>JACGTP010000037.1:656127-741307 GCA_023678845.1 Mischocyttarus mexicanus | reverse complement strand
GATGTTTATTTAGGATATCGATATCTTTAGATAAAAGTTTAAAGAACATAGGCGGTATGCGTAGAGTTTGAGAGAAGCCGATTCTCCTTTGTTGGATGAAAATAATATAAAGATAGTCGATCAGTATGGTGAAAGGGGGGTGGTTACACGTGTCAATCAAACAGAAGATATATCTGAAAGAAGTAAAAGTTACGAAAACATTTTTTTATATACATTTTGGCTCAGTAACGACATCCGATTCGTAGCATTTATCTAAAAACATATGAAATAAAAAGATATCGAAATTATTTTATATCTTGAATAACGTTAGAAAGAATTTAATATTTAAACTGATGTATACGTGTTAGAAAATTCTTAAACATAAGAAGGGTACATTATACTAGTAGACATTTATTAAATAATTATTAAATTATCACAGAAAATGAATATTATAATTAAAATGTAATAAGTATAAGTTCTGCGTACCTTCCTCCTCGAAATCCACTGTTAGACTGGTTTGAAATAAGCTATTAAAGTTTTTTTTATCGAAAGTTGTTTATATGATTGCCGGCGGGGATTAATTCTGTCCTTTTCGAAATCTATTGTTTGACCGGCATGCGCATAGAATAAGATCTCCTACAAGTAGCGCATGTGCAACGGGGATAATATTCGAGATTAATAGAATTTATCCAATCAGATAATCATGTAAACAACTTTCGGTAAAAAAAACTTTAATAGCTTATTTCAAACCAGTCTAACAGTGGATTTCGAGGAGGAAGGTACGCAGAACTTATACTTATTACATTTCAATTATAATATTAATTTTCTATGATAATTTAACAATTATTTAGCATAGGTCTACTAGTCTAATGCACCCTTCTTATATTTAAGATTGTTCTGACATGTATACATCAGTTTAAACATTACATTCTTTCTAATATAATTTAAAATATAAGAGAATTTTGATACCTTATTATTCAATATGATTGTAGATAAATGCTACGAATGGGATGTCATTACTGGGCCAATTTGTTAATTACAAAATGTATTAATTACTTTCATTCTTTTCAGATAAATATTCTGTTAGATTTCGACGTGTTGGCAGGCACATGCGCATAGAATAAGATTTCTTTGAAGTGGTGTAAGTATAACGAAAATTTTATTCGAAATGAATAGAATTAATCACCTCCGATAATAATGTAAACAGTTTTCGCTAAAAAAACTTTAATAGCTTATTTCAAATCAGTCTAACAGTGGATTTCGAAGAGGAAGGTACGCAGAACTTATACTTATTACATTTCAATTATAATACTAGTACATGTCCACTACTCTAATAAACCTCATTTTGTTTTCAAATTGTACTAACACATATACATTAGTTTAAACACTATATTCTTTTTAACGTAATTCAAAATATAAATTAGTTTCGATATCTTTTTATTTTTATATATATTTTCAGATTAAAATCAATCATCGCTGTTATTTCAATTCTACTCGGATTTACTTCTCGTCTTCATTTAGTCATTTTGTATTCACTACTTTCTTCTGTTATATTGATAATTATTCTAAATTTTGTTTAAATCTTACTCTTAGGCAGAGTCCATTTACGATTATTTTCAAAAAAAGGTTCTTCGTCAAATAATTTATTCGAATGTTGCAATCTTAAATACTTTAACATCTTTCTTGGGTCTTCGGAAGCAGTTACCTCCTCGTGGTTAGACCCGGGCAATGGTGTTTTACTTTCCATGTAATGTTTATCATATTTTATATGCTATACATTCCATGGCAAGTAAAATCCAGCTAAAGACTGCTTACCATAAACATTATAATTGTAATTAGTTTCTTTCATCTCCCTAATTAACATCATACTTTCATACCTTTCATTGTTCTTTCCTAAATATTCCCTGCATGTTATATTCATACTTTTTCACATTACTTCACCGTTTTAATAATCACTTATCGTGTAAACTAAAAATCCTGCATGAACAACTCGGATCTTAGAATTATCTTCTTTCATTCTTTCATTTATTCAATCACAAAATATTACGTACTTAATTAAAAAGCATTCTGTTATCGCTTCTAAGTTTCAAAATATTTAAAAAATATTATTGACTTTACTAGTCTTCCATAATACTCGATTTACTTTTTACGAACTGTTATAATAAACTTTCTTTCGGTCCTGGCATCCTAAGGGTAGGAGACCCTTCGTGCATTCGTCCATCGCGATTCGAAGTGAGTATATTTTTCTATCTAATAATTCCACAAAACTTTCAATGATTTTTTAATTACAACAATGATATTAATAGTATTGTTCTTCATATTTCTATTTCAGATTATTGTTGCAATCGTGCGTGCAGCAATGAACGACGAGATTGTACGAATCGTTGAAATATAATTAAAATCACGGATTAGAAGCACGTTCGTTCGTTTATTTCTATTCCGATATAGAATTCGCGTATCGCGAATGTTTTAGAATATTTTTCATATTAAATTAACTGCGAGCAATGCAGTAATTTTGTATTAGATTTTGTTCGAATAAAAGTTGTATGTCAAAGTTCGCGAACGCGTGTTTTATTTGAATTGACTGCGTGCAAAGCAGTCTTTTAAAGTATCTGTAGAGTCATTAAAATCAAACGCGAATTGGAGTCGGTTTGTTCGCCGAATAAGAATATTTCGGTCGCGATAAGAAACTATAGAAGAGTTTCTTATTTTCGTAAACGCGTTATTAGAGTCACGGTTTTTCAGTACTTACAGCAAAGAACGAGTGTTTTGGAGCCATCGCAGAACTTCTTAAGTAGTGAGTGAAAAAATTTAAAGTCCCTCTAGTGCTCAATCATGCCGAGGACGAAAGGTCCGAATCGGCACGAGTTACTGGTTGTAATTATTTTAATAAATTATTGACGAGCACATGAGTAATTCCTTTTTTGGAAATACTCATGAAAATGGTATATTTTATTGTGTATTTTATTGTAAATTTTATTAGTTCAGGATAGGTCTTCTTGTTTCATCGGTTAAATTCATTTAACTTCCAGTGCAATGAATTAATGCACTTTTCTTTTATAACTTCGTGTTTTGCACGCGTTAGTAGTGGTGAAATCGAGTATTAATTTACTCGATTTTGTCCAGAAAAGCATGTAATAATTGTCTTACATGCATTGCTTCGTACATAGTTTATTTAATCGCGATTTTGATATATCGGTACTATGATATTAACAATAAATGAACAAGAAGACAAACTATGTTCGCGAACGGATAGACTCTGGCAATTAAGCGGTATCTGAAAGTCTTGTTCTTTAATTAAAACTGCCGACTTAATTAAAGGAGTCGTCCGAGAGTTTTTATAAATATTAATTTTTATCTTTTCTTATTCTTAAAATTTTATTTAAAGTTTTTAATTTTTATCTTTTCTTATTCTTAAAATTTTATTTAAACTTTTTAAAAGTCATTATAAATTACATGTAGAGTCATAGCCCGCTTAGAACTATATAAAAGAATTTTTATATATATATATAAATATATTAATCAATTTTTAGATCAGGATTTTCAGCTTTTAATATACTAATCTCCCGTTTCTCCCCCCCATACTTTTTGAACTCTCACTTATGCGTGTGCCCAGGTGTTACACGTATGGGTGAGAAACGATTAGTATGGGTTAGTTTTAATTTTTTCCCCATGTTGGCGGCTGTCATTGTGCTAGTGATTGCACGATGTACTTGCACCTTTGTGTGTGCGTGTTAGGAAGGTGCATTGTACATCGTTTCGTGATAAATAATATCTCGCATTTTTCAAAGTTATTCAATTAAAATTACTTGTAGAGTTACGTGTATGATACTAGCTTTTCAATTTTCAATTTTTAATATTTAATTGTTCATTTTTAATATCGTTTTGCATAGTAGAATTACCACACTTAATTGTGGAAATTTTCATATACTCGTATATTACTAGTATGAATATTTATACTAGTATGTACTTGTATTTTTGCTTTAGTTATTTTTGCAATAATCACTAGCCTTGGCAGACGATTACAGCACTTGGTACGTACTCCCAAAAATTGAGAAAATACGTGGTTGAACTGGGGTGTCGGAGGTGCCTCGGGGCATCCTCTCTAGTTTAGGCTTATGCACCCTGGTGGTATGTGTGAGAACCGTGGAGTGAATTTTTTGGTGTGTGTGTGTTTTGCTATTTTAAATATAGGTAATAGGCAGGCAGGTAGCATACTTTTCTGAATGAATGTGTGAAACTTTAATTTTAAGCAGGTAGGACCTGAGAATTGCGCTGCGTTTCCTTCCACTCGGAAGTGGAAGTCCCATCTCAGGTTTCATACAAAATTGTCACAAAATTTTCTTTTCTTTTTTTATTCTATCGTGCTAGCTTTGTAAATTTATTTTGTGACTATTTTGTAATATTTAATATGTATCATGATTCAAAGGTATTTGCAACTATTTTTAAGATGCTTTTCTATTTCGATTCTATCTCGAACGAGATAGAGTCGAATCAAATTCGCAAAGCTTTTGAAGAATTTGATACTTAGTTTTAAGTATTAGCACTTTGCACTAACGCGATATAGTCTTATGGTTAGAAATATTTGATTTCATTCAATATAACGAATAAATTAAATAAAAGTATTTTGCAATAAAATGCATAACATTTCATTACATTATTTCAATTCGATTATATTACTTGATATTAAAAGTGCGAAGTGTTATTAGGTCATGGATTAGAATTATTATCTGCACGGACATTCGATTAAATGTGCTCGTGTAAATATGCACAGTCGATGAACTCTAAGTTCGTTGATTGTCCACGAGCTAGGATAGCTAACGGGAAATGTAAATTAATGTTTTTTTATCATTTTTTTCAACAGCGTCACATAATGGAGAACGGAATTATTTCAAAGTAAGGATGAAAGAAAGCAAATGAAAATATTTCATAGATATATTGCAATATGAAATATTCTTCATTGATATTAGTATTATAAAAGCAGTTAAGAGTAATTGTGCGAAAATGTCTTTAAGTCGTTTATAATCAGTAGGATCATAATCTGGCATATTACAACGGCATGGTATTAGAATAGAATCGATATTTTACATGGTCAATGATCTTCCTTTTGGCGAAGAGATATCTCTCGACCAAAAGGCAAGAATTATTTTCTATGCAAAATGAATTCAGGATGTTTACTAATGAAAATTTTCTTTTCAGGTTGTGTTAGGGTTTTGTTAGGTCGCGTTCGGTTGATATCATTTTATTATTTAGTATCAGGGACGATTCTAATTCTATATCACTGAATCGTTGTAATATTGCCAAATTCTGAGAGTACTTTTTTGAACGATTGACATTTTTAATCGAAAATTCTTTTCATGCTCGCACGTAGGGAATGTCCGATTGCATTAGGGGAAGAAGAGGCAAAATGCCGAAGAGGCCCCCACAAACTGTGGCTCAAGAGGGCAACTACAGGCTACTGAGTTATTTTCAAAGGTTCAACAGCATGGTCGAACCTTTCGAGAATTTCTCTTTAGTCATATTTTATTGTCTTTTTATTATTTTGCTCGTCAATAATTTGCTTTTCAATAATTTGCATGTCAATAATTTGCATGTCAATAATTTACTATGGTTATTTGAAGTATTGATGATTAACACACTCTGCTGAATGTTTCAGGCAATCATCGTTGGACCTATCTCATGAACCAAATTAAATCATCGTTCTTACAGATAAATCGAGTATTTCAAAATACTTTCAATTCATATTATTTTTCATTTAAACAAAACACAGAATACTTTTTAATTATAATACGATACCCAATCTATCTTCATCTCCCGAATTTTCATTCCAACATCATATATCATTTATCGTTTTCTAATTTCAAATCACCCACCGCGTTCCTATTTTTATATTCTATTTCATTAGTAGAAACTAATTACATTATAATGTTTTTTAATGTATCTTTCGTAATTTACAGGTACAGGTACTAGTATACTAATCCCAAATTGTTGAAATTTAATTTTCATTTTATTCTGTTTCAGGGTAATATTCATTTTAATACAGTTGTAAGTATCAATTTTTAAATAACATTTATATATTTACTAAATTTTTTTAGTTTCAGTCAAGTTGCAGAGTCCAGGCTTACGTCCATTCCATCTTCGCAGTCTTTAACAAGTCTTTTATTTTTCAGATAAGTTTGCAGAGTCTTTGAATCATCGTTTTCAATGGGTAGCGGGTAGATTCTTTCTTCGCAAAAAATGTAAAGAAAGAATCTACTTCAGGGATGCGACCCTGCCCACGCGAGCCATGATTTTCTTCTTCCTCCTTGGGAGAAATCATGTCCTTACCCAGAACATTTTCCATCCATACATATCCTACTTTTCAAGTGGAACGAACATAACTTTTTTATTTTCTATTCGCGATTTGATATGCATATACATGCTAAAAGCATTTAGCATAAAGACTTTGTAGGTTCCTCGTAATAGAGATTAGAGTCAGTGGATTAGTCTGATCGGGGGGAAACCACTTAAAAAAAAAATCGGGAAAAGTTCCACCTTCCCTAAATTTGTTTGTTCACAGGTAAAATAGTGGAATTGCAGATTCCATGTATATGGGAGTGAATTATTCTTTAAAGAAATTTTATATGTTCACAGATTACCAGGGACAAAATACAGGATTTATATGTTCACAGGTTAGCAGAAAAAAAATACAGGATCACTTATATCTACGTAAGAGAATTTATTTTTCACAAAAATTTCACATATTCACAGGTACCATCTCGAAGTTATACTTTCCATACAG
Source organism: Mischocyttarus mexicanus (assembly GCA_023678845.1). Taxonomy (NCBI): domain Eukaryota; kingdom Metazoa; phylum Arthropoda; class Insecta; order Hymenoptera; family Vespidae; genus Mischocyttarus; species Mischocyttarus mexicanus. The sequence continues at coordinate 734,547 of JACGTP010000037.1, read as the reverse complement.
GTATTATCTAGAAGTTATACTACCCTTACAAGTATCATCTCGAAGTTATATTTTCTTTACAGGTTTCATCTCGACGTTATATTTTCCTTACAGGCATCATCTCAACGTTATATTTTCTTTACAGGTATCATCTCAAAGTTATATTTTCCTTACAGGTATCATCTCAAAGTTATATTTTCTTTACAGGTTTCATCTCGAAGTTATATTTTCTTTACAGGTATCATCTCAACGTAATATTTTCTTTACAGGTATCATCTCAACGTAATATTTTCTTTACAGGTATCATCTCAACGTTATATTTTCTTTACAGGTATCATCTCAAAGTTATATTTTCTTTACAGGTATAATCTCAACGTAATATTTCGATGTATTAGTTTTAAATAAAATCATCGTTGGTTCTAATGTAAGATTCTATTCGTGTGCACTCCCTGTTATCATTTCGCCATTTGGAAATTAGTCTTTTCTTTGCTTTGACCATAATCGTTCAGAGGTTTTCCAGATAAATCTCTAATATGTTCTTAGTACGATGTTGTTTCAATGTAATTTTCATTTAATATTGTTTCAGATGACGAGTTATTACAATGCACAAGAGAATGATTTTTTCAAGAAATTTTATATGTTCGCAGGTATCAAGGACCGGATCATAATTTTAATACGATGTAATGTAATAAACTTATTATAGAGAATTACAGAGAATGATTGTTTAAAGAAATTTTATATGTTCGCAGGTATCATGGACTGGATCATAATTTTTATACAATGTAATGTTATAAACTTATTACAGAGAATTACAGAGAATGATTGTTTAAAGAAATTTTATGTGTTCGCAGGGATCGTGGACAGGAGCACACTTTTAATACACTATAATTTAATAATCTTACTTTTATTTCTATCTTTTACTATTTCATATCATTTTATGTCTATTGAAATTGTATTGGGGTGCACCCCTCGTTTTCATTTCGTCATTTCTCAATGACTGTGTCTTNTAATCTACTTTAAGACTAGCACGATGTAACCTATAAATGTCATCTGACAGATAGTTGTTGACGCTTCTAACAGTGGGGATAATTTCTATAATATATGAATATTATTCTAGTTAAACTAACACAACGTCTAAGACATCTTATACTATCTGTCTTGTGCGTGAATAAACGTCTTAATCCAACAGACTATTTATTTGAAATAAGTCATAATTAGTATGCAAATTTTAAATAATACTTCAGTATAGTATTAAAGTATACAACTTAGAATTTATAATAAAACATATTAAATATAAGGAAAAATAATTATTTTAGATTTATAATAAAGTTAAAAATAATCTAATGTTTAAACCAATGTATACATGTAAGAACATTCATTAAAATGAAAAAACTGCAATAGAACAGAAAACCTATTCTTAATAGTTGGTAATTTACTATAGAAAAGTAGTATTATAATTTAAAAGTAATAAGGATAAGTTATAAGTGACTTCTTAATTATAATCTACTTTAAGACTAGCACGATGTAACCTATAAATGTCATCTGACAGATAGTTGTTGACGCTTCTAACAGTGGGGATAAATTCTATAATATATGAATATTATTCTAGTTAAACTGACACTACGTCTAAGACATCTTATACTATCTGTCATGTGCGTGATTAAACGTCTAAATAAAGTAGAATATTTATTTAAATACGTTGATAATTATTATGCAATTTTTAAGTGATACTTTAGTATATTATTAAGGTATAAAACGTAAAATTTTTATAAAAACCTACTAAAAAAAAGGAAAGTAGAATTCTTTTATATTTTAAATAAAGTAAGAAAGAATTTAATGTTTAAACTGATGTATACGTGTTAGTATCATCTGAAAAATAAGTAAGGTGCATTAGAGTAGTAGACATATGCTAAATAATTATTAAATTATCATAGAAAATGAGTATTATAATTTAAAAGTAGTAAGTATGTAAACGTTTTAGCTTTGTCCACTCAATTGTTCATTTCTGATGAGGAAATGAGGGTTTGTACGCGATAGCGCCTGTGCAATAGTGTGAGTATGTACGGATGTTTTCTTATGATATCGATATCTTAAGATAAAAGTTTAAAGAACATAGGCCGCATGCGTAGCGTTTGAGAGAAGCCGATTCTCCTTTGTTGGATGAAAATAATATGAAGATAGTCGATTAGTATAGTGGCAGAGGGGTGGTTACACGTGGCAATCAAACAGAAGATATATCTGAAAGAAGTAAAAGTTACAAAAGCATTTTTTTATATACATTTTGGCTCAGTAACGACATCCGGTTCGTAGAATTTATCTAAAAACATATGAAATAAAAAGATATCGAAATTATTTTATATCTTAAATAACGTTAGAAAGAATTTAATGTTTAAATCAAAGTATACGTGTTAGAACATTCTTAAATACAAGAACAGTGTATTAGAGTAGTAGACATAAGCTAAATAAAAGTTAAATTATTATAGAATATAATTATTATAATTTAAATGTAATAAATATAAGCTATGCGTACCTTCCTCCTTGAAGTCGACTGTTAGACTAAATCGATTTTATCTATGACAGTTTTATTTTCGAAAGTTGTTTACATGATTATCGGAGGGGATTAATTCTATTAATCTCGAATATTATTCTCGTTATACTAATACAATTATTCAGTCCACTAGTCGTCTCGTTCTTATCCTTTGTCATATCATTCCCTCTAAAATCCCTTGCTCATCTTTATCCTTTTCCCCAACAGTTTTTGGTTGTTTTGGTTTTTTTTTTTTTTTTTACGAAAGGAGGAAAATCTTCATAGACACCCCAGGCTCGATTTCCTGGGGTAGTGTTGGATCCAGTCCGTCCAGGATTGTGTCTTATCCAGTAAATTATCCTGGATAAATCGGTTTCAGTACGGACTGCCTACCGACTAAAAACCTCCTGTTTTTATTACTAACGTCTTAATATTATTTTAAAATTTGTTATACTATATTATAATAATTTATTATTTAATGATAAAATGCATTCAGTTTTGTATTATACTATGGACCGTTTATTGGAATACTCCGTAAATATAGATTATTGTAGTTAAATTTGCTTTATAAAGGAAATTGATAAAATGAAATTTCATATTGATAAATAAGTAGAAACATTGTAAGATTTGACATAATTATTCTATATTTTTAAATTGACAAATATGGTAAGTTTGAAAATTCCAAATATAAATAATTTATAATTAATGTACCCAATGTCGGTAATACAGATTATTTTATTGATGTATTATCGAACTAGTGTCGGTATTTCAGATTGTTCATTCAATAAGATATCTACATCATCAATCCATAAGTCATGTATTTAGTTATCTTTTTATATAATGCCTCATTATTTTGGTAGAAATATATATAACAGAATTATATTAGTCACAAAGATATATTGTTAGCTTATTTAACAAATATGTATGCGTGTACCACTGGTGGTACAAATGGCACGGAACGTGTTAATAGATTAATAGATAGCGTTATGTGGTAGATTTATTTGTAGGAAATAAGGGTGACATTACTGGGAATATCTACTAGTTTAATTCCAAGACAATTAATCCTATTCATGCGACAAAGGTCAATACACCGAGTAATTAATTTTACAATAAGAGTATAAGTCACACAAAAAGAGACAATATTGAAATAAGAACAGATTAGAGAAAAATATTTCTTCGTATATTTGTTAATAGACAAATCGTTAATATTTCATTTATTATTACGTTTAGATATGTGTTTTAAAAATGATAAGAAAAGAAAGAAACTATAGAAAAACTGATTAGACAAATTCATGAGATACATCTACAGAAGATGAAGAAGAAGAAGAAGAAAAATAAAGAAAAAAATCTAGAATACATTTTTCATCTAATCTACATAAGTAGCTTAAAATCGATTATGAAAGACTACATCCTTGGTCTGTTGTTCAAACAACCGTAAGTCGGTGTTTGGTATAAATTTAGGGAGGGGAAAGAAGGGCTGGCTGAAAGTTTATATCGGAAAGTGGTTACATATTTAGGGTGAAAAGAAAAAGCAAAAGAAAGGAGAAAAAGGAAAAGAGATAGAGATTCGCGAGCGAGCTCTTGAGATTGAAGGGTAGAGAAGAAGAAGAAGAAGAAGAGAGGAGGGATAGGTGGAGTTACCCAGGGGCGAGGGTTACGCTTTCAATTTGCGTGATGGTCGCCATGGCTTTTTCAGGATAACGGTAATCTCTCGAGGTTAGAAGAGAGACGAGGAAATTTTTATCGCAGTGGTATGACGGTCTGTTACTGTTGATGATGGTAATGGTAATGGTACTAGCAGTAAAAAAGGTGGACGGACAGAGAAAGTTTTGAGCTTTGCCAAAGGGGCAAAAGCTCTCTGAGCTTTCATATTCATGTTTGTACTGGGTGGGATGCTCGCGAAGGCCCGCAAGGACCAAAGTAAGTATATATTCGGCTTTGACTACTACCATGAGGATTTTTTATCGTTGCTGCTGTTGCTTTTATCATTGCTAGTGTTATACTCGTCTATCCAGAGAGACCTTCTTTCCAACCAACCACCAACCTTTTCAAGGCGTAATTAAATGCCGCTGCGTAAGCGCACACTTTTGCAAAAGTCTACCAGTCTCGTTCGACTTTAACTCTCTAATTTTCTTCCTTTCTTATTCTACTTTATTTCTTTTCTCATTCAATTTTAACTTTAATCCAAGCATCGACGGAATACTTTGGCATCCCCCTAAACCTGGAGTATCGACGGACTGCTAAGATCTCTTTCGTATTTCTTCAAACAACCCTTTCAAAACGTTACCAACTTGTTCAATTCGTTGAGCAAAACTGTCGAAAAAGACTACGAAAAAGACTACGAAAAAGACTACGAAAAAGAAACGAAAATAATTTAAATAATATAAATTAAAATTAAAAATAAGACTAGAAAGTATCCAAAATTGGAGAAACAAAATATTACAAATATTACATTTCTTTATGAAAGAATGAAGGAAAAAAAAAGAATTGTGAAATATTCGTGAAAAAAGAAAGAAAGAAAGAAAGAAAAAGAAAAAAACATTCCGTTGGCTTCCACTTTGGCTTCATGGTTGATCTCGAAACATTAAAAGAAAGGTCCCGTGCTTAGGTCGTTAATGCAAAAATGCAAAGGTATACAATATGACGGGATCATTATTTGAAAAGTGTACAGTTGAGCCGTTCGGATTCTTCAACGAGAAGTTCCGATGGCCGATGTTGTTTGAGTAATAAAGAGAGAAAGGTTCCGTTCCATAGGGGCTGTGAGGACTTCGGGCTTGCTTTCGTAGTCGAGCCTTTTCTTTGATCAACTCACCGTCATATCCCCCCTCTGACTTAAACGCGCGTTGATCTCCCATGAATATGGAGAACCTACAGGCCGTCGAGCGAACTTTCAACGGGAGCCACGCCGTCATCTAATTGTCCTCCCTTAAGTCGGACCCAGGTGTGATTTTTTCTCTTTTTTTCTTTCTTTCCTCTTGAACGTATAGAAATCCATTTGTCTAACACGCTGTGTCCATTGTTTAACAATATTTCTATTATTTTTCATAATACAATGATCGTATTAGGTTGTCAAGTATGAAATGGAACAAATTTCAATTCAATTACGTGCATTTTTCGTTCCATTTCATACTCGACAACCTAATAGTTATTTCTTATCAGGTTGTTAAAACTTTCAGTAGAATGTGTCAAGCATTGGTCGAACTTTCATCGAAACGCTATCTCCTTCTTATGCAAATAAATAAATAAATAAATAAATAAATAAATTTGAACCTTTGGTATTTTTATGCAAAGAAAAATTCAGGTTCCTTGTTTAATTTTCAGCAGGGGCCGAAGCCAGGTCGAAGAGAGAAGATGAAAAATGTTCCTAAGAAATCTTCAAATCTCAAAGTCACCGTCCGAATTCCCCTAACTAGAGACAATAACGTTTTTCTTTTGACGAGTCGGATGTAGTTGAAGAAAAAAAAAGAAAGAAACAGAAAGGAAAAAAAAGTAACGTAAAAAGAAGAAGAAATAAAAGGACGCAACGTTCTTTTACATGGCAGCTTTGACGGTGGGCCACTCGACTCTTCCTTCACCCCCTTTCCCGTCCACCTCCTTCTTCCTCTGGTGAAGTGGTTCGAGGTGGAACGCGAAGGACAATTGCGCATTGCGGGCGTCATTCCTTTGCCGACGATGACTATAACGCGACGAGTAGTAATGCCGTTCGTTGAGGAGGAGGAGGAGGAGGAGGAGGAATGGTCGCAGAGTTTCTGTACAATCCAAGTCCAAGTGGGTGAAAGAGCGTATAGAGTATGATACGTACTTATATATAATTATACAGGGTGATTTATATTTATACAAGATCTCCAAACGATCTACAATAATTTCCATCGATCCTTATTCTACAAACCAAACAAAAATTCCTTTCATTTGCTGCATCCTAATATAATTGTTTTGGAAAATATAATTCCAAAAAATAAATATCATATATATATATATATATATATATATATATATATATATATATTGTTTATATCTGAAATATCTCATCAAAATGAGAATAAGATTTAATTAAAAATATTCTCACCCTGTATATAAAAACACGTATGTAGAGGGGCATCGGGGTAGTTTCCAGAGATTTGCCGGTACAGATCAAAGAAGAGAAAAGGGTGGTGGTGGTAGTGGTGGTGGTGGTAGTGGTGGTGGTGGTGGTGGCCGAGAGAGATAGAAGAAGAATTGAGCTTACTTCGAATGACTGTACTCGTGAAACAACCCCTCTCTCTCTCTCGCACCCGTTCCTAAGCATTCGCTTACACTCGAGGCTCGCTCAAGTGGCGGCGGCATCGACTCTCGAGAATCGAGAAAGGAATAAAGAACGAGCGCGGCATCATGCGTAAAACGATGCCACTGCAAACAATCCCTCGATTTATTTAGGTATAACAATCTGTCCTACCCTTCGTCCTCTATTCGAGAGTCTACCGTTGAAGAAGAAGAAGAAGCAGAAGGAGGAGTTAGAAAAGAAGACAAGGGGCAGGGGTGGGTGTGGGGAGTAGATCAGATGAACATAGTCTTTCATCAATTCGTTCCATTATCGTATCATAAGGGCTGATTAACCAACTGACCAAACGAAACTTTTCTTTTACATCAAATTTGGGAAAAACAAATTCATTATTTGTTTGCTAAATAACTCTGTGTGCGATCGATATCTCGGTAAAGTATTGATCAAACAATTTCAGATTTATGCTAGTTCAATTCAACCAAAAAATACTTGTTTCTTTTTTTCTTACTTTGTATTATTTTTCTTATTATTTGATTTTTGATGTTATAAATTGAGATAGCATATCTCGAAATGATTCTTCCTTTATTTTACCCTCGAAAATATCGAAATTACCGTTAAGGTTGGAACAAGGGTTGTTCTGCGATTAGCCGTTAACTCGATAATAGGTGACACGACGTGGATATGAGGTAGGAGGCAGTCAGAGCCCTTGGTAGGAAACTCGAAGGCCCTATTGTCTTTCGATAGGGGGTGTCCTTCTTCGTCAACACATTATACCAATCGAAGAGTAAGAGGGAAGAGGTTACGGGAGATATTCCAAGGTGGTATCAAATCATAGCTGCTGGATTTAATCAACGCTTTACTTTCCTCCAGATTCTTCTTATCAGAAAAATAAAGAAAAGAAAAGAAATGAAAGGAAAAGAAAGGAAAAGAAATTAATTCGTTGAGAGTTTTATTTTATACGAGTGATCGGAACATACAAATCGTTTTTCCTTTCTTTTTTCTCTTTTCGAATAAGATTCACGTTTTATTATTAGTTGTAGAAATTGATGGGAATTATATTACGAAAAGGGGATGGGGTTTTGATATTTCTTTTTTTATCCTTTAAATTAAACTCATTCCAGTCGAGTGGGAATTCGACGACGATTTGATTTATCCATTTTACATTTGCCACGATATCAAATAAAATTCTCGTTGAATGAATAATTCTTACTTGACCGAGGGATATCCTCGAACTGTAGTAGAAGGTTGAGTTTTAAGGGATGGACGGATGAAGAAGAAATAAAGAAAAAGAAGGAAAAGTATCGTTTGGTTTAGTTCTTTAATTGCGGACAAGCTAGCCGAGAAGAATTAAACGTAAAGAATAAATGTAAATGTATATATTTTATCTTCTTTTTAATATACATATATAAAATATTATCTATCCAATAAAGGTTTTAAAACAATAACGTTATTCTTCATAGCACCAACAAGAAATTAAGAAGAAGTAGAAGAAGAAGAAGAAGAAGAAGAAGAAGTTAACTTTAATCTTTCCACTTTCCGTTTGTATCACAACGGGAGGGTGTCAGTTCAGATTTTCTGAAGTATCTCTCGTAGCTTTCTCCCTTTGCTGAAGTGTCAGATGGAGAAAACAATAAAACGACGGTAATACTTTGTTGGATAATCAGCCAATCGGTAGGAGTCGTTTGCGATGCCGACGTTTATTCTTGTGTGTCGTCTACCTGGTAATAATGGTAATGGTAATAGTAATGGTAATGGTAATGGTGTTGGTAGTTGCAGTAGTGGTGCTGGTGCTGGTGGTGGTGGTTAGTGGTGGTGGTGGTTCGTGATTCTCTTAAGGACCAGCTTTTGGAGAGTGAGTCGAAGCTCGTTATCGCGCCTTAATCCGCGGAATCCTTTCAACTTACTCTCTTCCTACAACCACCTTCCCTTAGAGAAGAATTCCTTTTCAACGATATCTCCTACTACCGACCCACTCCCCAATTCCCACACCAAAACCCTCCTCCACCCCTCAACACTACTTCTTCTTTCTGTCTGTCTCTGCAAGCTCGCCACGGAACGTATTAACGTCGAATCCAAAGCATCGAGAGACGACTCGTTTGCGCTTTGAAATTCCGACATCTTACTCCTCTTCTTGTTTTTTTTCTTTTTTTTTTTTTTTTTAATACTTGCACGACGATACCAACAGACGTTTCCATGGCATTTATATATTCGGGGTTTGGTCGACGATATTTTCATCAAACGTTGAAACTATCTTCCTTCTTTCTAATTTCAGTTTTGGAAGCTTCGACAAATTTGTCTAACCACTTGACCTGTAATATACAAAATCTTTTGTAATTATTAAACATTTTATCTTGTCTTTTATTCTTTTACGTATAACAATGATATTTTCTTATTTTAATACTTTGACTGTCACGTTTAACTTTTTACAATTTGCAAATTTTGTACAAATGCAAATTTTACAATTAAGTAGTTCAAATGCTTATCACCATGGGGTCAAAGGAGAAACCGGTTATATATGACCAATATGACAGTCAAAAGTGTTAAACAAATATTACTTACGCGTATTAATGTACGTAGACGGTTATCAGAAGAAAAAAAGGAGGCTTGATTTGATCTCGTCTTAGGAACTCCCTAGTGCGAACAATCTTATCGTACGCGAGAAAAAAGGGAAATTGTTACTCTTTTCGTTAAAACCCTATGCTTTAAAAGATAAAAAGAAGTTTCCTTCGTACTATTTTCTATTCCCTTCCCTTCTCATCATCGCTTCTTTTTCTATGGCGGCTGTTAGTTGTAGGTTGTACTTTGTATGCGTTCTACTTCGAAGAGGCGGATAAAACATCCTTTGCCTCTCTCGTCCGACCAACAGAGGTTAAAATGGAGGCTGTGGTGCGAAGAAACCATCCGAAGGGGGGGGGGAGAATCCACGGTACGTTGCTCTGGTGGTACTAACGGCTCGAGGGTTGATAAAAAGAGATAGACATATGTATAGTGCGAGTGAGGAGAGAGGGGAGGATGAAACGAGAAGGGATACTAGGAAAATGGATGGAGGTTGTGCATGGGGGATGAAACCACGGGGTTGGCTAGATGGATGGGCCGGAGAATGGTTGGCTGCTTGGCCAGTAGGTTCCTCATTACCGAGAACGCTCTATTCACACCTTGTCTCCTACAAATCTACTGACAATTACGAACTACCATAGAATCTGAACATCTATAAACTATTATTACTTTCTTTTACTTTTATTTCTCTCTCTCTCTCTCTCTCTCTCTTCATTTCCCCTTTTATTTTCTTTCGAACAAATAATCTTCCTCGATAATATTGAATTTTCATTTCACAATATTTGGGTTAATATATTTTACAAATACATTTTTACCATAGATGATATTTTAAACAGAGATATAATTATTATGTTTTAATATTATTTTCAAATCAGATAGGTTTAAGAAAAGAATGATATTTTATCGTCAGTAATTGTTTGATCATTCGTATGCAGGATTAAAGCCATCGCTGGCTGAATGCTTTAGACACCCTGACGCAACTTTACCATTTCGCACCAAGCTTCTCTCTACCCTGTTTGACAGACCTGTACGACGTCTGAACGGTTCTCACTTTCAACGGGAGCATTTTGCGCACCACCTTAAGACAATGCCAAGCTTTTCAATTATTTGCGTACTTCGTCTCGCGATGTCAAGTAATCAACGTAGGAGCCCTTTCTTTCCTAATCGGAGAACCTAATCGACTTATGTTGGTACAATCTTTTTTCTCTCTCTTTCTTTTCTTTTCTTTTTTCTATCTACTAAATATCCTCAACGTAAACACGGTGAAATATTTTATTAGATTAAATTCATTTCTAAATAAATTAACATTACGAGGCGAATGAATGGAAACATTGATCGATGAATGAAATTTTACGAAGACGATTCCGTTGTATCGAAATAACGTTCGAGATAATTCGATAGCATAATTAATGTTACGCGTGTAAAAGCGTACGTAAGTCATTGCTCGCTTGATACCCCATTTCTCTCACGCTTGCTAGTTTTAAACTGGAAGGGTTCTTCCTCCTCCTACTCCTCCTACTTCTCCTACTCTTATATGGGGTCGTCGATTCGTGGTCATCTGAACGAAAAGAGGGGTCCGACCAAGCAGCAAAGTAACCAGATGAGCGTAAAGCGTGTGTGCCAGAAGGCAAACATTGACATATGCCTCCGTTAAATCTAACCGCGAAACTCAAATCGAAGCATTCGACTTTCCTTCCGTTCTATCTCGTTAATCGATTATACGAGAGAAATAGAAATAGAAATAGTAATAGAGAGAGAGAGAGAGAGAGAGAGAGGATAAATTTTCTATTAAATGACTCACTGATAATAATTTCAATATAAACGAGAGTTTTTAGTTTATACGATTACCCAGATTAATTTTAACTTCATAAGAGAGATAAATTAATAATATTAATAATAGTTTTACAGAGTTACTCATTCATATATATTAATATAATATTAATTTATATAATATTGATAATTTTAATTAATTATTATTCAGATTATAATTTCACCTTAATTTAGAATAAAATATCAAAATTGTCATCAATGAAGTAAAATTTAATTCATTTATTAAATAATTTATTATCGAATAATTTTGATTAATTACTATCCTATATTTTTTTTAAGCTCTCATAACAATGAACTTATCTCAAATGAAATAAAAAATATTCGTTACACATCCCCAATTTCCATTTGATTTCTATTTGAAGAGGCTAACGTTTAAATACGTGTGAAATGAATATACAAAACTTTAACAACAGGATCGTTGACAATTCGTCCACCCTTTAACATTTTCTAAGCTAAATTTTGGGTCGATTTTACTTAACATGTAAGTAAATTTTCCTTTTAATACCTAAAGAGGAAAGGCAAAGTATTAGTAGGTATTAGAAACAGATAATCCTGGTATCCTTCTGTAAACCTTACAAACGGTAGCAACGGAACCAAATCTTCTTGTTGTTGTGTCGTTTGTTGACCAGTATAGTAATCGGTACTTTTGGAAATGGAGAGCCTCGAAGCTTTTGTAAAAAGGGTTGTATCTACGACCGTGAAACCAGCCTAAATCGGATCGTACCATTCACCCTGATTCATGCTTTATAATAATAATAGTACCATCGAATAAAAACCCTTGAGAATCTTTCTTCCTTCATTTTTCCATTACATTTTTTAATTTATAATATTTCTTGTAGAAAAAAATATCAAATAAATGTTTCTACTCATAAAAATAATTCGATGATAAGAAATATACTTTTTTATTTGTTTTATCTCGATAATCTTTACTTCATTTCTTTCTCAAATACTATTATTATTATAATTCGTATATGAAGGAAATCGTTGAAGTATAAAATAATGTTTCGCGTATGGAAACACGTGTAATAATCTGACGGTAGAAAATAAACCTCTGTCTCTCTCTCTTTCTTTTTTTTTTCTTCTTCTTCTTTTTTATGAGATTTTCTATATCAAAGATAAAAATATAAGAATCCACTTTTTTCCTAATTCGATTCTCATATGATTCTCTCTGGAAAACGTAGCGTAGTATTATTTAGTTTATTGACTGGAAGAATCCAATAACGGGAGCACTCGAGCGAGTAGTATGCGTAGGTGACTTGATAGATAAAGAAAGATAGAGAAACGTGAACTCCCTCTTATTCTTCACATGCCGAACGATAAATCAAGACTCGTGGAAATATCCTTGAAATATTTCGAATTTTATCAAACCCTCAAAAAAATTGTACAAGTAATATCAATTTTAAATAATAATTGACCGATATAAAAACGATAATCGATAAACCGATAAATAAAACGATAAAATAATATTAATTTATGTATCAGCCAATTAATCGCATCGAAAGTTATGATTCGACCTAAATATGTCAATTTTAATGCAACCGAATCTAATATACCAAAGAACCGATTTCATTTCTACGACTAATATAATAAATGTAAGTTAGAAAAGTTAAATCTCGATAGTTTGAACTATTCTCGGGTCAAAGGTCTTAGTTTTTCGTGTATGGCATGAAACGCGAACAGACGTTTACGAGGTTGTGTTTGGAAAGGCTGTCGGCCCTTGTCATCGTCATTGAGGATTCACGCCGTAGGGAATCACCCTCAGCTTTCCTGCGAGCATTACACCAGAGAATTTCTCTTCTATATATATATATATCTACCTATTTTATATAAATATTGCATGTATGTTCCTGTATATTCTCGAGCACTTCTACAAACGTCGAGAGATTTCACGTTGGAACGTTGATCTCTTCTCTAACTCGACGACACATGGATCGTTGTACTCACGCATTCATGTAAATAACATGTAAGTATATATATATGTGTGTGTGTGTGTGTGTGTGTGTGTGTGTACGCACGTTCTCGAGAACCACAGGAAAATCATTCGGCCGTAATCTTTACCCACGGTAGCGGATCGTCTAAGCCCGGGCTTAACCGTTTACGGACCGTTCGCGTTCCATTGGCGTGGCGCTTACTAAATCCAATGTTGGACCTTTGACGTACCTTTCAACTATACGGGGAAACTTTTTAAATGGAAACTAGAAAAAACACATAAGATAATATTATTTATAACCAACCAACGATAATTTTCATTTAATTCCATTTACATTTGTTGTTTTTTTTTATATTAGATAGGAGTTAAAATCGATACGTGAACAAACTAATTCAATATGACCATACGTCGTTTGCCAAAAGAAAAGATATTTGACGATTTATTTCATGAAAATGACATAAATATACGTAAATAATAAAAATATTATGAAAAAGTGTTACACGCAATACGCATCGTTGATATCACGGATATCATTTTTTTTCAAAATAAATACTATTAAACGATATATCCTATGGATGACAAAATATACAATCAAAGATATAATCAAAAAGTTACACGCAAACACGGATATCATTTTTTTTAAATAAAAATTATGAAAAATTTACGAAATACGTGGAGCACGTTTGCAATAGATACACGAATGATCTCGAAACAGAATGAAACATTAATAATAATTTGAGTTACAATAATTACACTTAATAATCGTATTTACGTAACACAAGACGAGCATAAGATCTAAACTCTCTCGATACATGGCCCTTTTACGGATCGATTAAATTACCCTAAAGAGTGATCAAATCATAACTAAAAAAAAAAAAAACAGACTCTAACCATATGCAAATAATAATGATAATAGCTTTTTGAAACCGTTCGCACCTTAACGCACAGGCATACCCGCACTCACTCACACACACACACACACACATATACGGTGTCGTGTCCTTTCAAATGGAATTTTTCAAGCCCGAGATTCGTTATCGAGATGTTGATTGATAAATGGAGGGTGGTAAAAGAGAGAGAGAGAGTGTGAGAGAAATAGAAATAGGGGAAGGGAAATCGGGGGATAGGGGGGAGGTGGTGGTGGTGTTGAAAATCATACGCGGTGTTTATGAAGCATCGATACCTGTCACGCGGTACACTCCGCGTTCTATTTTATTTTCATAGGGTTCTTTTTTTACTTTCGAGCGCGGCCGTGTCAGTCAAGCGCACGTTTTCCACACTCTTTAATCGCGGACAATCGGCCCTGTCATGGCAATATCACTGCGCCGGAATTAATCGAGATTGAAAAAGTTCGATCTCGCTTTTGACGTAGATATGTACCTATACCTAACTATTACCTATACACGGACAGACGGAGAGATAGACAGACAGACAGACAGACAGGCAGGCAGGCAGAGAGAAAGAGAGAGAGAGAGAGAGAGGAAAAGAGAGACTAAAGTTCTCGAGACGACGTAATATTGATTTGTAATCGACTGAAGAAGTGGGTCATCGTTCTTGTTCGATCATCATTTCCTCGTCTTTCTTTTTATCTTTTTTTTTCCCGCAAAAATTTCGTATATTCCAAGTGGACATGATGCAGGAGAATGTAATTTATAAAAATTGATCATCCGTTTTATTCAATTTGGGAATAGTTGAATCGATCGAAAAGTATTCTATCGAGTTTAATCTTATTTTTCAATGGTATTCAGGAATATCTTTGCTTTTTATATGTTATATTTTTGAGATATGGTTTATATTATATTTCTTTGTGTATTTAAGTTTGATTAAATTTAAATATTATAAAATTGTTATCAATGTTACATGTATTTCTATTTGTTTCTACGATGGTACGAGGATAAATCCGTTTCTATTCAAATTTCTTATCAACGTATCTCTACGAATAAAATATAATCAGCAGACGAGTTATACGAGTAAGATAATTTTGTCCCTTATTTCTTTTTTTTTAATCTATCATCTCAAAGCAAAATGGCAAGCTGTTTCGAACATGGAAAAAAAAATAGAAAAAGAAGTAGCCCTGGGTATAACAAAAGTTACCGCTTCAAAGTATCCTCCTCACCCTTCGCTGGGATTGAACCATCTTTCTTTCTCTTTGTATACAGATATATGTATATATGTATACAAACCCATATGTATCCAGTGTATAAAGTAACTCACAATACCGTCATTATAATGCTTGGAAAAGTGCGCAAGTGCATGGGTTCTTGAGTTTGTTCGAAAGATTTCCTATCTGTACCATTTCTTTTCTTTTTTTCTTCCCCTTTATTCCATCTTCCAAGGAATTCTAATGGATCAACAAAAGTATTCATCTTTAGGAAAAGTAATATCAATAATTATTATCTCAAATTTGTATGTCTTGTTAAATAGAAATCACAAAGAGGATAATATTGATTGGTTGAATTTGAAAAGAACAAAACTAAACAAATATCATATGTCATATGAGAGTATTTCAAAGGTACTAATAATCAAACATTTAACCATTTTATCAAATTTTATACTTTCTTAATATAAAAAAAAAATAACGATTAAACTTTTAATAGAAAATAGTTGAAAAAAAAAAAAAAGAAAAGACTGAGATACGAGAATCGTAGTTTTTAATCCCTGTATCCGCTACACTCAACGCACACACAAATACACACATACATACATATATACACGTAGAACGTACCCCTAGTAGAATTGGCGAGATTTCAGTGTCTGCACCCCCGTAACCATCCCCTGTAACCATCCCCCGTAACCATCCCCCGTAACCATCCCCCGATTCCTCCTCCGTCGGGCGTGTCACGCATGCTGTATTGTCGTATTGTCGGGTGCAATCTCGCTAAGCGTTTCACGCCGACACAGAATCCCTCGAACGCGTTAACCTGTCCACCCACGTCACGTACATCGAGCGAGTTAGCTAGTGAGTTTCAGCTCTGCTTTTAGGAATATAGTGGTTAGGTACGTGGTTAGGTACGTGGTTAGAGGTACGTGGTACGCCGCCCTTCTCCCCAGAAACACAACACACACCCACCGATTCTACTGTCTTCCTACATGCACCACCAGCAATCGACGATAAACCCCTACGCTTTGTTTTTTTTTTTCTTTTTCCTTCTTTCTTTCTTTCTTTCTTTCTTTCTTTCTTTCTTCCTTTCTTTATTTCTTTGTCTTTTTCTTCTTCTTTCATTCTCATCCTCGGTACTGCTGGCTTCACCAGTCTGGCTTGTGTCTATGCAAACATTTGCTGCCCCTCTTCTACGTACCAACTCCCCCTCCCCCTTCCTCCTCTGCTACCACCCTTGCACTCCATCTCTCTCTCATTCTTTCTTTCTTTCTTGCCTTTCTCTTCCATTTCTCTCGCTCCTTCGTTTTTATCCCTGAAAAGATCTACACAGCTTCCCAACGGGAAGAGGAAGGGGGAGCGTTTACACGAGTAAGTACGCCTCCGATGTTCATCAGCGTCGATGTAGCTACCGTTGAAACGTTCTCAACGTGACAATGAGAGAAAGAGAGAGAGAGAGAGAAAGAGAGAGGGACACGTATTTAAGATTGAGACTCTTAGGATTATTGTGCGCGCTCGTGGAATCGTTTAAAACGTCGTCGTACCACCAAAGCCTAAGGGGGGAGGGTTCTTAGAATCGTGGCAACGATTACTCTGTTATTTCATTATTTTCATTTTTACTTTCTTCCTTCTTCTTCTTCCTCTTTTTTTTCTTTTTATTTTAACAATCATAATATCATTTGATATTAATTCATTAAGAAGAGAATATTTTATATGAAATCATTTATGGAGAAATATTGTAACATTCAGGGGAGTGGTCTTTGGGTAATTTTTAAATCGAATGTTGATTGATTTGAAATGGTAGGATTGAATTGTGTTTTAATTTCGAATAAGTTCCTTTATTTAAGACGAAAAACCGTCTTTTAAATCCGACTTGTCAAACATTGTCACGGTTCATTGAAGTAAATCGGTAGGCCTTGTATATAATGTGTGTACATACTACGTGTCACACGCAGGAAGCACTAAATACCGATCGACAGTCTTCGTCCAATTCACCCCCTTCGATCTTCACTGATGTCCCTTCGGTACGACGCCCGCTTATCCCTATTAAATTAAATCTCACCCTAACTCGATCGTATCTCGTGTTCGACGATAAAAAAAATTAAGATATATATGTATATACAAGCGTCCCTCGATTAACACGGTTTATTCATACTGGGCTACATCAAAACCGTGTTATCTGAATCCTTAAAATAATACAAATCAAGGCAATGGGTTTCGAGTTGTATCGAAACCTGTTTTGTGTAATATCGAAAACGTGTTTTACAAGTACCGTGTTAAACGTGGGACGCCTGTATATATTAATATATATTTATTAGTTAGCTTTATCATTTAAACACTATTCCTGTTATTGCAATATTTAGACAAAAAAATAATCCAATGATTCATTCATCCGTAAGTCCTATCATTGAGATTAAAATTAGAAAGAGAAAAAAGGAATACTATAGAAACCTAGAGTAATTTTATTCTATAAAAAAAAAAGAACAAGAAAAAAAAAAGAAAAGGTAGACAAAAATCGATAGAATTTCGCATAGAACGATCAGGGTTGGCACTTGTTCGTAAGGGTATTGTACTTTCTGACACGACTTTGAATAAGTTTTCTTTTTTGGTTCATCTGGTGATTCGTTTTAAGAAAATCGATGATGAAAAAAGTTCCTTCCTTCCTTCCTTTCTTCTTTTTTTTTTTTTTATGTATAGTAGGGTATTGCAAGGAATAAGAGTAAATCGTGGCCGAAACGTAAACGAGCCGAACTAAACAGATAATCGTTAATCCATTAGATTATTATGGGAATTAGGGAAACGAACCGTGACACAATTTATTGCTCGTAATCTCGGCTACTGGGTACCCCATTGTCATCGAACGCGTTTCTTTACACGAGTTGCGTTGAATTGCCACGTCATTGTTGTTATATACCTACCGGTGGAGTTCTTTAATCCTGAAGTCCTTCTAAAGGTAGTCAGAGTTGAACAAGGAAAGGAAAGCGCAGAAGAGGAAGAAGGAAAAGAAGAAGAAGAAGAAGGAACACGTCGTCGGCTTCTTTTAGGATTCACCTATATTATCGATGATTTTAAAGCAACAGTTCATTCTAGCTTACTGGCTACGCTTTGTGGATATATTTGTATAGCAGCTCTAACCTCATTCAGCTAAAGAAAACTCTCATAGGAGAATGGTAACAACCTATCTTTGCTACCGATTCTAATACATCAGGTATAAATACTACTCTACTTATGTTGATTCTTTTAATTGATGTTAAATCCCGGAAGTTTTTCTATCCTGAGAATGCATTTAAACCTCAATCCTTTTACTTAATCTTTTCTCACGTGTATATATCATATATATATACCTTTTCGCAGTCTTTTCTATCGTCATTCGTAAACTATAACGGAAATATTAATACGCTATCAATCATAATATTTTTTTAACACTTTGACTGCCACCCCGAAATCACTCGTTTCCCTCAGAACGCCACGATAGTATTTTATTAAGCAAGATTTCATTTATGATTGAGAGTTTTTGGAAGAATGAATAATTCGCTTTAAAAGAAAATTCTTTTGCTATTTTTTGTGCTTGGTTCATTCAGTTGTAAGTAACAAAAGGGTGCATATCTCGGACAATCCGAGAGAAATGCACGTTAAAGTAAAGTCTTGTAATTCACTTTAAATTAATGGATTTCATTTTCTCCGAATTAATATTAGTTTGCGAACGATAGTCTTCATCTTCATCTTCATCTTCTACATTTTCTTGTTCATGAAAGAGACATGATCGACGTAATAATGGCAAATCGTTAGCGATTTTGGTATATAAGGGTAGGAAAGAGAATCTCGTCCGGGATGATGAATCCTGGTAGGTTGCTGGCTTCCTGAATCGTTCGTTCCGTTGGGCCTATTGAAGATTTCCAGGATGTTCGCTCGAGTTGGAGGCAGGTATGCACCCACGGGTAGACACAATGGCGACTGTTGTTGGTCGGTCTGCTCGTAACATCTCAATGGGAGGCTTATTATCGCCACTGTCGAAACAAGTTTTAGAAAAACACATTCGTTCGTCATTCATTCGTCTGGCCGAACGCTTTTTTTTCATAATGCCGCCTCCGCTGATGAGGAGGAAAAGAAAAGAACAGAACAGAACAGAACAGAACAGAACAGAACAGAACGGAACACGGAGAAAAAAAAAGATAGTTGAGTGTCGGTGGTAATGGTGGTGGTGGTGAGGGCGGGAGGATGAGGAGAGTTACCACCGACAGACTGGGAATGACGAGAGGGGTGAAGGAGAAGGGAAAAGGAAAGGGAAAGAGCCGAAGTATACCAGACGAGACCGCGATGTCTCGTAAATACATAATTTCCATGTCGGCGAAATAATTGAATCGTGGCAAGTCTTTGGTTTTGGCATTTACGTATATAGCTGTTGTGTTTCAAAGTATAATCTGTCAGAACATTGTTTCCTAAAACCAGACAAGAATTGTCCACGCCTTTGCGTCACTACAAATTATCTATGTAATATTTTATTATCTTACGAGTAATAAAATATTACCCATGAAATGATACTTAAAGCACGGTCTAGAAATTTTTCCCATATGTACTCGTCAGCATCGGGGGCGGGTCTTTGAAAGTGTACGTATTTTTGTCTTCCTTTTTCCTATCCTTTCTTTATCTAGGCGGAATGCAAACCGTGTCTAAAGCAGAGATAATTGGTTAGCTTTTCGAAAGAAAACGTAGGAATTTTTGTTTCGACGGACAGGAGTTTTCATTCGTACTCGTTCGTCGTATGTTAGTTCGTTCGCACCGTGTAACAACCAGGGTGACAATTAATTATTCAACAGATTCATCTTTTCTCTAACTACGCCAATCGTTCTGACTGTATGAGACTCTTTCTGGTTCGACGAGCTTCATTTCTCGACGTTGTTGATGTCTTCCTCGGTTGGTGTTAGTGCTAATGCCAAGGACTTTCCAATGGATGGTAGTAAAAGGGGTAGACGGTTAATTATCCAACCTGAAAGTAGACTAAAGAAAGACAGAGAAAGAATGAGAGGCACTAAAAAGGGGTGGTTGGTGCTTGTGCATTCACTGCGAATTGGATAGAAAGAGAGAGAGAGAGAGAGAGAGAGAGAAAGAGAGAGAAAGAACGAGCGAGATTCAGCTCATAAACACTTGGAGTGTGATGCGATGGTGTCGTGCACACACATCAAAGCTCTTCTCGTTGAAGTAGAGAAGGAGGGAAAAAGGGGTGGTAAAGGGATATATAAAAAGGGGTGGGTGGGTGATAGGGGGACTAAAGAGTAAAGAGGAGGATGAGGAGAAACCAAGCCACGTACCAACCACAGCTTCGTTTTTTCTGTTCTTTGGTCAAAAAAAAAAATAAAGAAGCCAAGAGAAGACGGAGTTTGTTTGTCGGTTTGTTTGATTTCACATTCACGGAGATAGAACTTTAACTTACGCACACCGCGTACCAAGAAGATTAAACAGATTCGAAAATGTCTCCGGCACCCTCGGCGATCTCGTTGCTGCTCCTGGGTGTGTAACCCTTTTGATGATGCTCAAGAGTCACCGTCGCACCCCACAAGCTAAAAGTACCCAAGGTACGTGCGCGATCTCGCACCGAAACCCTTACCTTTCCTTCCTTCCTTCCTTCCTTCCTTCCTTCCTTCCTTCCTTTACGTATCCTGACCCGAATCTTTTCACATTTCATTGACCCATTTCTGACTCCTCCCTTTTGGAAAATATTCCATCAGGAATAAAATCAGGATTAAACGTTTCTTAATCTATGTTGCATTTATTTGTTTTACTATTAACACGTTCCGTGCAAAGCCATTTTTGCTTGACTTGTCGTTCAGGTCGTTTGATATTTTGACTAAAGATTATCATATTATCACATAATATTTCATTGCATCATCAATCCATATGTAGTTATCATTTTAGTTATTATTTTGTATAATGGCACGAAACGAATTAATATAATAGTATATAAAATAATGTTGTTTCTAAAAAAGTTCTTTCTTGTCTGTTTCTTAAGGAATACAATAGAAAAGAAAATATCAGTTTAGTTGGAATTTTTGATCCTTGTCCAATAGGTATAACGAGAATTCCAAATGGAGATTACAATGTACTCGTATCGGATTGTTAAAAAAAAAAAAATATTTCTTAACGAATAAGAGTAAACTATATATAGTTCCTCCGTGGAAGATTCTCTCTCTCTCTCTCTCTTTCTCTGAATGTACAGATACAAGTATAGAAGATACGACCTTTCCCTATAGTGATTATTGTTCGGGAGGCAGCCCCTTCATGCTTGCATTTGATTCGCGTCAAGGTAGAGAAGAAGCAAGAGATGGGTAATGGGGAAAGATGGCTTGTCGAGGAGGCAAAGTAAGAGGTGGAACTGGAGAAAATGGAAGAGGTGGAGGAGGAGGTGAAGGTGGAGGAGGAGGTGGAGCATTGCTTGAATCGATGTCGTCGAGAACCGAGCAAACGAGAATCGGTAATCGAGAAAGAGAGAGAGAGAGAGAGAGAGAAAGTATGTATCATGGAATGAAAAATGGAGTCCTTCACATTCGCTGTAGTCGCACCAAAAAGAGGTGGTGGTGTTCGGAGAGAAGGGATAGAAGAAGGTGGAAATGGGGGTTGGGGGTGACAGGGTTGCCGGTGAAAGAAGACGTAGCAAAGCCGTAAGCGAGGAAGACGTCATTATAATACGTACACGTCGTGCTTTTCTCCTTCGTTTCTCTCCTCGTTAGGTTCGCATGCAAGAACTCGCTCGCACACCCACTCAAACACTTTCTTCTTATACTTCTTCACCTATCCCTACACTCTTCTTTTCACTCTACGGACGTTTCTTCTAACTTTGAACTCTTCATTTCTCTCTTTTACTCTGATTTCTTTCCCTTTCATATGCATTCCTCTCTTTTTAAAGTTATTTCTTTCTTTCTATCCTCTTATTCTTCTTCTTCTTGTTCTTCTATCTTTATCTCTATGTTGTGTCATCCAATTTGTTCCCTCATCCTGATACAATAAACTTTGATTATCGTATTCTCCATGTTTCTATCTTCAAGGAGGAAAAAACACGTAATTATAATATTGCATTCCCGTACCTCGTTATTCTCAGATTGCAAGCTTCCTGAGATTTTGTCCTAACTCTTGTCAAACTTCTTCTTCTTCTTCTTCTTTTATTTATTTCTCAAATATTTTTAATCATCAACCTTATCGTATGCTCCAAATACGATGCAACTCGAAATGCAAGGTGAAAGTAAAAAAGAATGCACGTTCTAATTCTAACACATCCATGTTTGTGTATAGTCTATGATTATGATTATGATACTTGCGTTGGTAATACTCTTTTCTCTGACCCTTTCTTCAAACGGTTATTTTCTATTCTCCCTTTTCTTTTTTTTTTCTTTATTACAATCGCGTACTTACAATCGCGTAGAAATATTCCGTTTAGTCGAATAACTCGAGACGAACGAGCCGAATCATCATTCAGAACTACGGGGCCGGGGCCCCATATACTCCTCTTCCATGGCTTTTACGAAGGCGTTGAACCGTACATAACGATCCTTCCGAATACAATGACAAGCGTCGGACGGAGAAACTTCCCTTGGTTGACACCTGATCCCTTTTATTCCTAATGAAATACATTCTGATTTTCGAGAATGTCCTAGCGAATTCAATCTCTTTTATCTATCCCCCGAACAATTTTTTTTATTCTTCGATATATATATATATTGTTAATAATTCAGTAATAGATAGGGTTAACAAAACATTCATAATTGTTTGAATTATTGAACATTAAAGAGCGTGTAGGAGTGCAATAAGCAAGGTAGGGGATAAGCATTTTCGGAAAATCGTTCGATCGATGCTTCGTAACATGGCAAAATATTTGAATGTATTTATTTTAATCATATTTCTAAAGAAAAAGTATTTTTTCTCGTCAGTTATATAAGCTTGCTCCCTCTTAAACTTACACCACCGTCGAGATTTCGTTATAGAATAAATTCATTCACCTCCTCGCATATTAATCTTCATTAATAATGAAAAATGAATGATATTTGACTCGTACCGTGCTCCAGAGAATTGGAGGATAAATATATTTCTACAGATTAATAATCGTTTAATAAAGAATATAATTTCTAGACAACATTGTGGAATGAAAAAAAAAAAATAAATAAATAAAAAAGCAACTGAGCTGATTCGTAAAGGTTCATTCGCATGTATCGGAGAGGATATAGGAATATGGTGGAAGGATACAATGGCGGGTATGCCATTACGCTAGCGTGAGCACCTCGATAGCGGCATTCTATCGAGGGATGAAGAGGGTAATGAAGAGGTGTTGAACCGTATCCCATAAACCCTCGTCGCCGCGAGAAGCAGGGGTCTTCTCGCATAATAACTTACAGTTCGCTCATCAGTTACGGGTTTTAACCAATTATGAGAATATTAACGGGCAGGAAGCTCGGGAACGAGGGAGGATCGAGACACGTTTCAACAAAACATGCTGCTATGGGATGTGTTGCCTCTGTCGAGCTTTTCCCAACCAATCATTTGTCGCGAATTTCTCTTCTCTCTTTCTCTAGGGATATAGTATTTTCCTTCCTGATTATTATGTATTATTATATACCATCATTCATTTGTTAACGATTCAGCTTATATTATTTCATCCAAATTCTTTGACACATCGAGGTAAACTTTTCTTTTCAAATG
Organism: Mischocyttarus mexicanus; assembly: GCA_023678845.1. Classification (NCBI taxonomy): domain Eukaryota; kingdom Metazoa; phylum Arthropoda; class Insecta; order Hymenoptera; family Vespidae; genus Mischocyttarus; species Mischocyttarus mexicanus. Next base: position 710,684 of record JACGTP010000037.1, on the reverse strand, counting down.
TTTATGGATGGGATATAGGATAATTTCTTTATTTTTTTTATTTAAAATCAATATAATCGATCGGTAGATTGAAATGTATTTGTGTTGTTACGAATTCTCCCGAGATTTATTTTGTTTGATCTTTTTTTTTTGCGCGACGGTTTGAAGAAGAGTTTCATTAGTTCTATCCAGTGTTATATTATCCCCATATGAATCCATACATGTGTGATTAGGTATTTACTTACTTTGGTATACAAGTTATTAGATTAAACCGGAATTTGGATATTGGTCCAACCGGATATTGGTATCTCTGATTATATACATTTTTTTGTTTCTTTACAATTGTATCTATTTTTATAGACGATTCAACCCCATCGATTAGAAGTTAGAAATTTGGTAAAAATATTTTAATTCAATCGTTGAATAATTAATTAACGAATAATTGCAGTGATTTTATTCTTCGTACCAAGTATCTTATTATTTTATTTAAAATAAGAGAATAGAAAAGATTAGATAAAGTTATAAGTTAGAAAATTAATCGAGAAGATTATCTTTCGAGAAATCGGTTCTTCCTTCGTTCGAGATATCGTAAAGAAGGCACGGTTGAAAGGATTTTACGGTTGTTCGAATCCAACTTACAATTAGACCGCTGGTTCCCTTTCATCGTTGAGGAAAATTCACAATGCGGAATCGCGCTAGACCGAGTTCGCATTCGAGAGTTACCAATAGAAAAAGAGACAGAGGAAAAGGAAAGTTTTCCATGCAACTTTCTTCTTCTTCTTCTTCTTCTTCTTCTTCTTCTTCTTCTTCTTCTTTTCGAGGGATCTTCGAGGTTCGAGTAAATCCTCTCGTCGATTTCCCAGACAGCGTGACGCCGTTTCCAGGTGTTAATAATCCACCCCTAATTGTCCCTGCTCGTTGAGGATAATTCCTATTAAACGTCGACTAAATACTTGTTTGTACACAACCCCTGCTGCGTTACCTAAGGACAAACTTTTACACCTACGTTTCCTTTCAACCATAGGATTGATGGACTTCCTGCTGGTTTACCTGAAAAAAGAAAAAAAAGAAAACCTTCTTGGGAATTTTCGATCTTCTATCAAAATTCTAACTTTCTGACAATATTCTCCTTTATATTTTCACGATAACGATCGTATCTTTATTGGGATTATCCATTTTTAACGCGATTACAAATTCATCTTATTTTTTTAAATCTGTTTTTAATATTCTTCTAATTTGTCTCTCTAAATAAAAAATACAAAAACGTCAAAATAAAGAATCGGATTAATGAAATGCGTAATAAAATCGTTTACCCGAATAGATATCAGGCTAATTGATAAGATTCGTTCGTCAGGATAACTAGAAAAATATTGATTCGAAGAGATCGTTAGGGTTGAGTTGGTGGATGGATAGATAGATAGTAGTAGTAGTAGTAGCTAGGTAGGTAGTATACACGTTGTGCTGACCTCTGGAAAAGAGGAATCCCTCTCATTGACACGTAGTAGCTCGTGGTACGATCTGTAGAGGGTGCGGTGTAACGAGCGACACCCATTTGATAAGAGAGACAGATCAAGGGATGAGAGGTAGTGGATGAGCTCGGATTTAATGGATATAGAGGACAGATTCTGGAGATACATCAGAAGGTCCCTACGATATCTTTTGCAAATATCAGCAGAGAAGCACGTCATCCCTCTCTTCTTTCCTCTGACCCTCGTCGACGTATCAGCCACCCTCTTGTCCTATCTCTCTCTCTCACTTTCGTGATACATCTCATTGGCTTGTTCGGTCACACAGAGAAAGAGAGATCGCATCGTATCTAATGGTAGATGATACGTCTCGTTCCCTTTAGTCTGATTTTCTTCTTGACATATACATACGTATACTTTTATACATATGTAATGTTTAGATAAAGGATGATTCACATTTTTCTAACGGTGTCAAAATATTATATACTATTTGTTAATGTCATATGTTCAAAAAATAGATCATTATTTGAACATATTATATTATTAGGTTGCCAAATATGAAATGGAACAATTTTCAATTCAATTATGTGTATTTTTTACTCCATTTCATACTTGACAATCTAATATGTAAGTGTGGTGTTTTAATTTTAATTGATTTGACTAACGAACGTATAACTTTTTAATAAAAAAGCATGTGTATATTATGTAGATACCAATTGATATATCTACAATAATTTCCAACAAGCTCAGGAAAAAAAGATCGAATCCGACTAGAGTAATAGACACGATGGTGTTTTAAGGGTCCTTTCATTTCTCGCTTATCGCAAGATGAAGTATCGATTTCGAACCGATGACGATAGTTGATGATGTTCCCGAAAGATTACTCGTTTTAACCCCTTTTCTCTCACTCTCTCTCTCTCTCTCTCTCTCTCTCTCTCTCTCTTTCTCCCTCAATTATTTTTTATATTAATTTAGGGAAAAAGAAATTCATTATTTGAAGCTTGAAATAAACGTAAAATATTATGGATTTCTTTTTCCCCAAACAAATATATCGCATATTCTCCTACGAGTTCTCTTAAACATGATCGATTTTATTATGACATCTTAGAGAGAATAACTGTACATAGGAATAATAATTATTTCATTTGATATTAATGTTCTCAGAAGGAAAAATTATAATAGAACGATAAACCAAAACTGATATCTTTTATTTCGTTCTCGTGTAAATTGGAAACCTACCTCCCCCCATCCCGTTTTCCGATTATATCCTATCTCCCACTCTTCATGATTCCTGGTTTCTACATGTATTCTCAAAATGATATAATATATAAGTATATATATACATAGGAGGTAAAATTCGTTAGGTATAGGTATTATATAACATTTGCTTTGAGTTTCATGATCGAATCTATTATTGATTTAACTGCGATTGGTTGGTTGGTTGCTTGCTTGCTTGCTTGCTTGATAGACGTTTGTGAAATTTTTATTTTTTTATCCAGTCAGATAAATTAGGAGATTATAATATATAAAATAATAATAATAATAATAATAATAATAATAAATAATCGGGAAGAGTGAAGTATTATCTTTTTTTAAGGTTCTGTCGATATCATTAAAATTTTATTGCATTGGATAGATTCATATTTACAACAAGGGAACACATACAATATGCATTTTCATCTACACTCTATCGATTATCTACATATATTACTTCTTTTCTCGTGTAGGTTTATATTTTTTTTTGTTTTTCTCTTTTTTTTTCCTCGTTTGGAATTCTTCTTCTTTTTCTTCTTCATTTTGTTGTAATTTAATTTAATTTATCCTCGTACTTGTGATATTAATCTCTCCTTGACGATATCTTACGATATTTTCTCACCTAATTCGTAATTGTATAAACGCGTTACATGTACATTCATTTTTTTTTTAAACTGACACCTCGTCTATAAGTTGAAACGCAAATATTTTCTCATCGCATCGCAAAATTATAATGAAAATTTGAATTAAAATAGTACGGAATTAGACGAGAAGTATTTTACATCGATGACTTTGAATACGACACGTTTCTTTTTCTTTTTTAATTATATAATTACGTATGCGTTGATTACGTATTTATTTATGTACGTTGTGTATGTGTGTGTGTGTGTGTATGTAATATCGGAAGACGTAAATAAAAATGCATAAATAGAGAGAATTAGGTACACGATTTCGTCGTAATCATAATAATACTCTTTTTTCTTTTTCTCACTCTCTCTCTTTCTCTCTCTCTCCCTCTCTCTTTCTTTTTCGTCTCGATTCTATTGCAAAGCCAATTAAGTAATCTTGAAATTACATTGGCCTAAACGATCGCGACGTAAAATTCTACGATGAATTATTACAACGACCGGATAATTAAAGGATCCAACATTTCATTAGCTATCTACGAATCGACTTAAAAACTACTATCACACCGAATTTATACACTTTTCTGGTTTTTATTTATTTTTTTTCTCGTTATATATACCTTTCTAAACGATATATCATAATTAGGAGATTTTTTTCCTCGCCTATTTCTCGTTGAAACATTTCCTTTTTTTTATTTATTTCATTTATTTATCTGTAAATCCTGTCTTTTGAGATCCATTAAGAGTTTTTTCCTTTTTGTTTTTTTTTATTTCAATTAAGAAGGAACATCAGGGTTTTGCGAGGGGGGAGTATGGTGTGGGGTATGGGGTTTCGAGCGATGTTCCTTCTTTATTCGTGTTATTATTCGAACGATCGTTTTTTAAAGTCGTGTCACAGAAGATATGATTTTACGTGTATTTAAATAACAAATTTACGTAATATCATAATCGATTTCATATCTATTTTATTTTATCACTCATGTCGATCATTTTTACGTACCATTCGTTCCTTCGTTTGCACATCCATCCACGCAGCCACACAAACACGCATATACATACACGTAGAATCTAACGCAAACCATATCCATGTATTTGCTTTGCACATACAATTATTTACAAATATTTACAGGTAGGATTAATCATCGATAAGAAGATGTGTACCGATCGATCTTAATCGATAATCCTTTGATTTGATTTGTTCGATACATTAATATCAGTTTTCACTTTTAGTTTTTCGATAGTTTTTATATTGATTGAAATTATTTTGACGTATGAAAGATCGAATACAGCAATGTTTCACTAATCTTTAAAAAAAAAAAAAAACACAATTCACAATGATTATTATCATCATCGTCATCGTCATTATGTGTGAACAATACGTTATTATTCAGTGAACAAGAACGATGAGAATAAAAATGTGCTGAGGGTTTAAATAATGGTCGATTATATAAATCCGTCGGTATAACGATTAAGAAACGTATAGAATTTCTTCTTCCGTGAATGACAAAGATATATTTTAGCCGAAACAGGTGTAATAGTTCCCAGTGGACCTCCTGAGCTACTCGATTAAGTTCAAAGGAGTCTTCTAACCGTTGGGGAACATAATTCGCCTTTGATAAAAATTTTCTAGGGCAGGAGGACGCAGCGCGTTCGTCCTATAATCGGGATTTGGTTGGATGACATATTTTCCTTTTTTTTTTTTCTACAAGATCCGAGGATAGTTGATCTTTCTTTCTTTCTTTCTTTTTTTTCCTTACAATTAATTACTTTTTTTGGTTGGAACGATTAAGATTAATCGTCGAAGAAGAGTATCACGTTTTATTCGTTAGATCGGTTGTCAGTCTCAGGTAAAACGTGGTTAGTTTAGTTCTCACTTAGATGGTTGAGCCAATTGAGCAATGTCTCCTGCATAGCAGGGTGGAGCTAACATCAATGGGCATTGAGCTTTCCTCGGGTAAGGAATATTCTCACTATGTCACAACATTTTAGTTAGATAACTGGTTGAATTTGGTGGCGGTAGAAGGAACGGACTAACGAAGGAACGTCCATCGGGTGGCTGATGCATCGACGAGTAACCTGGTTGTTGATTATGGCTTTGACTGGATGTACCAAGCCCAGCCAATACCGGTAACCCCGTGTCGTGTAATTTTCTCATATGTTTTTTCAAATCGAAATTCCTGCAAAATCCTTTACCGCATATCTTACAGGAGAATGGTTTCTTATCGTTGTGCGTATGCATGTGAAATGTAAGATTGTAAATTTGATGGAATGCCTTGTTGCATACGGTACACTTGTACGCTTTCTCGTCGTTGTGCGTCAACCTGTGATTCTTGTAATTTCCTTTCTGATGAAATCCCTTGCCGCAAACCTCGCATCTATACGGTTTGTAATTAGTGTGTATACGCGTGTGAGTATTCAACGTAGAACTCCTGTTAAACGCTTTACCGCATGTCTGACATTTGTGGGGTTTTTCAGCTGTGTGAATGATCTTGTGTCTGCACAAAGTACTGGCTTGACGAAATCCTTTACCGCAAATCTTGCATACGAACGGCCGTGCTCCCGTGTGTACCGGCATGTGCCGGGTAAGATTGTAATGTGCGTTAAAAACTTTGCCGCATTCGGAACAGGTGAAGGTTTTTTGTTTGTTCGTACTGTTGTTTATCTCGTTACGGGGTGTAGGACTTTTCTTTCCGCGTTGACTTTCAGGCGAGATCGTCATCAGACTTAGCCTCGAGGATATGGAAGTGTCTTGAACGGAACCTTTTTTACCTCGTTGATTTTCAGGCGTGATCGTCATCAGGCTAAACCTCGAGGAAACGTAAGTGTCTTGAACAGAATTCGGTGGTGGCGAGGTTTGGGTAACGCTGGGCGTAGTAGCTGGCGAACCTGGAAATGCCCTTAACAACGGACTCGGATTATAATAGAGGAGTGGATAAAGATTTTGATGCCTCAACGTTGGTACGTATTTTTTGAACGCCGATTCCAAATGTGCGGAGTAACGTTGACTCAATGCTGGAAAATGAGATGCCTGATGAAGAATACCAGCCGGAGTGGTCGTAGGTGTTGCGGTAGTCGTCGATGGGGGTGGGACAACCGCTGCTTGAACCGTTTGAGCTGCGTTCGCTTGTTCGGTCAAACGTTTGTCCGGTTCCATGATCTTCGCTATGGAGAAGGTCAAATTCCGAGATGGTGGGGGCGAGCTCACCTTCTCCGATGGTAGACTGGTCGGTGTCTCCGTCGCCATCGTGTTGCCCGTTGAGAATGGTTGCATGATATGCCTGAAACGTTAATAAATAAAGATACGTTAGAAAATCGTACCTTGGATAAATCTTTAAACGCAAATAATACGCGCGAAATTACAATAGGAAGGCACGTTTCGTCAGCTAATTCAACTAGTGTTTCGAGAAGCGAGGACGTACTGAAGTGTGCCAGCCATTGATGGTTGAGTAAATAGAAGAGAGAGAGAGAGAGAGATGGGAATAGCGAAATCACGACGATCAATTAGATGACTTCGAGGATCGTCGTTTATTATTCGTGCGATTTACCCTATGCAGCCAACCAACCATCCAGCACGGACCCGTTCGTAAAAGCACATGCGCGAGTGCGCATGCGAGCTAGCACACATATAATATATCTACGTATATATATATGTATATATGTATACAGACGCATTACCAGCATAGCCCACATGTCGGCGAATCCGAGTGAAACATGTGGTACCGCTATTATATCCACTCAATTGGCCCTCGTGTTGACATAAAAAAAGAACGCTCCGCATTGAACGATGGGGGCTGGCAAACGTCGAGCAGCTAGCGTCACAAAGGAATCCTCGGCGGTGGTAGTACTACGTTGTATTTACGCGTGTCTTCATGATAGAACATTAACCTAACCAGTTTCAACAAATTCATTCCTTTTTGGCTATCCCTTCTTATTTTTCTTTCTTACAAGATACTTACTTCTCCCCCTTTTTATCGCGATTCATCCATATTTTCACATACCCAAGAAAATTGACAGTTCCAACTATTTATTCTAGGAATACCGTATATGAAGCTGTATAAATGCAAGACTAACCGAGCCATTAAGTATGTGAATCGTTAGAGAGAATAAAGCATGGGAGGTGGACGGTAGGGGGTATGAATGGGAACGTCTGAATGAGACGCGAAATGGTCAGCACAGTTGAAGAGCAAGGTTTGCACATCGAAAAGTAGAAATGTTTGCTCCCTCGGATGACGAGTTACGTTTGGACTTGGAATGACGGCTTGAATTGGTTCGGGTTCTTCTTCATCTACCTTCCTTCGTGATATAGTCGCTACTTCTGCTGCTGCTGCTTTTGCAACTCTCTCTCCGACTACTGTTTAATCTTCAATACGAAATTTATGATAGAGGGTAGTCGAGCGTGTAAGGGAGATACATGCTGGAAATACCGGAGACTTATTCATAACAGGAATTCATTTCCTCTCCTTTTTTTTTCCTTTTCTTTTCTTCATCAAACTTTCATCGAGATACGAAATAAAGCTTGTTAGTGTAGTGTGTCGATAAAAAAATGAGAATATTTTTAAATTAAAGTCAATTAGTTAGTTAGGACAATGAATGAATAAATCGGTGATCAATTTTGGATAATTATTGTTTAACTTCGATGAAAGATTAGGACGATCTTCTAATATTCCAAACTAATCTCTGTAAAGGTACGAACTCTCTTCGCCATCTTCGTGAGAATAGTGGGATACGAGGAGTTTGGAGAAAGCAGGAAACTGGTGTCAGGGTGGAATGCGACGGGTATGACCCTTCGTCAAGCCCCGCCCATTTGCCGGGTACCTACCTTCGATTGTCCCTGGAGGCAAAGGCAGCCCTAATAACCGTGGGGGTCGATAAGTGGAAAAGCGAGCCCGTTGTGAGAGAGAGATTTGAGGAGGGAAAACGACTACCTCGCACCCCCGAAACGCCCCTATGACCTATACCCAAAAATAGAGAAAGAGAGGGAAAACAAGCGTTGGCCGCCATGGAACGACGAACTACCACTGTCCAAAATTTACCACCAACAAAGCCCACCGATTATTCCTCACCCCATACCCCTCCTCCTTCTTCTCCTCCTCCTCTTCACTGTTTCTTTTTTTCTATTTTTTGCAACGGATAAAACTTCGACACACGTCTCTCTTTCTCTTTTTCTCTTTTTCTCTTTTTCTTCCCCTTTTCAAAACTTTTCTTATATTCGACACTTTTCAACGATTACCTGAACTTCCTATATATATTTTTTTTCATGGATAATATCATTCAGTTTCAACTTTTGTCACAATTCTCTACACTATATTGTATTCCTATTGTAATGAAAAATTCTAACCGTAACACGTATCATTGTTAAAACTACGTAATGTAATGTAATTTGATTTACTAATCGTGAGACAAAGTTCCCACCAAACGACCAAAAGCCACTACACAGATTACACAGAATAATCGTCTTGTTCTAACTGTTTGAAGTAGTTATAACATAAAGTCCTAAACTCTGTCGAACTTGCAACAGTTATAATTATATACCTGTTCAATTATATAAACTAATTAAACATATCTATACGTATAAATTAGCATTTACCCTTATTATGATTTTGAAATACAATTTCAATCGAAACTTTGAGTATGGGTAGTCTGGAGCCGAAAGCTATCCTCCATCTGTATGGTATAGTTATTCTGTTTCCGTCTGTGGTCGTCGTCCTCTTCTTCGTTTCTATGTGTGTGTATGTATGAGAGAGAGAGAGAGAAAGAGAGAGAAAGGGAGAAAGAGAGAAATAAAGAAAAAAAGAAATAGAGAAGAGCAAAAAGCACAGGGTAAAGCCGCAGAAGGCTGGTAATGGTGGGGTAGAACGATAGACGATTGGCTAGCGTAGTTATCGGTCGTGCGAACCTCCGGGGAGGGAGGAGGTAGGGTTGGGAAGAGGTTGGGGATGGTAAAGGGGGGTGGAAGGTGGTGGTAACTACAAGAGACATGGTGGGGGATGGCATTGTTACAGTGCTTAACGAACGGCCGACGTAATCAGTATCGCTCCCCGTTCTCGTGGTACGTAGCTACCCAGCAATTCTACCAATTTATTTCAATCTCGGCGAAAGCATGGCCGACCGTGGCTCGAGCGGGGACCATTTTGTTTTCTTAATTCGAACCGATTCGATCGTGCGACCCACGCGACCGACTTTATCCATTTGCTCATTCTAGGAACGCGCTTTTTTTCTCTATTTTCTCATACCTTTTTTCTTCATACTTTTATATGGATTCGTTCCAATTTTTAACTTGAATATTATGGTTCGGAAATTATTTATTAATTATTTGATAATATAATGTATCGGGGTTGCGTCTTGCAAGGTTTGTTTAGGGATACTGAAGAATGTTATATTTGACGTACCTTATTTTCATTCAAGGTTTTATTTATTATAAAAATGTTAAGTTTCCTTTATATAATTCTTATATCCTTTTAGTATCTAACAGTGAAGAAAATAATAGTAATTAGTTGATGCATTTAATGAGAGAAACTTGTAATAATTTAATACGTTGAATTATTTTTATAATACAAAACCGTAGATATATAATTATCGGTTAAAGATTATTGAAATAAATAATATCGTTTATTTGAACGTATTTATAACGATTGGCATTAAATGTACAAAGCTTTACCGAGATTCTTACAAATCCAATCAGCATCGATAAACTATTAATGGATTATTCGTGGTATTAGATAGGAAAGGATTAAAGAAAATCGAAGAACCTCGCGAAGTAACTTGAAATGGCTTTGCAAATTTACTCGTCACGTTGCCAACTCGTTAATTACCTTTCCCCGTACCCAAACGATAGACACTTCATTCTCTTAGTCCATTTATTTCTGATAGGATTCGAGGATAATTGAAAGGTACCGACTATCGATTCGGATAGAAAAAAAAAAGATAATCCTTTGATCGTTTATCGATATTAGTTACCTTAATTCATTCGAACAACGCTCGGAACAATTTTATAGAAATACAAAATTGGAATGTTTCAAACATTTAGAAATGACGAAAGTTTCTCTATAAAATGACACATCATTCTTTAAAACTATGGATAAAGAAGAAACAGTTAATATTTTGCTATCTCTCTTTTAGTAGAAATTTCGAATGAAGAGAACCAAGGAGGGATGGTTTGTTAAAGGATTTGCGTGTACAGGTCGCATCAATCATGGTTACCTCTTACGTGTGTATCTCGGCATGGGCGTTTGGACGCCTATCGCTTTTCTCCCTTTAAGTGGCGATAAGGAAAATAAGCCACACCGTAGAATACTAACTTCCTAGATTGTTGAATTTCTTTCCTCATTTTCTACTCTAAGGGTTTTCAAAAATCTTCCTAAAATCATCGTCTTAAACGTATTTGTATTTTTTTATTTATTAACCACATGGAAAAATACTTTGAAATCATCTTTATAGTCGGGACAACATTTTCAATGAATTTCTTATATAACAAATAAGAAATATAATATTTCTATTTAATTATTAATATAACCCAATAAACTCGTACTAGTCCCTAATTAATACACCGACGGTGTATTTCTCTTGGTATTTCTAATAAAAATACAAATTTGGAAAATGATTTAATTTATATAATTAAAAAATATAAAATGTGTAAAATAAAAATAACAGCTGCTGAGACTGACAGACTAGTTAAACATCGACGTTGACAAATTTTGATTTTGATTTAATTCTATTGAGAATAGTTAGTTTAAATGAAAAGTAAAATGTTAGTATCATTTGATTTGTGAAAACAGGAGTATTTAACACGTCGATCAGAGGTAATAGGAAAAAAAAAGGGAGACGTTTAGGATGTCCGACATTGTCCTCGTTTCTTGATCGGCCCTATTAGCCTTGCCCTCGGCATTGTTCCATCACCGACAATCGGCCTTTCGTGATACGTCGTGTGAATGCTTGACATATAATTAGCATTTGGGGTAAGGAAAGCCTCGACTGAGGATGACGGCAGACACAATACCACAGCTCCCCACTTTGCTTTTCCTCGGTCCCATAAACTCGACCACGTCGTATCAAACCCTCCCCTCACTCCGGCTGACGTATTTCCTTCGATCAACGGAATAATACTCAAATACTTAGGAAGTTGATAAATCATTCCTGATTATTATTTTTATCGGAATTAATGATCGGATTAAAGCAAGGCTCCTTAGAAATATTTCTATAACTTCAATACGTATTTTAAATAATAATTAAATAATAATTTGATAATAATCAAAAGGAAAATTAATATAATAAATAAGAACAGGGCTGAAATAAATAAAATAATAATTCATTGATCAGTTATATAATTATCCTAATGTGTTATATTTAATTTACGATAGTTTCAGCGATGTTTTGGTTATATTTTAAACGACAATCTGAAATAAAATTGATCGAAGAGGAAATATTGTACGATGTTTAATTAGAGATGCAATGAAGGGTAAAATTGAAGAGTCTGAGAAAAGGTAGTAAGAGAAAAACTCGGCCTAACAACAACAACAACAACGAGCAAGGCTTTTGCAAAATGGCAACGAGTCCTGCTGTGTTCGATATATCTCGAATACACGTATTACCCAGCAGAGTTAACGGGAGAGGTTCACAGCTGCGCAGTCCACAGGGGGTTCCTTCCTCCATTCCTCTTCTCTTGGCAGTTTTAAAACCCCGGTACCGTGCCACCTTGAGCTCTCTCGTTATCACAGTTTTCCTTTTCTTTACTTTTTCTTTTCTCTTTTATTTCTTTTCTTTTCTTCTCTTCTTTTCTCTTTAACGCAAACCTACCACCTTTGAGTTTTACTGGCACGTCGTTACCGATCAAATAAAACATGTCGTACGAGTTTAATCCTTAACATATTTCAATTTATTCTCAAATTTTAATACGTATTATCCGTTAAAAATGAAATATTATTAACGTTAATTGATTAGTTGTAATATCAACATTTTATTAGATATTTTATATTAAATAATCAAATAAAAATATTGAAACATCTAAACGTATTTGTAAATTGGATATAAAAATTCTAATCAAATGTTTATAGAAAAAAAGTATTTAGAAAAAGTTCTAAAAATCAGTCTCAACTCGTAGGACAAAAGTAGTTCAACGTCAAAGAACAACGGGGGTTGCCGGCGGGTTTTCGATTTTTCTATTCTATTTTTTTTTTTCAACGACATACCCTAACCTCGTGGAAAGGTAGGCAGGAAGCGTGTGCCTTTTACCATACGTGTGTCCAGAAACAGCGGGTGTCTCTCTGCTTGCCGTCTGCGAGCGTTCATTTCGCATTTTCGACGTGCATAGTTCGCGTTTCGGCACAAAGGGCCGCGGGTAACTCGAGATCGTTTGCCCTTCGCTAAACATAATAACGATCGCCAACGTTGATCAAGTCGTCGTTTATATGTACATGTATGTACGTATGTATGTACGTATGTATGTATATAATAGGCTGGTGAAATAATGAGTGGGATAAAAGTCAGGAAAACAATCGTAGCTGGCATTGTCACTTCATGGACCATTCATTTTCGACCCTGGTACGTTTCAAACTATTTGGAATAACCGTACCAAGCTTATGGGAACATAAATTTCCAAAAAATTCATTTATCTCTGTGATGAAAAATTGCACGATCAATTAAATTGGATTTATATTACGTTCTTATAAAAATATTTCAATTTCAATTAAAACAAGTTCAACGATGAAAAAAATACAAATAATTCCTTTTCCTAATCTTTATTCTATTTCCTCGCAATCTTTTCTTCCTTTTTATATGAACCGAGTATACATATATAAAGGTTGAGAATAGTTAAGCATAGATTCGCAACGTCCGGTAGTAATCAGCATGCAGACTGAAGTTGGTAGGGAATCTACTTTCTTGATCGTTCCCCCCTACTCAGCCCACAAATGGTGATAGACAATGAGCATTACAAACGGGGTAGGTCACTACCCGCTTTTTTTTCCTTTAGATTTATATGTATATATATATATATATAAAGAAATAAAGAAAGAAGGAGGTGGAGAACACCCCCTCGCGTTTGAATTTGGCAAACGTGTGTGGCAAGCGTCAACACGCTTCCGTCTCTAGTTTTTTCATTCAATCCTTGATCTCAAGACTTTAACGAGAAAGAAAGATAGAAAGAAAGAAAGAAAGAAGGAAGGAAGGAAATAAAGAAGAATAGGTTGAAAATTCGATACCGGCTTGCTTGTAGGGACAATGCCAAGTATGGTCTTACCTTGAGAAGGGTGGCGCGAGCAAGCGGAAGTCTCGCGTGCCATTTGCCTCTCTCTCTCTTCTTCTTCTTCTTCTTCTACGTTTACCTTAGCCATACTTATCCGTGTCCTCAGAAATCATCGCAAGATGAATGAATGAATGAACGAAGGGGGACCAACCGACTCGAGTGGCGCGTGCCCTGCCTTGCCCTGCCCTGCCGTGCCCAGACGATCGAATTCAAGGATATCGGATCGCGCTAGTAAACGATCGGATCGAATTAAACAAAAATATATATTCCCAAGTTCCTTTTTTTTTTTAACGGACCAACCGAGATGTAACTTCGATCTTTTCTATTTTCATTAAAGAAAAATTCAAATAATTGTTTGAACGTATATTCGTAAATTGATCAAATGAAATTTAATCAATTCACGAATTCCTAGTAATATATACGAGCCAGATAAATCATATATTTTCATAGAATAGTATCGATATAAGGTGTCATTTAGAAAAATAGTCTTCACGTCAGGGTGTTATTTTAAAACTCGTTTTATCATAGAATGGTTGAGGTCAAGCGATAAAAGTTTGTCTCTATTCGTGTCATGGAACGATTACAAAGGAAACGAAAAGAAGAAGAAGAGGAAGAAGAAAAAAAAGAAGAAGAAGGAGGAGGTTGACTCGTATAGGTGGTATATTAGTGGTAAAAAGAATAAACGAGATAGTCGCATGCAAATCACGTCACAGGCTATTGGTTCCTTATCAGATATCAGTTATGTGCTCGATTTAGGGTGCGTGCAGTCTATTACATCCGCGATCTATTGATAAGCACGTCAAATCCGCCAACAACATATTCCTCGGGGAACGAGCCGTGCCATTTCAAGAGAGATGGAGATAGAATAAGAGGGTTTGGAGAGGGGCAAACCGGGTAAGGGGAGGTTAGCTTGGGTGGTAGAAGAAGGAAGAGGAGGAAGAGAACGAGCAACCCCTTTGAGAGAGGGTAAGTACTTCGAATCGATCACGAACACCTTTGGAAGATTGAAACAATTTACAAGGTAGTAACTCAATCGATCTTTTAAAAATATTCAATGAAAATCAGAGATACAGGTAACTCTTCTTAAAAACACTGCAAAAATTCTGTCTTCTGTGAAACCGTGTTACATGAGATTCTCTCTTTTTTGTACAGGTTTTCGCAATTCACTTATCGTGTTATAAAGCTATCTGTATATCGACTCCCGTACTGTCGATTAGTTATTTCATTCGAAACGTAACCCTTTGTACTGTAATTGGTTTCTTAGTTTATTCTCTCAGGTCAACTTTGATTTTATTTTTGTGATTTTGATATCACATGTTAGGTATTGAAATAATTCCTTGCAGTTATTTAACATTTAATGTTATATTAAGAAACAATTGACTATTTATGAACATAAACATAATCTAAAAGCATTATTAAGTTGCTTATCCCAATTTATTTTGATTAACTATACGAAGTGTCACGTCAGTGGTGACTTCACAGTGCAAAGGGTTGAACAATTCTCGTATATGAGAAAAGAAAAGGTTAATAAAGTTAGTGGAAAAGTTAGTATGAAAAGCGTAGTACTTGGAAATTAAAGGAGACATTGATCACCGTTCCGGTTGACACTTAAAAATTGTTCATTCGTTCTTTGGTGAAGATACGAGTCTTGGACGTCACTTAATCTTTCTGTCCCTTTTTTCGAAAATAAGTAGGTATTCGCTCCAACGGCATTCCGTTAGGGCAAAGCGTTGGAAAGAACTGGTCCGACGACTGCCATCTGCCACCCCCAATCCCTCGAGGCTTTCTGCCGATCTTCCTGAAGAGAGAAAGAGAAAGAGAAATCTCGCGAGTGGTTGGGACGTCTGAATGCCCTTAACCATCTCTCCTGGTTTAACCCCCGTTAAACTTTCTCCTTCTCTTTCCCACTCGTATATTCTCTTCCTTTCTTTAATACTTTTCTCTCTCTTTTTCTATCAGAAACCGTCTTTATTCCAAGTCAGACCGTCATACGGCCCTTTTCATCGAAGATTAAATAGGATATTACGCATTAAATGTCGCAACTTGGCTCCTGTATAGTTCGAAACCACCCCTACCCTCGGTTTCTTTTTTTTTCTTCTTCTTACTTTCTTCTTTAACAACGTTCACCTTTAAGCGTGCTAAGACGAACCCTCGAAACGACAAAATAAAAAGAAAAGAATAGAATTATTTATCTACAACGTAATAGATTTGAAACAATTGTAAGAATTATTTTCTTTCTTAATTTATCGTTGACGCGATTCCCGAGATATTTTGAAAAAACAAAACAAATTTCTCTAGATCAATTTAATCGTTCCATTTCTATTTATTTTTTCTGTAGTTTTAGAAAATAGTTGCTTAGAAAAATGTATGGAATCTTGAGGAGTTAGTTTAAAAAGTAAAAAAGAAACGAACAGCTGGCAAAGCGTGCGGTTCACGTTGAATTCCATTTGAATAATTCGATCGGTTAGGGCGCGTGCCAAAGCGCACGGCGAATCTTCTCTTGGAACGAAGTACCCGCCGATTGGTCCATCTTCGTTGGTTAGACACGTGGCCGGAAGTCGGTGTACCTTCCAAGCGTTTCCGCTCGACGATGAATAATACCGTCTACTCCTCCCACCTCGTCAAGCTCGCCTTTCGCAATCGGCCTTTTGTTCGTTCCTTTAGTTCGTTCTTGCCTTTTTCTCTTCTCTCTTCTTTTAACCGTCTACGAGTAAAACTTCTGTTACGAGTGTGTGCGTCCTTTACCAGGGATGGTCACGTTTTTCAAAAGGTCAACAAACGAATTGACAAAAGCAACTCACGTAATTCGAATCTAGATTTGGCTTGAAATTTTACGTACTCGTAAATGTTGATTAATACTATTTACTTCGTCAAATAATTATGCGTAAACGCTCAACCCTTTCCGAGGTATCGACAGAAAATTCAATAACTTTGCGAATTTGAGTATCTTACTGTAAAAGTTTCATCGTGAACTTGGAATATGGGTATTTCTTTAGTAATTCAAGTTACTTTTTTTAAAAGGTCAACAAACGAGCTAAGTGAATAAGAAAGAAGAAGAGAAAAAAAATACTCGGTTCGCAGAATTCGATAAGTTTGCGAATTTGTGCGTTTTGCTATAAGTAATAATACGACTTTGAAAGTAGGTACGGGGTGTTTCCTTTGTGGTTCAAATTGAATTCGCTGAACTCTAGAATGGGAGAGTCTGAAGAGAATTGACTAGCGACAGAGAGAGAGAGAGGGGGGGGGAGGAAGAAGGAAAAGGGAGAAGTTCTCGATCGTGTAATCAAAGTGACCACTCGACAATTTATGTGATAAACGTGACGAGGGGTCGAAAAAAAGGAAGAAGAAGAAGGAGAAGAGAGTAAGGAGGATGGGGGTGAAGGGTAGTGGTCGGTGACGCGATGCTGGTTGAGAGGTGAGAAGTTTATTTAAGACCAAATCATCCTTACTCGATTAAGGTAAGAGAGTGCGTGTGGCACTGTGAGAAATCGACGATGACGCCGACGAGGACGACGTCGATGAAGAAGAAATAGCAGAGGGGTTGGTTTGGGATTCGTAGAAGGCCGGGCGAATGGTACGTGTTATTGCTTGTATTGTGGTAGAACCCCTCGGTCCAAACGTTAGAAGGGGTGGCTTTTACTTGACAAACTCTCCCAGGAGAATTCGACCTTCTCGCGGCTCTTAAACGGTACGAAGGAGTCGCTTTCTCGCGCACCAATAGAAACAGGAACGAACGAACGAACGAACGAACGAACGAACGAACGAAGGAAGAAGAAGAAGGGGAAATGGTTCGCGTGAAAACTACTTGTTGGCCAATACGGTGCCGAAATCCTTCGAATTATAGCTTCGAACACGCAACGATCACAGTTTTACATTTTTTTTTTATATTCTTTACTAACAATAAGAAAAACAAATGATATATGTATTATAATATATATCAATGGAATAGAATATTTTCAAGACGTTCGTACGATCATCAATCGAATGATTAACAATCACATAAGTTTCTTCTTTGTACTTCATTCCATTTTTATATTTTATATTTATTTTATTAACATTGAATACCGTAGTATTATAAACAAGGTATAATAGGAATAAAATCGTATATTATTAAGTAAAATAATATTTAAGATTATTAAGAAAGAAACTTTTAAGGGTCGACCTAATAAATTCCATCGTAATAGAGTCATTCAAATCGTATCACTTTTAAACCGATATTTTTAACATGATCTCAACCCTTATCGGTCGTTAGCATTTTATACGTGATTCCTCCCTATGGTTGTATGCAGCTAGTTTCGGTAAACATGCAAACACAAATTTCAGTATTGTAAGAATAACATTTTTGTTAGAAATTATTGAATTTGATTTATTTTACACATATATATATGAAATTCAAATAATTATTTATAACTTGTCAATGTATGATATTTCTTATAACCGTCGACAAAGTACTGAGAGGTAACTTACGAACTGATTAGGGTTAAAAACATGATCATTTTACCTTCTCTCTTTCTCTTCTCTGATGTTTACTTGCTTCTTCCATTTTATTTTAGTATTTTTTCTATAAAATTTATTCTACTATATTCAAAATACGTGACAAGAAGAGGGGTCGGATAGGATAATAAATATTTTTCCGAGCACTCGTTTTCCGCTTCGCGCCTTCGGTGAGGTATCTCGTAAAAACCGAAATTTCCCTACTGGTTGATTTCATGCTCGCACAGGAATTATATACCCACCCCTCACGTGGTCGTTCTGTCTTGTCGCCTAATTGCGAACGTTCACGCACGTTGCGTTAACGTCACTTATTTATATACATACATACATACACATATACACAAACGCGCTTTCCCCTCTTCCCCCCTATTATTCTCTTATACAATCATACCACTTATACTCACTCTCGTAAACAGACGTATACATGGGGAGGGCTTCTTTTTACGATGAGTACGGGCCCACCGAGTTTTGCAACTACTATATCGCGTTATATCAATCTTCCTAAGTGAGCAATGCATATGCTGCTTGCGCTTCACGCTGTAAAGTTTTGCTGCTTGGCGAGAGGTTCTTATAAGAACAAAAGGTAAGATAAGAAATGGGCTGGGGGGGTTTGGGGTTAGGTGGCAGCGTTTGGTGATTCGGGGGAATAGCGGGGGTGGTGTTGTTACTTTGCAATGTATTTCCACTGGGCAATATTCTTTTTTATGCATATGTATGCATATATATGCACACAGAGTTGAAAGCACCGGCCGGATATAACCACCTGCCGCCTGGTTGCTTGCCTGCCTGCCTGCCTGCCTGCCTGCTTGCTAGCTTGCTTGCTTGCTTGCCTGTCCATGTAAATGTGAACGCGAGGAACTAACGTGCACGTATTCACGATCATGAGGTTCACCTTTACGGAACGGCCTTTTAAAATCTAACGGGGGAGTAGTGGTGTTTATTGTGGTTGTAGTAGTAGTAGCAATAGTAGTAGTAGTAGCTGGGCAAATTTATTGCCCGAAGGTGCCACAACGGGCGTTTATGATGCCGGTGCGAAGTTAACGATACTAATTAGACGCTAAGAAAAAGCCAAACTCTCTTTTTTCTTTTTTGGGCTTTATATTTTCTAGTTTTTATTTATTTATCGTATTACTCGACCTAGCTAAAGTCCACGTTTATCGTTTTGTATTGTAATTTCTTATGGAGAATAATAACAACTGGTCTTAACAAAAAAGATTTATAATTATTGTAATTAAATGCAGGTAATGGTCGCAACTTTTGTACCGTTTTAATTAATAAATTTAAAAAAAAAAAGGAAAAAAGAATTAGCACTAACGTCGAAACGAAAAATGTTAATATTGAAATATATTTCAAGAGAACCGGTTATTCAATCGGGGAAATCATAATCCGTTTATTACCGTTAAATAAAAAGATAACAGAAGTAAGTTAATATAATTGTAATATTAGGTTGTCAAGTATAAAATGAAGCCAAAAACATACACATAATTGAATTGAAATTTGCTCGATTTCATACTTGACAACTTAATAATTACCTCGAAAGAAAATTCCAATAAGAAATATGAAATAAATTTCTTCTGGGTAAGTTTTAATATTAAATAATAAATAATTAACTACGACGTCTAGACGTAAGAGGAAGGAATCCTTTCCAGGATAATATCGACAAGGACTCTCGTTAATGCCTGTCATTTTCCGTTATTCGTCGTTTCAAGGAGGATACCCTTGCTGTGTAAAAAGCAAATAAGGTAGGAAAAGAAAAAGCTAGGAAAGCTTTATCCGAGTTTTGAATAAGCACTCTCTCTCTCTCTCTCTCTCTCTGGTTCTTGAGCAACCAATCTTATCTGATGGCGAGAGCTGATTGATATCATCATCGTCGTCGTCGTCGTCGTCGTCCTGGAGCTTCGAAGGGTGCTTTTTTCGAGCAACTATCTGTCTCGCTCATTCCGGCACCATATAAAATACCACCCCACTTCCTCCTCCTTCTCCTCCTACCCCATTGGCTTTATGAATCGTAGGGGTAAACGGGGGTTAGTGAGGGTGGTTGGTTGGTTGGTTGGTTGGTACCGAACGTTTAATGCCTTCGAGGTAGATACACATTTAATCATAATCTAATATTTAAAAGGTAATTTCACGGGCTGTTTACTTCGTGTAATCCAGCCCTCGACCGACCCTCCCACACCCCCTCCCACTCCCGCCACCCTCGGTACACGACTAACGCTTTTCTTCCCCCTTTTCTCGTATATAATATACTCGTGCTTGCTCGTAGATCTACTCGCTCGTTCGAGCACACCGAACTATGGGAATCGCATTTTCATGAATAGAATCACTTCCTGCCCCGTTGATAAGTCCGCCATTGCCATCTTGCGTAGTATTTATAACTGTGTACGTGTGTGTATGTGTGTATGTGGGTTAGTTTATCCAGTCGTGCGAACTTTCAACTAACTAATCTCTTCTTTTTTATTTCGATAAACGTTCTATTAATATTTTTCTTCGACATGGCGTTGAGAACATTGTTGAAAGGTTTTATTTCTTTGCGCGAAGGTTGGGAAGAGGATTATTAAAAGGGTGCTTTCCTTGTTGCTGTCGTTGTTGTTGTTGTTGCTATAATTATAGGGTTCTCATCATTTTGGTACCTGGAAGAACCAACTTAGCTAATTGTTGGTATCTAATCAAGAAAGTCTGAGAGAGAGAGAGAGAGAAAGAGAGAGTTAACGTTAAAACGTCCACGTGGCGTGCTAATGAAAAAGCTAATATATTCGTTTAGCCCTCGTAAACAAGAGCGAGCGTCGTTATTATCGCGGCAAGAGGTCATTGCGATTAATCGCTCTCGCCGTTGATTCATTCCGCTTAATTTATACGTAAATTATACCCAGAGAGAGTCGCCCTTTCGGGTGCTGCTCACAGTGAATAAGCATGAACTTCCGTTCTCTACCCGTACACACCACCTACCTACCTCTGGCTTATTCTCATTCTCTCTCTCTCTCTCTCTCTCATACTTTCTTTCTATCCTTCTCACATTTTCTGTTACATTTATAACTGGTGGTAAGAGTAAGCTTCGGTTAGAAACATACTTTTTTCCCCTGTCGCGCCAGGACGGACCTTAAGGAAGATCTTTGTTCATCGATAAGAATGAAAAAATATAGAAAGGATTAACCAGACAAGAGATCGATTGTTCTTTCATCGAAAAGGATGATCTCTGGGTTAATAAAAAAAAAAAAAAATGTATTAGGTTGTCAAGGAACGAAAATAATTTATCTATAATTTATATATAATATTATTAAATAATTTTAGTAAAAAGATTATTGAAATAAGAAAAAAAACTGATTAAGACAATTTTGAAGTATTTTATTTGTTAATCGATTGAAAATAATATATGCGAGTATGAATGCACGCATTTATAAAAGCGAACATTTGCGTGTCAGCGAACGAAAACTTCTTCGCATACGCAGACATACACCCATACCTCTACACAGGTATACGTTAAAACCACTTGCATATATATCCTATATGAATACATGTAGATTACATAGTTGCACGTTTGTATAAATAGAACGTATGTAAGTAGATCGATAGTACTCGTATAATTAATGATCGTGTATCTGGTCTCGGTTTAAATGACATCCAACGTAATAAGTTGCAACGAGATTAAAATACTAATAAATTCTATTCTTCTCGCGTTTGGGGGTTCTACAACGAGACGACGACAGACACGCGAGTGATATGTCACGGAAAAGAAGAAAGAAAAAAAATAATAATGGAAAGGGGAAATCCCATTCTACTTTGATAGTAGTCAACTTACACATTATGTGCGATGAAAGATTAAAATGGCAAATCAACGAGACCTTCCCACATTTTTTTTTTCTTCCTTTCTTTCCTTTCTTTCTCGTATATATTATTATACATGCTACAATGTAATATATTATATACTTTAAATACATATACATATAGATAAATAATTATATGTATATTATATGCACGTGTAGTAGACGGTGGTATTTATAATAGCAAAAGAGTTTAGTTTAATACGTGGACATATAGAGAACGAAGAAGTGGTAGGTTAATTAAAATAATCCTGATAACACAGGAATAAGCATCGAATAATTAGCAGCAGTCTCGTGGCGAACGAGATAACGCGATCTTAGAATCGGCCCCGAGGACTTTCCGACCGTGAAAAGAATTTCACGCTGTAATTATCTTATATACGTCTTATACGTCTTTCATTCTACACGTTTACCATATATTTTCTTTTTTCTTCTCCTATCTTCTTTAATTTTAATATCATTTTATTCTCTACAAAATTCTTACCCCTAAGAGTGTGTAACAATAATAATATTATCTCTCGTAGTTCCCGTACTCTTGAACTTATCTTTAAAATGATTAAGCATTTTAATAATACGAATATATTAAAAATTCCTTATTGTCGATTGGTTCAGCCGATTTTGATAATATTATTTGGTCACCCATAGTTATGACATTTTGAAGATTTACTGCCAAACATAGTGGTTATTCCTATGCCTTTCAATTGTCATAAATATGATTCTATTCTCAAACTTATGCACTTATCCACGTTGAGTAAGAGCAAAATTGGAGGTGGGAGACGGGGGGGGGGGGGGGGGGGGGGGGGGGGGAAGAAAACTTTAGTAAAAAAATGGAATTTTTGCTTAAAATATCTTCTCGAAGAATTTGTTAAGGATTAGAAGAATCATAGTAAGTAGGAAACATCATAGTAGATAAAAGGGCTTTAATGTATGTTAAGCTGGCTTTCCTCCGTGCTTATTAGTCACGGCATGCTTCAGCCACATGCAACGTTGAAATGGCCATCGTGTAATACGTCATAATTTCCATAGCGTGACTGAACACTCCTACAACACCCCAAATCCGATTTCTTGTTGGCACCTATACGTACAAAATTCATATATATACAAATACATATTTGTTAATTGTCTTTTGTGTAAATAGTCTTTGATCATATAATTTTCATTTTCATGAAACAATTTGTACGAACACGAGCACTCGACAGGTAAATATCGTACAATCATAAACGAAGAGTATAAATTACACCGAATAAGCAAGTATAGTTATGTTGTTTTAACAAGAAGAACTCGACGTTCACCTGCCTGAACCTCGTATATTTTTCTCATAAAAGTAAATACGTGAATTAACTGTGTTCCATGCTCGAGTCAAGACCAATCACCATATTTCATTCGATTAACGATTCAAGGTTTATTCATACAGTACGTTTTTATTTTTGTTTCTTCCTTCAACCGATATGATTCAATTTAATTATGTTTTTTTCGTTATTTAACATAAATTTTAAACGATAGGGTAAATAAATAAATAATTATTTAATTCAATGATTAATTGTACACATTTATTGCACGTGCAGTGCAATATCACTGCAGAAAACAACGATAGTAATGACATTTTGTTTTAAATTAAAATGTCGTAGAAATATCCAAACAATAATTCAAAGAAATTAAGAACGGAAATCCATTTATTTAGGTTTCAACAACGCGATCTTGGAGAAAATAAATATAATAATCGAAAATAATTGATAACAATGTGACGTTAATGGGACCAATCCGGATTGATTCGTTCGTAGAAATAAAGAGAGAGAGAGAGAGAGAGAGAGAGAATGATCGAATCGAGTCTTTATTGACCGGTCAAATGGAAGATAATTAATTTTATATACGATGGGCGTGTTACGTGGGCATCTCGTCGAGGGTTTGATAAAACCGACGTTGACCCTCTGCCGACCTGAGTGCATGTGAACTATTTTGTAATAATAACGCGAACATACTGCCACGAAATCGGATTAAGTCCACTTAAAACGATGTTTTAGGTTATTGCCTTTAAAATGACCTTTTATGAACTACGGAAATTATTCTCCAAAGGTTTCAAAATTCAGATATTATATTTCAAGAACCTTAAAACGAGCACACTTCTATTCGTCAACCCGCTTGTATGAAAGAAATATTAAAAATAAATATAAAATAATAACAATTATAATTAATATATAATTAATACAAATTTTGGTAAAAAAAACTTTAAATCTACGTATCCGATCGAAGGAAAAAGGTTCGACAAGTATGAAAAATAAATTAAATACGAGCACGTATTATTATTAAAAAAGAAAAAATTAAATAATGATTAAACGTAATTAAATAATTCACAAATACAAATATAAAATAGTGATTGGATACAAAGGTATTTGGATAGAAAATGATGAGCTTAGGTACGTATATCAGCACGGAAAGAGATCGTTGATGTGGCAAGCATAAAAGAATTATTCGATGCTAATCGTCAGCGAGTAGGAAAGCTAATTTTTTAAAGAGCACAGCGAAAAGGGGGTGCTAACAGACGAACCTTGACGCAACCCCCTCTCTTCTCTCACTCTCTCTCTCTCTCTCTCTCTCTCTCTCTTTTACTTTCTCAATTCGATCGTACACGCAAACGAAGAGAAAGAGAGAGAGAAATAGAAGCTTCACAACCGGCTCGTATTTCTCGCCCTCCAACAAGATACCAACCACCTTCGACCCCATCCTCGCTTCGACGAGCTTCTACACGCTCTTTCTCGTTTCAAACGACGCCCACCCTCGCCCACCCCCGCCAAACCCCCCCTCCCCTTGTTCACTCGCTCGCTTAGCTGGGCCGGTGCAAACGTCGTAACGCTGCAAGTGTTATCTGACTAACCATCGCTGATCCTTGCCGACTAAAGTTTATGGGGGAGAAGCCTCAAGGAAGAAAGAACAGGCAGAAAGGGTAAACTAAAAGTCACTAGAATATAACCCCATACAGGGAAATGAACCGATACTTTATATCCGATTCTTGTGGTATTAATTATCCTTTGACACTTATATCTTGGAAAAGTTTTTTTTGAACATTTTTATGACTGCCACGATTGTCATTTATCATCAGCCATGATTTCTCATTGATGACCGGAACATTCGAACTATTTAAATTAAAAAAGTTGAATGAAAATTTACAGTTGGCGCATATAGAAAATTACAGCTAATTGGAGTATACTTTGAAATAAAAATTGCACCATCGAACGATTAAAAATTTGTACTGGAACACCAAAAATAAATTTCGCTTCATAAAACATATCGAAACATATGATTTCGGCATGGACAGTTAAAGTGTTGATAATTAATCTCCATTAAGACGTGTCTGATGTTATTTTATTTAATAATCGTGTATAGATTGATCACCTATTTTGATATATTATTTATGATATTTCTAATATTATATATGAGATTTAATTTGAATATGTCTATGGAATAGAGATGTTTTTCAAATTTGTATTTCATACACCATTGGATTTGATATATCATGAAACTATTCTGAAAATGAAACTTGTTTGAACTTCCTTTACCGTTTTATTTTATGCTTGAACAAGCCACGTTAAAAAAAAAAAATAGAAAAAGAAATAAGCCCCAGGGTCATGAACCAACATATCGACAATCAGGATGCAACGTTCGATCGGAGAGGATAGTGCATGGCCTCCTCAAATATTAGCGGAGGATCGCGGGCTTCCCTTTGAACGAAAATCCCCGAAACTCTTCAATGGCGAATAATCGGAGACAGCTGCTGGCTCGATGCGAAATCAAGTAGCGTAATAATACCTAGGTCTCCGACATCCAAACAGATAAAAAGAGAGAGAGAAGAAAACGATGAGAACGAAGAAAATGAGGGTGGTTTGTGGTGGTACTGTTCGCTTCGAAAAATCTTTTCTTTTCATAAATACATCACATGACATATACGTCATACTTAAATGATTCACCTAAATAAAAATAATTTGAAAAAAATTACATAATTGTCTTGTATCAACAAATGATACCCCAATTGAACGGGGTTGTTCGAGTATCTCGCACACGTATAAAAATAGAAAAAATAAATAAATAAATAAATAAATAAACCATAAAATATAATTGTTTAAAAAGAAAATTATTATAACGTAGAACAAACGAGACATTTTACGTTCCAATTTTCTCCAAGAGACGAATGCAAAGGGGTGTTATTAAAAAAAATATGTCCTGTTTTTCTTCTTCTTCTTCTTTGCATGCAGACACACACACACACATATATATAGAAATTTGGTAAGGATTGGAATAAAATATAGGTGATGGGTTATCACATGAACGTTAAATAATCCTGCTACCATTAATAACGAGTTTAATATTCGGTATAGTTATATGACGTATATAAACTTTATATTACCAAAAAGTAAAGTAACGTATATACGTTTCGATGACGTGTCAATAAAATTTGGGTTTAAGGTTAGGCCTTTTAAAAGGTAGGATGAAACGATCCTTTACGTGGTAACCGGCTGCTCCAGCCAATAAACCGATATCTCGTTTTAAAAAATATTTATTCGGTCATATCTCGAACGGTGTTGTGAATGGTCGTCGGCCGTCGGCAATTAATATCCCTTCTTATTTTACCTTTTATTATTTCTTTATTATTATTATTATTATTACTATTCTTGTCTTCTTTTAAACGTTGACGGACACACGAAATAAAAGATCCACGATCGAATGATAAGAGAAGAGCACGGGTAATCGCGTGACTCGTTGAAAAATTGAACTCAAACCTTCTTCTTCTTTTTCTTCTTTATTTTTTTTTTCTTTTTTCTTTTTTATTGTTTTTTTCACCCGGCGTAGATTCGTCAGGTGCCCTCGTAACGTTCCTTGACAAATTTGACGGCTCCTCGTTACCCGTCGCTAACACGTCCGCTACCACCATATCTCTCTTTCTTTTTTATTTATCCTTATCGTTATTTTTTTTTATCCTTATCCGCAGGTTTTTATTCGGGTTATATACGTGGATGATACTTTCGTACACTCGGGGGGCCTTTAAGAATATTTTTACTTTTATATCAGATACTTCGTACTGGACCTTGAATATTTTTCTAATTTGTTGAAGAAATAAATAAAAGAATAATTTATTATTGTTCTAAGATTGATCAGTTAGGTTAAAAAAGAAAAAAAGAATAATAATAATAATAATAATAAGACCTTATTGGGATATTAATCGTCCTAGGAGGCGAACGCCCTGTCCCTAAGTGTTTGTACGAGCTTTCAAGAGGCTGCAACACCCAAGCCGTCTTGCAACGAATGCTTCCTACCAACGAACACAACCCTCCTCCTTTTCCTCCACCTCTTCCTCCTCCTCCTTCTCTTCCTCTTCTTCTTCTTCTTCTTCTTCACCACCATCTCTTCCTCCTTCTTTCAAACGCAACGAAACACTACAACAAGAGAAGCCCCCTCTTCTCAAAGTTCTTCTAACCGTTCCCTCACCTCACCCTTTTTTCTTTTTTATTATTATTATTTTTTTTTTATTTCGAGCAGGCAACACTCGAAAGGCCTACTACCCTGAGCTTGGTATACTACTCCTTGACAAGGACAACTGCAACGACTATGACGAATATACCGAATACTACTCCGATACTTTCCATAGTACTCAAAGGCCATTCTTTTGAATATGCATTTGTGTTATGTATTTATATATGTGTACGTGTGTGTGTGTGTGTGTGTATGTATTGATATATATTAGTGTGTTTTTGTTCTATCTAAACGTGTATGTGTGTATGAAATATATAGAAAATGTATCGGTGTTGTGTGAACATATAGCTCCAAAACTTGTTAGCCGTGCACGTTCGATGAATCCTTGAAAATAATAGCTCGTCGATGGGCATCGTGTTTATAAAACATCGCCAAACCGAACTAATTGTTTGCTAATTTCCAGTGGCACTTAAGGAACCGCCGTTCCATTAACAATCCTCCGAGCACCGTTCCAAGTATACGTACTACATATGTCGTAAGTTTTCTTTTAGGGTTACAAAAAAAGGATCTAAGTATTTAAACGTTTCCTTTATTTCTCTTTATTTATTATTTTTCGATACTAGATTCTTTTATCAACGCATATTCGTCCGAGTGAGGAATATTCGTATTATCGAACAAATGTATATTAAAATTGATTAAATTTATACGATATTCTGCTAGAAGTGTTTGTGTTATTCTAATAGTTGCATTACTATAACTTGCACATGCATCTGTTAAGAAGATTCAATAGTTAAGTGTTAATATTAATTATAATATTAATATTTTTAATCCAATAATACTGCACCTCCACCAGAACTTGGACCCTAAGATTTTTGGAAGTGACAAATTTCCATACGAGTGCTCTAACTAATATTAACATTAATATTAATTATATATTAACAATATTAATAATATATTAATTAATTATATTAGTTTGCAACCCTGTGCAAATCAACATCATTTGTTAATAATAATTAGTAATGATTATGTGTGTGTGTTTGTGTGATCATGATTAATTAAAAAAAGAAAGAAAAAGAGAAAGAGAGAGTGATATTATAAAATAGTTCCTAGTCGATTAATTTAAAAGTATCCCATTCATCATCTTATTGATAAAGGATTGTAAGAACTCTTTGGGCCATTCGACTTTATCAAACGCGTCGGGTGATTTAATCCCTTTTTCTCAGGTTTAAGGACAAGGAGAGACTCAATCGTATAATCCCTGTTATATCCAATTAAGAAATCTGGCTAATTTTGCTAAGCCCAAGTGATCCTATAATTCTCACTTAATTCTTCTTTAGCTTTGTGTCTGAAGATTCGTAATGGCTAACCTTTTTATTTAGCTTATCGGGGGATTCTTCAGTGAAAAAGTCATCTTTCCTTTCGACGGTATTGTACAGTGGGGACACAAAATTACCAAAATTCTATTTCAATAATACATTATTACATTCTACCTTAAATTATTGTACAGATTTTTCAAACATAAAATTTCTATTTCTTTCTTTTTTAACTTCAAAGTTTGATACATTTTTTAGAGTATTCGTAATATTAAAAAAATATAATCATCCAAAAAAAACATCTTTCTATGTGCAAATATTACTGTAAAATAATTTTGGACTCTAACAAATTTTCTTTTGGAAAAATATTAAAAAATAAAGGAAACAAGACGAATAAGTATTTGACGTTTGAAAAAAAATATATATTTTTCCAGATAGGGAAAATTAACGTGGCAAATATATGGCAACGATCCTATACTTATTCTAACGAAAAAGAAAAAGAAAAAAAAAAAAAAGAGGAAAATATATAAGATACCTATCGTAAGGTACTTACAAAATCAAAGAAGAACCGGCGAAGATCCGACGAATTTCGATAGCACAACGTCGTCGTGATCACAACACCATTCCTCTTTCCCCTAACGTCGGACACTTTCATCAATCCAAAAATCGTCTTCTATGGAGAGGGGGAGGGGGAGAGAGTTCTTCCTCGATTCCAACGAAGATTTCAAAAGTTCTGACGAATCCCAATTAATTGGAATCAATCGACGAATCAATCTTCTCTAACGTCCAATGTTTTTATAACGAAAAAAAAAGATGGAGCTTGATAATAAGTTTGCTATATTTAATAGGCGTGTATAGTTAATAAATAATTGCACGTCAAGATTTTCACGACATCCTCGAAACCTCATTGGTATCAGCACGAGGGTATCAACGTTCGATCTCGCACGATATTTTCCAAGCCTTTTCGATCTTTCATTCTCCTCGATTGTTCACTTATCAAAAACAACTGAAACGTTCCTCTGTCTGTCTGTCTGTCTTTCTTTTTCTCTTTCTCTCTCACAATTTCACTCTATCGATTAAGTTTCCTCCGGAAAAATTCAAAAATCAAACGAAAAACAAAACTCTTCTTCTTGACACCAGAAGATACAAAAATTAATAACAATAATCAGGCATATCCACAAACAAGTTCCTTGTTAGAAAAATTCAGATCTTCTTATCACCGGTATTACGAAATAATATACCAGAAAAAGAAGAAGAAGAAGAAAGGAAAGAAAAAAAATATAGTTGAAAGATAATAGTCCTCGTTTTTGAAATGTTTGTCAAAATCCGAAACTTGGGTGATAAAATATATCCGTGTGATAGGAATGTGAATCGTAAAACCGGTGAGAATCCGTCGTCGGTTAGAAGAGACGACGACTATTAAACGTGTGTGTGTTCAGTGCCCGCTGCCGAGAACTCAAACGAGCTAGCTGGCTTTTCCCCAGGCTTGGCTGCGACCGCCGCTGGTGTCGTTGGTGCTGTTGCTGGAGCTGGCTGGTGGTGGTGGTGTTGGTGGTGGTGGTGGAGGATCTGAAGGAACATAAAATGGGGCGGTGCAACGGGCGGGGCAACCAACAACAGCAGACCCAGAACAGCACGCCTACCCGTGGTTGCTCGACATCCGTCTGCCCTGTGACACCCTCTTGCTCATTCCATCTCTTTCTATCTCTTTCCATCTTGATCTATCTCTATCTGGTTTGCCTCCTTGCCATCGTGCTTGTTCTTCTCTCTCTCTCACTCTCTCTCTCTCTTTTTCTCTTTCTGGCTCTCTGTATGTCTTTCTGGGAACGAACTCGAGGTGACACCGAACGCGCCGACGTCAAAAGTGCAGGCAACCGACCCAAAGTCTTACCTTTTTCTTTTTTTTACCTTTTGGATATCTTTTCTTTTTTTTACCTTTTTGTCTTTTAACAATTTCCACGATCCTTCTGAACTCTGACACAATCCCGAAAGCTAGTGTGTTCTCTCTTCTATTCACCGTAACCGATCTTATTTGCTTTCAGTTCTTCTCGAATTATCGATCAGATACGACGCTCTGTTAACCATGTTTTACCCTTAAATTACAACTGTTCCAATCACGGTTCTATTTGCGTACACACATACACGAGAAATTGTTTCCAACATAAATCTCTATACGTTTTATATGCATATTATTATATATATATATATATATATATATATAGTAGAATCCTGTGTAAGAATAAAACGGGAATAGTAAAAACCATTATAGGAAGTATTGCTCGTTAAATCTTGTTATTTCAGAGATAGGGAAATGAGTTAAACGTATGTGTGTACATACTCGCGCGAACGCGTGTACGCTTATTAGGAAGATATTTACTTGGAAACGTCGGGGTGAAAGGTGAAAGCCTTTGAAAAGGCGGCTCTAAGGGGCGAATTGCGTACCCTATGAACAGATAGAGAGAGAGAGAGAGAAAGTGTGTGCGAGAGTGTGGGGAAAGGATAAAGAGGAATAAAAAAAATAAGAGGACGAAGAGTAGGAAGAGGATGAGAATGAGGAGGAAGAGGTGGCGGAGGAGAAGGAGGAGGAGGTAGTGGTGTAAGAGGAGATGATTTCGAATCGAGAGGTCGACGAATGGGATCGCGAATGAATAGAGAGTATGGATTCGTGAAGAGCCAATGGGGCTGCACGATGTCCTCCCTCTGCTTAGCGACGACCACGCCAATCGGAGGGCGTTTTCCACCCCCGTTTCTCGTTTCTTCCTTCCTAGAGGGTGCTGCTCCTGCTGGTTTAATACTTTACCAGTAGTGGAGGGTGGTTTTAGGGTGGTTCGAGGGTGGTTGCGAGGCGTAGTCGCGTTACCTTTTGACGGCTCTACCTGCTCGCTCCGTTAAAGACGACGAAGCTTCACTAAATATGAGAGAAAGAGATAGATATAGAAAGGTGTATGTGTATGTGTGTGAGAGAGAGATCTTTGGTAACAGATATCGGAGACAGCCAACTTCGTTCGGCTGCAGTACACCTTCTTCTTCTTCCTTTCCTCCATCTTCTATCCACTTTCATTCACTTACACCCACTCCGTGACAAGGACGCAGTCGATGCTCCGACGCCTTTTCTTACTTTGGATTACGCTAACCCCTTCTTCTTCTTCTTCTTATTCTTATTCTTATTTTTTTTCTCTTTTGATACTACCCCTACTTGATCCATCTATACTTCATTTATTACCTTTTTTTCACTCATTATTATTACATTTCACATGATACGTTAAAAGTTCTAGATCCTATGATTATAAATATTATATTAGGCATAGAAATAAGTTTCTGTCTTCCTCTTTGATTTTTTTTTTTAATAGGGTGACACCACTAACAAATAGGGAAGTTTTGTTCGAGATAGACAGCCCTTAGAGAGAAGAAAAAAAATAGAAGACTTGTTTTATCCGTCGTTGTTTGGCCCGCGACAAGTTTGGCGTCGACGATGCACGTGCCCTGCCATATGACAAGCGTGCTTCGATACCTCCATGGGCGTCGCACGCAACCACTCGAAAGACAATTCCAACTTCTAAATTCAAACTCATCCACGTGGAGCTTACGATGAATTGGATTATACTTACATACGTAGGTATACGCGTGGTTGTATTTGTTCTTCAACTTATTCAAACACCTCGAGTATAATATACTCACGTACATAAATGTAATATTTAATATTATATATATATATATATATATATGAAATATACACGAGAAATAGTATTTTTACATTTATAATACTCTGCGCAAAATGATGCATACCGACACATAAATCGAATTTATAAAATATTGTATAATATTTGTGCTCGTGGCCAATTCGCTTCGAAATAAAAGTTAAAACGCAACCCAGGGAGAATTAACAAATTAAACACAAAAAAGAAAAGACTCCCCTCCTCTAATAATTTCATCAAGACCCTTCAAACACGATATTTAAATAACAATAAATAAACCAAAAAATTCTATTTTGTTAATCTATTAAAAGTTACGAATACGCGGTAACATTTATTAACAATCGTAGCGTGTACAAAATGTTTTCTTTCCTTTTTAACGAACGAAACATTCGTACGCGTACGAATACACGCACAGACCACACATATTTATATGGATATACGTGAGCAAGCGTGAACGAGAGTTTAATTAAAAGCTTTTTTTTTTCTAATTCTAAAGCTAGGAAGGAAGAATCAGGGAAAGGGTGAGGGAGGGAGAATGAGGGAGGATATAAAAATTCGAAAGGAAGAAAGAATCGCATTGAGTTATCCTTTTTTTTTTATATTTTTATTTATTCCTACTAATATCTCTATCTCTGTTTCTTGCAAATATACCCGTTCTCTTTATTCAGATAAATTTCCCAGCCTCCACCCAACTACTCTAGGGAACTTGCCTCGGACACAATCTATATCGGTTTACAATGATAAAAAGCAAACACGGGAAATAACGCGAGGAATTACTGAACCAAACAATATGTCCCCCGTTTGTAAAGAGAGCGAGAGAGAGAGAGAAAAAGGAAGAAGAAAGAAAGAAAGAAAGAAAGAAAAAGAAAGAAGGAAATATATAGACAGACTGGTATATATTCGACGTCGGGAAACGTTCGTTTGAAAGTAGAGGGTAGAGTCAACAGATTTTCTCCACCCCATAACTTCCCTTCGTTTCCCTTTCCCCGTTCCTTCTTCTCTCTCTCTCTCAGTTGCTTTTCCCTCTGAGATTCGGTCTGGTCTCATCTCAATAAAATGATACGAGTCGACAC
Organism: Mischocyttarus mexicanus; assembly: GCA_023678845.1. NCBI lineage: Eukaryota > Metazoa > Arthropoda > Insecta > Hymenoptera > Vespidae > Mischocyttarus > Mischocyttarus mexicanus. The sequence goes on along the minus strand of JACGTP010000037.1, from coordinate 677,263 downwards.
CGAGTCCTCTCGTTGAGAATTCGTCTTATTATCAGCTCGAAAATTGTCCTTAGAAGAAGAAGAAGAAAAAGAAGAAGAAGAGGGTGGGAAGGAGAAATGGTAATAACAACGATGGGCCGATTACAAAGAAAATAGAATTGATATTAATCGTAGGCTCTTGAAATCTTGATATCCGATCAAACGGAGAAGAAGAAAAATAGAATTTCTAACGATAGAAGGAGAAAGAAATAAATGTAAAAGAAGAAGAAGAAGAAGATGGAAGACGCGTGGCAGGAAGAGGAGGATGGCTCGAGGGAAATGGTGGGTTGGCTAAAAATTGGTACCCTTTCGCTCGCGGGTGCCTCTTGGCGGATGGTACTCGTGTAAGCAGCGACTAGTGAGGTAAACTCGAGTGTCTGCGGGGTGAACTAGGAAGAGAGAGAGGGAGAGAGAGAGAGAGAGAGAGAGAGAGAGAGAGAGAAATAGGTAGAGGTTACTAACACAACTACAACTACTACTACTACTATCTAGGTGAAGGGAAGACGGGATAAACGGGGGAAGGTAAAGGATGTAGGTGCAAGTGGGTGGATGTGGAGGAAAGGCAGCGAGAGACGAAAGCATCCCCAAGGGGATGGCTTTTCCTCGGTCTGAGGCATTTCGTAGGCGATATCCTCCTAGCTCTACTCCCTGTCTACAAGTCTGTTCATCTTTCTCTCTCTTTCTTTCTTGCGAGTACCACACGGCCCTTCTCAAGCGTTTCTCCTTGTCGTCGTAGTCGTAGTCGTCATCCTCCTCCTCCTCCTCCTCCTCCTCCTCTTCTTCTTCTTCTTCTTCTTCTTCTGCTTCTTCTTCATCATCCTCCTCCTTCTTCTTCTCGGTATATCCCTTCCCAACAAACGTACACAGGGCACAACCGGCAAGAAGTAGACAATTCACAATTAGCAAACACAAACAGAAGTACGAGTGGCTTGAAGTTGCTTGGGACGCGGTGGCAACGGGCTTAGCCGGAAGCAAATGGTGGGGTAGGAGGCTTCTGGGATGCGAAGCGACTAGCTTGGCAGTCCCTGAGCGTCAGCCTCCGCTTCAAAATCCTCTTCTCTCTTTCTCTTCACGTACTCCTCTCACTCTCTCGGACCCAACCCAACAGAGAGACGACCGAAGGCACACGTACTCTTACATTTTCGGATAACGGGTGTACCCGTTCTTCGATGTATGCCTTCCTACTTTACCTTTATTTTACTTACATTCTTTAACTCGCTCTTTTAGTTCCTATTCTTCCTCTCTGTCTCCTTCAACTTTTGTTCAATTTTTCTGTTCAACAAACGAATTACTTCTTTGCTAATAATTCATTGATCTTTTCTAAGCATTGACCATGTTCAATGTTTCTAATTCTTTACCTTTGGATTTGATCCTTTTCCTCAACTTATCAAGGTAAAAGAATTTGGTTTTTTTTTCTTTTAGGTATTCCTCTTTAGTTTCGAGTTCTTTTTTTTTAAGCATGTCATGTAGAACGATTGTAAAGTACACCCGGTATACACACGCATCGGTCTCTCTTTCTCTCTCTTTCGTCGTTGCGTTGGAACACTCGAAGCCCCAACCAGTTACGGCAACAATAGGCTTTGTCTTCGCGCCGTCGGCGCTCGCAAATTGGTAGAAATCTTGATTAAAGGTGCAATTCCGCTGCTGCCTACGGACAAATATGAATTGCACCCCCAATCCTACCCGTCCCTTTTCTATTTCTCCTTCTCTTTCTTCTTCTTCTTCTTCTTCTACTTCTTCTTCTACTTCTTCTTCTACTTCTACTTCTTCGTCTTCATCTTCGTCGACGTCGACGTCTTTCGCTGTCCCATCAAAATGAAAATGGACAAAATGTGTTCCTTCTATGGTTCCTTTTACCGATGCAACTCTTTTCAAGTTTTCTTTCTTTTTCTATAAAGAAAATATTCTGTCAAAAGAAATATGTATACCTTGGATTGGTCAATTAATAATGTCGAATTGTTCAAGTATTATTATATCTCATGGTCAAATAACATTAATTGTAATTGTTAAATATTCGATTGAGCATTATAAAAATTACAATGTCATTACTTTCAATAAAAAAAAAAATAAATAAACCGTATACTCCAACAATACTCATTGATCAGCTAGCTGTAAATTTTTTACGTACACGTTTTTATTGGGGTCATATTTAGCAAACAAATCATAGAGTATAAATTAAAAATAAAGTGCGATAAATATAACAAATTTTCAAGGTGCAATTTTAGTATCGTATATACAAAAACACGTGGATGCTTTGTTTTTTCTTATAAAGGATTCTAGGACTCTCTATGCAGCAATGATTTTTAATAGAAATGTTAAAACTAATAAACAATATAGAAATGATTATATTATATTAGTTAGAATCGTCATACGAAGATTGCTATTAAAATAGAATATTATTTATCCGTAGGAAGAGGAATCTACTTATTTTCTCATTTGTCGACCGTCGTAGAGAACGTAATCCTATTGCGGGATTACTTGCCGACGTGTATCAACGTACTCGGCCATGTCCGTCGCAGAAATCGGATGTGTAGGGAAATATAGTATAGAAATGGAATAATAATGCATTGTATATGACAGATGCGATCAAACCTCTTGCAATAATCCGTGCATTAGTCTCTACTGCGATACCAAAATCTATGACCAAGCAACATACATTTATGCCTGGATATTATTTTATATATAAAAGAAATTTGTGTGTAACTATGATCACATTATAACGTGGGCAAATATATTTAACACGTATACGTGTGTGTAATATGTGTGTAATATGTGTGTAATATGTGTGAATATTTCTGGTTACAAGGGAAATAATAAAGGAATTACACCAAGTATATCATACGATGGGGTGTGTTAATACGGTGATATATATATTAAATTATTTTTACATTTTTATATATTATTTTATAATAATTAATACACACACGTACACATATAATAATAAAAATCAAGCATCTGTTTAAAAAAGATTGATATAGGATTGAATAAGCAAAATAATTCAACATAATTGCAAATTAATTATATTAATATTTAATAAATGTTTCTTTTCATAATAATCTTTTTCTCTATTATCACTACCAATACTGTCAAATTTCTATTTATATAGTAACACACTCACACAGACGTATATTTTGAAAGATCAAACGCAGAATAAGCCAATGTGTCCTATGCAAAGTAAGTAAATATACACCACAGTATATTGAGTCAATTTACATAATGATAATCGAAATATACATCTATGTACGAAAAGCTCTATTTAAATTCTTGGAAAAATACTCGAAAGAATTATTTGCAAATTTTTTAACATTGTTCTCTAGTTTTTTAAAAAATATCCATTTCAAATTGTATTTATTACGATAAAAATTTTCCATATAATACTTCAATACAACCTTTTTGTTTTTTCTTTTCAAGTTCAATGAGTTAAAAACATAATCGACGTTTTAATTAAATAACATTTATTTTTTTATAATATTACGTGTTAGCTATACGCTGTTCATTTTTATAAGATTATGCTTCCATGTTTTGTATTTACAAAGATATTTATTATTTAAGTTTAAATAGAAATTAATTACTAAGTAGTCCGATTTCGATTAATTTTAAATTATGAAAATTAATTTAATAGAAATGTATATAATCACGTTAGCCTTGAAAATGCGAGTAGTGTCATCTTTTTTTTTATATAAATATAATATTATCCGTGTAAATTATCTGTAGATGATCAAAGAATTAAAATAGATGATAAAACATGCACGCAACATTATCGACAAATCTTGTGATGGTATTAGAAAGAAAAGAAAAAGAAAGAAAGTATTAAAAATGTATTATTTATGTCTAATTAAAATTTCCATCCGATTATATACTAATATGGATATTTTAATTAATTTTTTTATTCCTTATTATATTTATCCATAGATTCAGTGTCGATAAGATAGGATACGACTTGAAAATAATTGCATTATATATTTCTAGCGTGGGTTGATCATAGTGGCATTGGCATCACATTGCCTTGTGTAAGGCATTTTGTGTTAATAATTTATCATTCATTTATCAAAACACTTTTCCCATATTTATTATAATCAAAAATAATATTAGTGCAAAACTAAATGTTATATTTTTTTGTAAACATGGTTTAAAGAAGACACAAAATTAAATTATAGGATAAAATTACTGTGCAATCACGGTAAGAAAAAAAAACCATTTAATAAATAAAGTGTATAGATTGTTAATAATTTCTATTTGCATTCCAGAAATAACAAATATATAAATAAGTGTGCTGGAAAGGAAATTTAACATGTATGCAATGGAAAGTTGTTTGCCCTATGTTTTAACTGGTAGTATTTTTTATGGATTTGGATTAAAATGGTGCTACGAATATGCCAAGTTTTGGATCTCATTGAGACCAAAGGAGGATGAGTCCATGACAAAGGGTATTAGATTTTGGAAGAAATGTAAAAGAGTATTTACCAATCATCCGTTGGAAGGTAGTCTTAAGTTAATAGCAACAGCAATAGGTTTATCCGGTACTCTAACAAGCGGCTTATCTGATGCTGGAGTAGTATCTCATAAAGTTGTCCACGCAACCATGTATCTGTTCTTCGCATTCTCTGGTCTGGTAGATGTTTTAAATTTTTACTTTCCTCATAACATAAGCGACGGTTTAGTCAAAATGGCTTTGGCACAGAGCTTCTTCGTTGAAGGATTTCTTTTTGTTTGGGCAAATGTCGATGAAAGTTCAGCTGTTAACATAATTTTGGCAGGTATCGTGTGGACAACATCTTTAGCTATCACTTTAGAACTCGTGTGGCCAGAGATCAAACTTTTAAGGGCTTGCACAACTCTTTTACACGGTGGATGGATATCCCACATGGTTCGCATGTATCGTGTGGAACCACTATTAACTGCTAGGGTTGTTTTGGCCTTCTCCTGGCACGTAGCAGCTGCATCTGCTATAACTTTGTGTATCGTCAGCATTACAAGAAGTTGTGCACCAAAGTTAGTAATCGATGAACCACCTGAAATACCAATTTATGATTTTTGTCAAGAACCAGACCAAAGAATATAATTGAATCATTTAACTATGTAGTGATTTTGAATACTATAGGTCTTCAATCTTCAAGTAGTGAGATTTTTATACAATTACATTATCAAAAGATAGATTGGTAGTAAGCGTAATCATATTTATTATTATTATGCATGAAATAGTGTACAGCATAGTACAAGTTATTTCTCTAAACTCATTTTATATGCAATAATAATAATAGGATTAGTCAAATATTGCAATAATATTATATAATACTCACAATATTAATCAACGATGATACCAATTCAAATGACTGTGCCTTATGATATTTGTTATATTTATTAACGTATTAGGAAACTATACTATATATATTTAATATATTTATAATTATTTATACACTATTTTTTACCTTTTATTACGTGCCAAATTTATATCACTAACATTTGATACACGAATATTGTATTTCTAATTGTAAGAAACAATTTTTTTAATACATAACGCAATACACTAACTGAACTTTAGCGGGTTTTTACTTTATGAATACTCTAATGTGTTATAAACGTCCGATTTCAAATATGGCGCTGCAATGATGTCACTCCTACCTTATTCGCAATTACTTGAAAATAATATTAAGTTTATTTAAGTAAATATAAAAAAAGAAAACAACTATTTATTAAAGAATAATAAATTATAATTAGTAATCATTATTGCAAATAAATTTATTGTAAAAATGGAATATATTCGATAAATTCGATATATGTGTATCGATTTAGATAGAGTTGTCCAATGGAAAATAAACTGACCAATAGGAAGAGACTTCTTAAGTAGCACGATATGTCCAATGAAAACACTCCTAAATTGTAAAAATCAAACCGGCTGAACCCAACCCTGTGATATGTAAGGAACGTAATGTGTCATTTTTCACGTGTTAACATATATTTTTGGTAAAAGGAGGAGATAGTTGAAAAAATCATAAGGATATAAAGAAGAAGGGGGATTCAAAGTTTATCCTTTTGTAATAATGGTAAGATTTATAAATTTTCACGATAAAAAAATAAGTTGCAGTATATCTGAAAAGAATATACTTTATCAATAAGACAGGATGTATGTAGTTGTTTCAGTATCTCTTATTTATGATAACTTTATTCTACTTTATATTGTCATTATATTACAGAAATTAATTATACAAAAAATATATATATGTGTATGATAAATATTATAAAGTAAAAGGAACTGCAATAGTGTCGAATAAATGTTTTAGTTAAATTTTATTAAAATCTTTTTTTAAGTATATGTATTTCTTTATGTTACAGTCTGGAACATTGAAACCTTATCTCATGGCAGTGAGACGTACTCTCACAGCTGCGATGTGTCTTGAAAACTTTTCTTCCCAAATAGTAGAAAAGCACAACAAACCAGAAGTAGAAGTAAGAGCGAGCAAAGAACTTTTGTTAACGCCTATATTGATTAGCAGAAACGATAAGGAAAAAATATTAATAGAATCAAGTATAAATAGTATGAGAATAAGTATTGCCGTTAAGCAGGCAGATGATCTGGAAAAGATTCTCTGTCATAACTTCACAAGATTCATGACTATGAGAGCGGAACATTTTATGATACTTAGGAGAAAACCTATAGAGGTAAATATATTTCAAACTATATTAGCTTGTGTGTACCCAATAAGTTTATACAGTTTCTTTTCTAAGTAAATAATGGTGGTAAATACTGTGTGGACTTATTGGACAGCTTAATCCAATATCGATTAATTAGATTTTATTGAAAAAAATAATTTTCTTGTTTATTTCTTCAACAGGGATATGACATTAGTTTTCTCATCACAAACATTCACGTAGAACAAATGTATAAACATAAGATAGTAGACTTTGTGATTCATTTTATGGAGGAAATCGACAGAGAAATCAGCGAAATGAAACTTTCTATGAATGCCAGAGCTCGTATTTGTGCAGAAGAATTTTTAAAGAGGGTTGGTATAAATATATTATCTTTATATTATCACAATAATTGTAATATGTTATTAATTATTGTCAATGTAATTTTTTTTCTTTCAGTTCTAATCCATAAAGTACAGATTGTTATGGATAAGTGTCTGTAAAACGAAAGGCAGTGAAAAAAGGAAGCAGTTAAAAAAATTATCTCTGATAACCAACGTTAGAAAAAGATCATGAATGTTATACTAATTTACTCAAGATGGTCCCTCATCCAACTAAAGTATCTTAACCTTCGATTCAATTTCATTCAACTAAATTCCATCGAGTCCGAAGTTACTTGAAAATCTAAATGATAATTCTGACATAAGATTGAGGAGCGTAAGTATCAAAGACTTTTGATCTGTTACTTATTGTAACGAAGGAAGTTAAGAAAGGATTTTGAGTAAAGGGAAAAAGAAAGACAAAAAATAGATCAATGTATATGAAATGAAAAGAAAGAACTCGAATACGCTTCTTGAATGAAGCAATAGACAAAGCTGCGAAAAAGATTTCTAGACTGGTTTAATCTCAGAATCAATGAACGTTACATCGTCTGCCTGCATTGTATATTTTTTACGATAATACATTTAAATAGGTAATTATTTCTAGATTATAGAGACATCGATTTAACATTTAAAAGAAAAAAAAAAAAAAAAAATACATTCTTCCAAACTTCTGCTACTACCAGAAGATTTATTGAACATAGATTATCGTGTTAGCTAATTAATATAAAAGAAAAAAAAACAACTTTCTGTACACTACTTGTAATTTTATACCGTTAAGTATCGTATTTGTCGTCATCGTCGTTTAAAGACGAGGAAGAAGTTATTATGAATTATGACATAGTTAGATTGAAAAATTGCACTAAATAATGGAAAGATATAATATTTACCGAGCAGGTTCCTCTGACGCACGATCCTGAAGAAAAAAAAAAAGACTACGTGTGTTGATACGTTAGCATACTTAAATATCAATAAAGAAAATTAACGTCCACCGATAATTATATTCTAACTAAGCGTCGATGAACTGCCAAACATTATTTAGTATAACAGGAGGAAGGGACTGTATAATTATAATTATTCTAATAACACAAGACACCACTTACGTACATACATACATACATACACGTACACACATAAAAACCGCGATAAATACTAAAGAGTTAAGGAAAATCGTTAATTGTATTTATTGTAATTAACAATGACGATGAAAAAAAAATTAACTCTCATTTGAATATCGCGTGAATAAGATTTAACGCAATATGGGATATTTATTATCCACTTCTAACAATTAATCCAATGTATTTTTCTTTAAATTTCATTTTTTTCCCGCCATTGTCATTGCTACTTCTACAACTTAAAAAAGGCATATGACTAGGCATATTTCTTTTATCAATATGAATTTAATATGTATACTATTTAATTGTTAGACATAGAATCTATTACACGTTAATCCACAGAGTGGATATTTAAAAAAATAGGGATGATATTTTTAACAAAAAAAAATAACAAAAGAAAGAACGAAAAGATAATGGATTAATATTTTTAGTTTATTTTTTTCTTATTATTTAATTTTATTATAATATAACATAAAAAGTTAATTCTTTTTTCCCTGTACGAGTTGGACTCGTTTCTAACCTCATTTCTTTATTTTTATAATTTTTATTAATTTTATTTAGTTATCTTATAATTAATAAGATTTCAACGACTAATGTAAATAAAAATAAACTATGTGAAAAATCGATAATAATGTTTCTATCGATTATTTATAAAGAAATTCGTGAATTTGGAAACCTTAACGACGGCAACACTTTATAAAGGTATCTTTTTCGAACGGTGGAATCCATCACGTTCGCGGTGAACTCCTATTTCCATATTGGTTGAAGGATGTAGATAGGAAAGGTCTCGTAACCAATCAGGCGTTTACTACGGTCAGTGTCGATTCGTGAGTTTTCCGAACACGAATTCCCCCGAAGATAACTCGAAATGTTCGCGCCTTTTCTTTCTCTCTCTTTTTCTCTTTCTTCGAAACGTGACAGTGTGACAGTTGTACACGTACACGAGGGGAGACATATACACGCCTCGTGACACGTACGGCGGGTATTTGCAACGCGTGAAAGCTTAGTATACTCTTGTCAATCTCGCGTATTTTCTAAAGAAAATAGAACGTCTCGCATACGCGAAAAGGTAGTTTATAATGGAGCGCGCGTCTAGTGAACATATTTGAATTCGTAAGAAGGGTAAGTGGCTAACGGTCAAGACCGTCAAAGATTAAACTTTGTTTAGTTACTCGATAAAGAATTTCTAAGAATGTTGCAATTATTTTAGAAAATGAATATATACCGTACGATCATTTTTACTAATAGAAATTGTTCTATTAATTGTTATTATTGTCATTAGATAATAGAATAATATGGAGTCGATATCAAATTTGTGAACGCGATTATGTCGATTAATATCGAGACTTTTCATTGAAAATAATTCATCTATCGTTTATCAGATTATATGTATAAACATTCTTCAAGCATACAATTTACATTATTTTACAATAATATATTATACAGTAACACAGATCCATACACTTATGTATAAATAGTTTTCATTTCAATTTTGTCCGCGTTAATATTTTGCATAGAATAGAATATGACCTCTCGGAATTGAGGATTCGATTTGTAAGATTTAAATCGTGTGGCAATGAAAAACAAATACGATCGTATCAAAAAATAAAAAAATAAAACAAGACGTCTATTCGAAATGGAAGTAGAAGTTAGCCGATGTTGTTGGTGTTAGAGTGGTGTTCTCTTAAATCATTCGTTTTAAAAGCGAGTTGTTCGTGGTTTCGAAGTTCGACTCGAGTCTAATTCTTAACCGAGCGTCCGCAAGTCCCCAAAAATACACGAAGGAACGAAGAAGAACTAACGGTGAGGAGAGAGAGTCGTGTTCGTTGGTATCGGTGAACGAACAACACATTGAAAGATAAAAAGGGAGATAGAGAAGAATTCTTCATAGTGATTAAAACGTATAGAAGCTTTTCTTTTGGTTGAGATATCGTTTCTTTTCGCTTACATGCACATATATATATATCATCCCTCTCTAACACGCACGTATACATTTCTCTTTTACACCCCTTTCTCTCTCTCTTTTTCTCTTTCTTACACACATATGCATAATAATACATCTACATCTATGTATCTTTCTCATTTTCATACCTCCTTATTTTAAACTCACAAACACATATATCTTTCTCTCTCTCTTACACGTACATACAGCTAGAAATATAAGATTGATAAAAAAGAAATGTATTATTTAATCGTTTATTTCATCCTTAAAATAATGGATTTCTTGTTCCCCAAGTTAATGTATACGCGTAGATAAATTGTTCATCTTCATTCCCCTCCAAGAATCTTGACTTTCTATCTCTCTCTCTCTCTCGACGACTATGATGACGATGACGATAGTTGTGTTGGTGGTGACGGCGACGGCGGCGGCGGCAGCGTCGAGCTTGCGCGACGCCGCGTGCATTTTACGCCGACGCCGACGCATCGGCCGTGGCTCGGAGTCGGCGTAGTCTGGGACCTGGCGTCTCCCGATCGGGAACGGGAAACGAGAAGGAGCCGAGAGGAAGAAGAACAAGAGTCGTCATCGTCGTCGCCGTCGAGCCAGAGCTTCTACTCTACTCGAGAGCACGACCATAGACAGAGACAGAGACAGAGATAGAGATAGAGATAGAGAAAGGGTTAGGGAGGGAGTAAGAGAGGGAAACAGAGACAGAGATTCGCGCATATAAGGGTTACTCATTGGCGGAGAAGGGTAGTGGAAGAGAGAAAGAGCCAGGAGAGGGATGGGGTGGGAGAAATAGAGAAAGAAAGACGGAGACAGGTGCATAGGCAGAGATAGATACACAAACGAAGAGAGAGAGAGAGAGAGAGAGAGAAAAAGAGAAAGAGTCTTGCGTGCGACACGTGAAAACAGAGAGAGGGCCTAAGTCGAGAGTTAGGAGTTGTGGCTCGCGTTAGATAGGATGCGTGTGTCTGGGTGCGGTGTCCCACCACCACCCGACAACCAAAGGTTCACCAACGACAAGGACGATAACAAGGAGGAGGAACGCAGCATCACCTTTCACCAGACTATTACTACTGCTACTACTGCTGCTACCACCAACGTTTATTATTATCAAGGGAAGGCCGAGAAGTTTGACGAGAAGAATAAATATAAACGTGGTAACAACAATAATAAGGAAGAGGACGGTACGTCGTTCACCGGGAGATTACTAACACTGTCGGATTTGATCGTTTTGAGAGACAGCATACTGGTTGCCGTCGAGAAGGAGGAGGTGGTGGTGGTGGTGGTGGTGGTGGCGGTGGTAGTAGTGGTGGTGGAGGAGGAGGAGGAGGAAGAAAAGAAGAAGAAAACGAAGAAGACAACGACGAGAAGGAGACGTCGTCGTGATGAAATCGTTAACGCTCATCATCTTGGTGTTGTCCTTGTTGTATTATTCTTTGTCAATTTAAACAGGACATATTTTTGGAAGAAATTCAATCCCGTCAGTGTATTCTATTTGGATCGTTTATTAAACATTGCCGTTACCGTTACCGTTACCGTTACCGTTCCAATAGTCTTAATCGCGTAGCCCGGTTCTGTCGTCGTTCGCGGTTTGCGATCCACGCGCGCTTTGCGGCTTTGGCCGCGGCGTCGCGACGGCCACGACGCTACTCGCCGAAAATTACGAGCGTCGTCAGCAGGAACCATCCTCGATCCTAGCTGACTTCCTCATTCAACCAGAAGCTGCTGTCAGCCGGCTTCAACCTGGACCGCCACCGTCCTCCCACCTACTCATGTTCATCCCGGATACCCTGAGGAGCTGCATGGTGGAACCGGATGTCTCGACTTACCTGCAGGCCCCTTCCGTAGGACAGGTATGATTTTTATTTTATTTTCTATCTTCTAGAATTTTATTTCTTTTTTTTCTTTTTTTTCTTTTTTTTCTTTTTTTTCCCATATTTTTCATAACTTTCATCTCGTATTTTGGTTCTTGTTTTATATACACATGTATATACTCTTGTTTATTATCATTATTTGATCGGATTATAGAGTATTTTGTCTCGTAACAATCTGATAATACGTCGATAATTATTCCCCAACGCGGCATCCCTTACGTTGTCACGAACACGTGCGAATCACGAGCGCGTGTCGCGCTACCATCCAACAACCATACTCGATGGATCCTCGTGCTTCTAACCCCTTTAATAATTCTTATCTCTATTCTTTATTGATATTTTCGATTAATTATCAATTGCATTCGTAAATCTATCCAAATTCACAATTTTCTTTCGTTTCTTCTCTATTTTTGTTCGTTCATTATCATTTTTTAAATGGAATTCTAGCGTTACGATTATTTAAATATTCTTCAATGAAATTGTCCCCATATTTTATTTTCTTAATTTTTGTCTCCTTCTTTAGACCCATCAAAGGAGGTTTATCGTCATTGAAATATTTTTTATCTACTGGTTAGATCAGTGTTTTGTTTTTTTTATTTGCTTTTGGTTGTTTCATTTTAGCGACGGGGTGGAAGCTGAAAATGTGATTCTCGAAAGTGCGCATCTCTTTGCCGCAACCAATCGGGACATTACGTAATCATCCTTGTTATCGTATTACATCGAAAGTATTCGGGATTTTCACATAGTTTTGTATTTTTGTATAATCTTTTTCATTTAAAAAGCGTTCGAAGAGTATCGATCATATTTCAAGCTAGTTCTAGGTGATAATTCATTCGATATTCGTTCAACTAAAATTAGGTTTCAATAATATCTGAAACGTGCATCGTTTTGGCGAGAATAATAACATAAAAAAAAGATATTTGTAATTTTTTCTTTCTATTTAATTCACTGTCATAATTACAAATGCACAATTTGTATTTTTAATTACTGCAATGTATTTAATTAATCTCGTAATTAAAATAAATTTTAAAATCCAGTCGAGCGTGTTTCGTATTAGAAACACGTAACACACATACATATATATATGCATTATATAGAAACCTAATTGTAAGTTTAGTTGGTAGGAACGTTTAAAGAACACGTTCGATAGTTTCGCGTAGTGTTCGTTGTTTTTCGATCGAAGTAGCTCGAGCTTCCGTCAAACTCGTCAGCTGTTTCCCGCGATATAAAGGATTATCTCATTTATCCAAAATAATGTAATACACACATACACATATACTTGTATGTATTAAAACATTTCTATCCTACGTGAAAACGATTTTTTTTCCTTTCGATTGCAAGTTTGCTATTATTTAAAAAAAAAGAAATCAAATGTTGTCGTGATTTAATCGATATTCGATTCACCCTCGTAGAAATACGCACTTTAAAACATAATCGAAAATTAAAAAAAGAAAGAGAAAGAAAAGGAAAGAAAGAAATTGAATTATGTAGGTGTGAATATCGTAGGACAAATAATAATCTTTTCTTTGTCGTCTTTTGGCAAAGTTAGAACGGTCGTTAGCGTCTCGTACGGGACACTTATTTTTGGGGTGATGCGTATTTTGAAGTTTTGGGAGGGAGGATATAACAGAGAGAGAGAGAGAGAGAGAGAGAGAGAGAGAGAGAACGTGGAACGTAATTATCTTTGCTCTCTGATCGTTTCGACGGGGAAAATATTTCGCGTGTGTTGGACGTCAAGTTGATGGTTAGGGAAAATGATTGAAAAATTGATTACATCCAAAGTTTCTCTAATTTATCATTTTCTTTCTTAACTTGTTTTTGTATTAAACACACACATACACATACACACATATCATCATTTCTAAATTATTATATAGATAATTAATAATTATTAATTACGTAATATACCAATTTGTTTTCTTCTTTTTATCGTAACACTATTTTATATTCGTATTTATTCAACTCTCGTAACAAAACTTACACGCGTATCATAAATAATCTTCTATTCTATCTCGAATTATGAAATGAAGAAAAATTCCAATTGAAAATTATGTACATTTTTTGTTCCATTTCATACTTGACAGTGTAATATTTAATAAATCTTGAAACCAAGGTCGAAAATGTGCATCGTAGGGTAAAAAACGATCGAACGTAACGAGGAGACAGCAAAGAGGACAGTAGAGTATAGGAGAGGGTTAGGGGGTGAGCGAGGGTGCATCTCTCGACAGAAGAGTACCGATAAGAAGAATCTCGTTGCTTGAGATCTCTTTCTTTTTCTTATTTTACCTTTATAAGCATGTATAGTCCAGGTTCTTCCGCGTCTACGCTGAGCTTCTACGCTGAGCTTCTACGCTGAGCTTTTACGCTTCTTGTTCTATGTTATGTCCCGCCAGACGAAGAGGAGTTTGGCTATCGATCGCCTTCAGTGGCAGCAGCCGCGTGGTCGCCTCCCTTCTTTCTTTCTTTCTTTCTTTTTATTTCTTTCTTCCTGTCTTCCTTCTTCAGCAGCAGCAGTCCACTTTCTTTATTTCCTCTTCTTCTTCTTCTTCTTCTTCTTCTTCTTCTTTCTATTATTTTTCTTTATTTTATTTTTTATATTCCTGTCTTCCTTCTTCAGAAGCAGTCAACTTCCTTTACTTCTTCTTCCTCTTCTTTCTATTATTTATCTTTCTCTTTCTTTACTTCCTGTTCTATCTTTTTCTTAATCTGCCCTACTCTTCTCAGGAAACGCCATTTTCGTCTAAACTTTTTCTCTCTTGTCTTGATCTTTCTCATAATCTTCTTCTTTCATTTTCTATCTTCTTCTGTTATTTATTCTCATCTCGTTCTACCTCATTTGATATTTTTCTTAATCTACCCTTTCTCTTCTCAGGAATCATCGTTTTCTTCTAAACTTCTTCTTCTATCTTTTCCTGTCTTCTGATCTTTCTCATCATCTTCTTGTTTCAGTTATTCTGCATTTAGTCTTATTCTCCTTCTACAATTTTCTATCTTCTTCTTCTGTTATTTATCCTCATCTCGTTCTACCTCCTTCGGTATTTTTCTTCTTGTTTTACCATCCGTCTTTAGGTATTTTTCCTACTTCTTGTTTTACCTTTTTCTCTGTCTTATTATTTTCTTTTATTCCGTCTTCTCGTGTCTTATACTTATTCTATCTTTTGTCTATTTCTTCTTCTTCTTCTTCTTCTTCTTCTCATTCTCTCATCCTCTTGGTCGTCGTTTTCCGTCGCTCACGTCTCTTCTTTCTCTTGAAAGCAAACGTTTCCCTCCTCCTTCCATGTGTCATCCATTTCTTTGACTTGGTCGGACCATGTCCGGCTCCAAGAACTATTCGAGACTAGACGAAACGGACACGTCCTCCGCTTTATCTTTCCCTCTTTCCTTCCCTCTTTCTCTCATTGGCTACCTCTCGTGAATTCTCTACGGATTATTTTTACTCGAAAAACCTTTTTTCTTTCTGTTCTCTCTCTCTCTCTCTCTCTCTCTCTCTACTTCTTCCTTTATATATTTCTTTCGTTTTCTTACTCTTCATCTTGATCTTTTTTTTCTCTTTATTTCTCCTTCTAAGTCTTCTCTTTTTTAAATTGCAAGGATATTCGAGAACTATTATTCAACGAAAGCGTGACGTTCTATCGTAGTAATTCTCCAGATTGAAGGAGACGTGTCGTTGCATGGTAGGAAAGGGTCAAAACTACCCACCGAAAGTACCTCTACATTGTCTTTTTTACGTTGCTTTTTAATATAGTCCTTCCAGGGGTATGTGTATATATGTATGTGTGTGTGTGTGTGTGTGTGAGAGAGATTTACTGTGGCGCCGTGAGACGCTTTGTTTGATACTAACAATGCGAATGGTTTTTTTCTTGTCCTTTTTTCTTGGCCCCCTTTTGCCTCTTTCTATCTTCCTTCCTTCCTTCCTTCCTTCCTTCCTTCCTTATTTTCTTTCTTTATTCCTATTTTCGATCGAGTCAAAATCACTAATCTTTTCCTTTCCGTTAACACCAGTTTCTAACTTCTCAAGGATTCTTTCATTTACCTTTTTCTTTTTTTCAAACCAACACTAATTTTTAAGAAATATTTTATTAAGAGGATAAGATGTAATCGATTAGGTATGATCGTAATCTGAATTTATTTATCTAAATTTATTAATCCAAATTATGTTTCATCTTGTCTGCTTCGAAACTAAAAAGATGCAACTGTTTTTTTTCGACCTCGCAATAATTGCGATTGGTTAATAATTTTGTATTTAATAAAATTTGTCATTTATTTTTTCTGTTGTTGTTGTTGTTGTAAGATCTTCCATGACGTAGAAACATTAAAATTGTTAGTTCCGTTGTACCGGAGTACTGTAGTTTAATACGTAATACGTGTAAAAGGAGAAATCCCTCTCTCTCTCTATCGTGGGATTTCGAACGTGGCGAGAATGAAATTTTCTCGTAGATGTTCTTTCTCTCTCTTTCTCTCTTTTTCCCTTCTTTTTTTTTTCTTTTCTTTAGGTACATCCTAAATCGTCACCACTCTCTTCGGTGTCCTACCCTTTGGGATTTTCTCGTTAGGGACGATCATCCCGTTTAACGCGTGTCCACTCGAACTGAACAATCGATCGGCTTGGTGACAAGAAAATATTTCTTTTTATTTATTTATTTGTTTAGAATTTCAGACACACACACACACACACACAAAGAGAATAATTAGAAACTAATTGTATTAAAAATAGATCGTTCATTGAAATGTTTATTCGAGCAAAGTATCGATTGTTGTTTGGTCAATGCAATAATAAAAATGGTGCATCCAACTGTTTACAAAAAGAAAAGACAAAACGAGAGATAGAGAAAAAAGAATTCTGAATGAGTGTGAGAAAGAAAATGAATTAAAGGGAGAGATAGAATACACGGACTCGGGTTTATTTGTTCTGGAACGAGTCCCTCGAAGAATATCAAACAGTGTCGAAATCAAAAACTACTGTAATTATGTTGGCACAACACGTAGATTAAAAGAATTTCTCGTGATCGATGAAGTATTACTAAATTTTATACGCGTCTATCTATGTAATTCTACATAATACTTACATTTGCAATATAATATTAACATTCGTGTAAGTAATATACATTACATTACAATCTATCCATAATTAATATTAACGCTAACAACAAGAAACTCCTTCTTGTCCTTTAAACATTACTTCAACGTTAACATTTAAATTTCATTTAAAAAATACCTCAACAGAAATAAACGCGAGTACTTAAAAATACGCAATGAACGCAATTAATAATATTAAAAATAAATAAATAAAAATATAAAGAAAAGCATAGAGAAAAAATAGAAATACATAATGCAGAGAGTGGAAATAGAAAACGGAACGACGACGACGACGACGACGAAGAAGAAGAAGAAGAGAGCGAGAAGATGAAAGAAAAAACTTAAAGGATGAACATTCCTCTAAAAAAAGTAAATTAAAATTAAACGAAAATTCAATACTACTATGAGGAGAATGAAATGAAAATAATTGTAATTAATATAATTAATTGTAATTAAATAACAATAACGAGTAGAGATAAAGATACGAGATCAAGAGGAACAGAAGGTGGATAAAAAGGGGCTCTGTGGCTGAGGGGGGAGGAGGGTCGGTAAGGTGTGAGGTTTATAGCATAGGGAGTAAGGTGGGGTGGAGGAGGAGGAAGAGGAGAAGGGGGAGGAGGAGGAGGAGGTGAGAAGTCTCGAGAGGGAGGCGAGAAACGCTTTGGTTCGAGGGCAAATCTAGTAAGCTAGGACAGAGTCTATTAATAAACGTTTGGGGTGCCGTACCTGGCCGGCGCGCGCGGTGCCGTCCGGCACGTCCCGCACGCGTCCCGCGCGCGTCCACAAGCGCAGCAGATACGCGCGTCTCGACGGCCGGCGTCTCAGTGTCGTCGCGACGACCGACGTCGTACTCGTATTTCCCCAAGCGGCTCCGTCCTTTTTATTTATACGTTATTATTCTCAAATAATCATCGTCATCCCAACGCAACGACAACAATTGTGCTTTCGTTTATTCATAATCGGTGAAATTTCATTTATCGCTCCGACGAAATTTCATGAAATTGTCTCGTGCGCGGGTGGTACGTTATCCCTTTTTTCCCCTTTATTTTTATTATTATCATCATCATCATCGGTGGTGTTCTTATCTCAGATTTATTTTTTACTTCTTACGACTCTATTTCTCTCTCTCTCTCCCTCTCTCTCTTTCGTACGCGAGTACGTTGTACACGTACATATTTACATATTTACGTATGTGTGTGTGTGTGTGTATTTGTATGGGTAGATGTAAAAAAGGGAAAAAAGGGTTAGATCGATAGATCGATATTTATGTGTTACTCACAGGTGCATAAGAAGAACGGGGTTAATCGTACACCTCTGTCGGCTCATCGAGCGATCTAAAAAAGATCCTGTTTGTGTGCTTGTGTATGTATGCGCGTGTGTGTGTGTGTGTGTGTATGAGTAAAAGAGAGAGAGTGAGAGAGGGAGAAAGAGAGAAGACGTCGACGAAATTCGTGGCACGAAATCGTTTTTGAACCTCGGCTACTATCTTTCTCTCTTTTTCTCTCTTTCTGTTTTTCTTTCTCGTTGAATATCTAAACGTGCGCGTGCGGCGCGAAATGGTAGCCTAAGAGAAGAAAAAGAGAGTGAGAGGAGAGAAAGAGAATCATCGAGAGCATGAGTGATCTTCGAACTAGGTGTAATTTCGATGACCAACCCAACACACACACACTTCTCAAATGTTTATTTACTTATTCGCTTATTTATTAATTAATTCTTTATAATTAACATTATTAATCACATCTGATTAAAGATCGTCGTTATTATTTTTTGCTCAACGTGGAAAATTCTTAGAAGGTCAACGCTTTTATTGCAACTTTCGTAACACCTCTCTCGTGCGAAACTATGATAAGAAAAAGAATGTGATTGGTTCGTTTTCTTTTTGTGTGGGTAACTTATGCGAAGTAGAAGTCGAAGAAGAAGAAGAAGAAGAAGAAGAATTTTTCTGACGACGTCGACGAGCATCGTCGTCGAGCATCGTCGTCGTCGTCGTCGTCGTCACGAAGCTTCTTAATGTTTTTCGATTTTCCTTGCTGTCTGAAAATAACGACGTCGTATATAGTCACTCTCCTTCTCTCTCTTTCTCTCTCTCTTTCTCTGTTTCTTCGTGCGAGTGTATGTACCTCGTCGATGAGTATCTCTATCCGTGTGTGTGTGTGTGTGAGAGAGAGAGAGAGAGAGAAGATCGCACGCGTGCACACATTGCTTTGCTCGACTTTCGAGCTTCTTAAAGGCTCGAGCTTACGAGCATGCTTGCTGCCGTTTAAACCGGTGACAAAGCAACATGAACATCAACTACACGATTCCCTTTTCGGCTTCGTTCAAAAACAAATCGAATTGCTTTCGAGTTTTTTTGTCAAATTAATCGATCCTTTGCATATGGAAAACAAAACTTCATACCGATTCTTACGTTTCATTCTTTTTCCTTCGATATGTATATTCATATGAAATTTTATCTAGAAATTGAGAAGAAATTTGTTCACAGGCAATAAGATATATTTGTTACATTAGTGAGGATTTAGAAATAAATGTTGAGTAACGTAACACTTATCCAAACATTTTCTTCATTTTGTTTCAAATAAAAATATCTGATTCATACAAACGTACACACATACACACATATTAGTTATTTATTAGTGGTTGGGAAAAATGATACGCGTGAATGCTTGTTATTTTCAACACAATAATAATAATAATAATAATAATAATTATAATGATGATGATGATGATGATGATGATGATAATGATATTATTTTTGTAATTGACGTTCGACAGATCATCGGTTAAAAAAATCAATAAGAAAAATAATCGAATCGGTATTAGACATTATACATAAATAATTAGTTGGATTCGTTGATTGTTAATCGTCCTTTGAGGGACGTTAACATCGAGGAGGAAAAAGAGACGGAAGACTCGTTAATTCCGGCCGCGAGTGTGCGACGCTCGCGCGTGCAGATGAGGCCACGATCGATCTGCGAAAGGGTGGCGGAGGAGTATCGCGACGAGGAGTATCGTCACGGGTACTACGAGAATCGGTGCTTCTGACAACCGGACGAGAGGAGGGACAGACAGACGGTAGTGTGCCACAACAGTCGCGGTGCTTGCGAATACTCGATGGTTCGTGTCGTTCCTGCTACTCTTTTCTACTTCTTTTTTTATTTCTTTTATTTTTTTTATTTACATTCCCGATTTTTTATTATTTTTATCCCAATTATTATTATTTCTATCCCTATTATTTCTATCTCTTTTTCTTATCAACTTCTATCGACCTCTATCGATAATCCTCGCGCGGGAAATCTCAAATCCTGTGATGGAACTTGAGGTGGAGATTGGGGGGTATAACTGATGAAAACCTTTCCCCTCTTTCCTGGAACTACGATACAACTTTTAACTTCCCTTTCAACTTTCTCCTTCTCGCATAATCCTTTCATATACTTATTTTCTATTTTGCGAAAAATTAATTTCATCTAAAAGGTTTTACATTTTAAGGATCATTCCGTCGAATGAATTATGGTCGATTTAACCACACGTTGTTTACTTTCCTATCGTATTTATTTTTCCATCCAATTCACAATCATTTAATCGATGTGTGCTATGCAGAGAGAGATTAAGCTAAAGCTCAAGAATCGTGTTTAATCCCTTATCCTATAAAACTTTAGCAAATTTCACGTGGTACAGTAAACGAAAAAATCGGTCGAGCTTTGTGCTATTCAAAACTATTCAATTACGTGTAGTGTGTGTTCTTTACCACGAGTCAGAGTCGTGTTTTTTTGTTCATGGCACAAATTCTTTATCACGAGTCAGACTCGTGGTGTTCGCTTATGACAGAAATTATTTTACCAAGAGTGAGACTCCCTATATTCGTTATAGGACAAGAGGTTAATAAGATTACTAAGCTTGTTAGTTTGAACGTAAAAAATAAACGATTTCGATTTGATTAAAGTTTCGTTTGAAACAAATCGCATGATCAAAGGTACAGCTAAGAAGAAGCAGAATAGAAAACACGGTTATAATCATTTGATGTTTTTTAATCGTTTCTTCAAATACATTTGTAAAAAAATGTTGAAGAAAAATGAATGTAAACGATATTTGTGGATTTTT
>JACGTP010000037.1:613828-649140 GCA_023678845.1 Mischocyttarus mexicanus | reverse complement strand
GAGAGATGGATGGTAGGACGAGAGAGGGTGGGTGTTGTCGAGAAGGGGCATGGAAGGGCAAAGAGAGAGAGAGAGAGAGAGAGAGAGAGAGAGAGAGAGTAGACATGTAGCGCATACGCCGTCGCGACGGAGGCTGCGGCTACGCGGCGCCTACCAACCACCATCTATAATCTCTATGCGGATATCGATTTTCTACCCTGTATTTCCTAAATTTATGCAAACTAGCAACCCACACGGCCACCACCACCGCCACGAGCACCACGAGCACCAGAGCACCAGCACCAGCACCAGCACCAGCACCCCCGACACCACCGTTCTCCGAGTCGCTTGCAACCCTCGTCGCATCCGCACGCTTGCCCATCTACCATCCTCCTCCTTTCTACCACCCTTTCTGATCCAGATCGCTACTACAACCCCATCTCCCTTGCCTCCTCCACCTACTACCCCCTCGATGGCCCTCTCTTGACACAGGGCCGGCGACCACTCGCTACCAGTGTCGGCCCCATTCATCTAACGAGCTCGACCCCTCTATCGCGTCAGGGTTGCTACGAAAACTCTTCCTTCCTTTCTTCCTTCCTTACTTTTTTAGTTTCCCTATCAACGGCCTTCGACATTGCCTCACTCTTATTCAGGATCTTTCTCAAAAGACTATACAAAAGTTACTATCAAGCGTGACTTTCTTACACCCAAACGATTTATTCCAACTTTGTTTCATAGTAATGAATGGTTATTGAAGATCTTGTATAAAGATTACGATTTAATATGATTTTCTTAGATTCTCTCTCTCTGTCTTATTGGTTCGATGTAGTAAGTGGTGTCTAGCTTCAAATACGATACTCTTGTTGCTAACTTTTCATTCTTTTATTATCATCTCGTTCCTATCAACGTTCTATCATTCATGATTTCACTTCTTATCGAAGATCCTTCTCAAAATATTCTACAGAAATTACTAACATAATTCAGGGAGATTAAAACCTAGGTGTTTACAGTTACTGAAAAGCTTATCAAAAGATTATGACGTACTATGATTCTGTTAAATTTTATCTAACTGACTTTTGATATAGCAGGAAGTAATATATCTATTTCGATTACGATGCTTTTCTTATTGTTAGTACGTAGGAAATACGAGTTTGAAGTAGGCGAGAAGAAGAAGGGTCGGTATGGAAATGGTAGAAATGTAGTTTGTTGATTCATACAAATCGACGAATATTCCTGCTGAAATCGCGTCCTTATCTTATCTCGTATTATCGAAACACGAAAGTGATGCATATAGTTCTGAGATACTTCGAAACATGTTGTAGTAGTAGTAGTACTAGTACTTTAGATCCGATACGATATGTTCTTTGATAGACTTGTTTCAATATTCAACATACAGAAAAAAGATTCGTCATTTTCCAACGATAAAAAATAATTTTAATCGTTATTATTCCTCATATGACTCATAAAGAAAATATTTGTTTAGTCCTGTAAATAAAATAAAATGATATTTTCTTTATCTTATAATTTTAAGATATATCTGAATATTTACAAACTCAACTATTAAACGTAGAAAAATCAACGCATATAAAATAATACAACGTAATAATTATTATTATTTTATTTATTATAATAAACAAAATATGTTTAGGTAATTGTTGAAAATAAATTGAAAATTCAATTAGGATTTATTCGTCCCCTTTCTTTCCTTTTTTTCGCTCTTCCTTTCGTCGTTTGTAGTCTTTGAGTAAGAGAACAAAAAAAAAACAAAAAAAAAAGAATAAAAAAAGGGGTAAAAAAGAAAGAAAGAAGCGGAATGACAATCGCTAAAGGAAAGTAATTGGTTTTCAACGGCGTAAGTGCTTCCAGGTCGTGATTTCCACGGTTCGCAAAGCGATTCGCAACTGGCACTCACTTATCCACAGCATTCTTTAGTGTGCTCGACTCGTTGCATGCAAGAAATGGGTGGGCGAGAATTTTCTCTCTCTCTCTCTCTCTCTCTCTCTTTCTCTTTTTTTTCTTTTTTCCTTTTTCCTTTTTTCCTTTTTTCTTCTCTTTTTCCACCCCCGTTAGCGAGAAGATCGCTCTTTCGTGGGGGTTAAATCAAAGTATTTATGTACTTATGTATAATATAACGTTATAAGCAGTCTCGTGAGTTAAGTGTTCTTATCGTCGAATAACACGCTTCTTCTCTTCTTCTACTCTTATTACATCGTTTTATATCGTACCTTTCAAATAAACCTACAATTTACTCATTTCTACACGATAAAACACTTTTCTATTAACGCGTATCAAACGTAGAAATAATGAAATAGATAGAAAAAAAATTGTTTAAAAATTTTAGTTTAATTTTTTACATTTAAGAGAAAATTTGGTCCTTATAGAGGGTTAATATTCCTCGATAATTTAGTGATTAGGATGGCAAACTAAACTGGTGAGAGAATAATATTGAAATATTTATTTCTCCAATATCTCCCATTTTCATCTCGCATTATGGAAATACAAAGAAAGAAAAAATGGACGCTTTAGTATATCAGAGCTCATAATAATAATAATAATAATAATAATAATAGTAATAATAGTAATAATCTACGTTGAAAGGGTATCTTCGGTATCCTTTGGTCTACCATACACATATTCACACATACGTATTTACGTATACTTATATAAATACGAGCACAGGAAAAGTTATCGTTTCGTTTGGGAATAATAGAAAAAGGCTCGAGGGTAAAAGTAGAATAATCGAATCGTTGGAGCTTCGTGAGAGTTATGAAAATGTAGATGCATTTTTGTCGAATGAAATTCCGACCATTACTTTTCCTTTTTTCTCTACCTTTCTTTCTTTTTCGAGAAAGGGTGAAGGGGAAAAAGACTTTTCTCATTTCGATAATATTTTATACGTACGTAGAAAAATTTTCATATATTATAATATACGGGTGTCTGAAAATATTTCAATGTAACTTTTATCGATCGATAAACGATTGATTCGATACATTAAAATAAGATAAAATAAAATTCTCCTTGATTTTTCTATCTGTCAATAATTTAATGCAACTTTATTGATCTTTTGCTCTTTGCTATTTTATTTCTCCAATTAATTTTTGCCGTTTAACGTTGATTAATAAATTCAAACAGCTGGTATTTTAGAACGAGGCAAAAGAAATCTGTGGATATGAAATGTTTTGGATTAGTTAAAAATAAATGGTAAAATAAATGGTTCTCGGACAATGTAAGGGGGAAAGATTGTTTATAAGATTAAATTCGATTGTTAGCTAAGAGCGTAGTCGGAAAAATGATTATCTGCTTATTCGAAGAAAAAGAAAAAAAGTAGGCAGCAGTCGAAGATAATCGCGAAGTAGAGAAAATCGTACGATGCTTGCAAGCCAAGGAGAAGAAGAAGAAGGAATGAAAAAGGATGACATAGGCGATTCCGAATAGTGATATGTCGAGAAGTATGGCAGTGAAAAAGGGGCAACGTTCTAATCTATTGGATTCCTGCTGGGAGATCATGCTCTTGGATAAATAATTCACGTTTATAGGATGAATTTAGATATGCCAATAGTAATATGACATTCGATTTCTTTTTAATCAACAAATTTTCTTACTTATTTATTTTATTCACATTTTCGGAAGTAGAATTTGTATTTTATTTTCTTCTCCAATATAAATTTCTTTTTTATCTGATTATTTTTTATATTCTATAGAATCGATTAATGTAATCCAATAGAAATTATTTAGGAAAATAGTATAATAAAAAATAAAAGTAAGGGTAACTTTTACGACGAATCGAAGTACTCTCGAAAATAATACAAAATTCTCTTTAACGATGAATTAGTTTAATGAGTTTATCTCATTTATTTCATTTATTTTCTTATAATTAATATAACAAATATATCTATTCTCTAATTGCATAGATAAATATAATCTATTGGAAGGTTTGCAAGTGGCCAGGAAAGTAAGTTTAATTTATGTTTTATGTTTTTCAATTGTTGACCTACAAACTAAGACGAAGAAGAGAGAGCTTGTGCACTTAATATGTAAATTTCGATATTCCAACACACACACACACACACACACACATATACATACGCATATATAACACAACAAGCATAGATATAAGCGTACAAGGGGTTAGATGGGAAATAGGATAGCGCATATGTTCCTTATTCTTTTCCAGATAAAAATAGAAGGAAAAAAAAAGAGAGAGAGAAGGAGAGAGAGAAAATCACCGTAAACAAGTCGATCGTCGTAACTTTTTTTTTATGACACAGCATTTTCTTTTCGCGCTTCGTATCATTTACGAGAAATTTATTTCTTCGACGATATCACCGTTGACAGCTGTTAAAAAGACTAATTTCCATTTATAGGCTAATCGTATCTCTAATATGGAACGACTGATTTTCTTTACCCACCCCCTATACTTAAATTGTAACATTGTTTTTCCTATTTTAATTCAAACTATTAGGTGTAGAAGTGAATTCGATGTCATTTAAAGAAATCTATTTGTAATGTACAATCATATATAAAATAATATATAAAATAATTTCCATTATTTTCGACAACTTTGGTGCATCATCGAATTGATTATTAATCATTATTAACTTTCCAAATCAGAATTGTAAATAATTTACCACATATTCGTTATTGGAATTATCTCTGTTTTGTATAAAAATTAGTATTGAATTTATTTAGAATAAGGAAAGAAAGAGAATGAATTATCTTCTGTATTTCGAAATATCAAGTCATCTAATTGCTAGGTCATAGCAATTAGAACATAAAGAAAATTATAGAAATTATGTGCATATTGATAGTTGAGTTTGTAAAATTGTGAATGATGAATAATTTTGACATTCCCATATTGAATATACGCGTATTTACAATTAGAAAAATAATCATAAAATGTTGGGTAATAATGTTTTAGTTGATTCGAAGATTCTGACTAAATTTAAAACTTGACTAACGCAAAAGACAGACAGAGAGAGAGAGAGAGAGAGACATTTTGGTGGTGTCGCGAATAGCCAAAACAAACAAAGCCAGTTGTTCGTTTTTCTCTTTGGGACTTCTCCGAGTGAAAAAGCGATGCGAGCAAGGAAGCGTGCAAGCGTGCAAGTAGCGAACGAAGGAACCGACCGGAAGTTGCGATATGTGTTGCTCGAGGCGGTCATAAAAGTCGAAAAAGGAGGGAAGGAAAAAGAAATGGACGTATGTAAGTACGTACGTACTTAGGTATATCCGTATAGAAGAATTTGAGAGAAGGAGGAAGATGGTAGATGGGTGGGTAAGGTGGTAAAAGAGATGAAAGATATTCGAGAGGGTGATACAACGCATCCGTTTTTGAAGGAATAAAAATGAAAGAGTACTTAAAAAACAAAATATAAAGGTGGACAATGGTGGACAACTTTTAACCAACTTTCTAGTTTTTTTTAAATATATTCACAATAAACAACATAATCGAGATTGTTGTAAGGTAACATGGAATTTTATTTGAATATGTTTAATATTGGACATATATAAAAGTACAATTTTCTAAAATATTATTTAGCTAATAAGACAATTTTAATAAGATTTTCTTTAGAAGAATGTCCAAATTATTCAGAAAATCATATATTTTATCAGTGATTTTTATTAAATTAGAATTGCTTCCAGTAAATGTGCAACAAAATTTCAGTATTGTAAAAATAACATTTCTCTTTTCAGAAATTATATATTTTTATTTATTTTAGATATGGTCTAAATAATAAAATACAAAAAAATAATTATATAATAATGAACCTCTTCCCCCGATTAGATTATTAATAAAAAAATACAAATTCCTATCGTAATACTGAAGAGGTTAAACAAGAACATTGTAGAAAAAAAAGAAGAAGAAGAAGAAGATAGAGATAAATAGATAGAAAAAGATAGAAAAGGTCTTTCGAAGGGGTGAAAGAGGTCGACCGTAGGGTGGAGAGGTTGTAATATTTACAACACTCTATGCAGACCCCGGAATTGCCTATAAAGAAATCGCGGAGTCGCTTTGTTCGCGTCATAACGTAGTAACGTAAGGGGCCAGCAGCTATACACTCGGGATCCTTGCCAAATTAATAAATATATTCCCAGTCTATCCCGGCCCACTATGATTTTTCCTTCTACATTCTCTTCCCATCTTCTCTCTCTTTTTTCTCTCTTTTTTCTCTCTTTTTCACCACCCTTTGCTTTCCATCTGTGACGCTCATCTTCCTTCCTTCCTTCCTTCCTTCCTCTCTTCCAACGAATCGAAATTCACCCTTCACCCTTCACCTTTCTACTCTTTCTTATTCTTATTCTTATTCTTTTTCTTCTTCTTCTTCTTTTTCATCTTCTATTTTCTTTTTCTTCTTCTGCTTCTTCTTTTTCTCTCCAGCTTTTTACTCGCTACAGGAACACCATAAATCTCGCATCGAACTCTTCACGCACTCGTACATGTGTGTCTGTATATGCGTCTGTGTTTTGTCTAGATGTGTATAGATATATATACAGGGTGTCTGAGGTTTCTTTGTATACACATTTAGAACGTATTCTAAATCATTTGATACTTTATTCAAAAATTCCAACACATAAATTGTTCTAATATTTCAATATATCGTTCAATATGTTTTCCCAGCTTACGTTTAATACAACTTTTACATCTATGCAATATTCTCTTTCTGACGTAACAATTTTTCTTACGAATTTCTATTAATTTCTATAACTGTCTCTCCCCTTCCTTTCACTCCCCAATTTGTTCTACCACAACATCTCGTTTTCAGTTGCATACACTTTTATCCTCGACAAATAAAAATCATGTGATTTAGGTGAACGAGCTTTTATTCAGAAGAAAAAGAAAACTATTATTTTCGAGAAACATATTTAAACAATTTTACAATTGATATTACAACTTTTCAATATAAACCTTCAAATTATTGACGCAAAATGTGTATACGAAAAAAACTTTAGACACCACCCTGTATATATGTATAATGTATATAATGTATATAAGGGTATATACTTACATACTCTTGATGGTAAACGAACGAGTATACGTGTCTTCCTTTTTTTTCCCTTCTTCTTCTTCTTCTTATTTTCTGAGTGGCAGTGTGGGTGGTACGCTTTTCTCGTCTCCCGTCGAGCCTCCAAGAAGACGTTGGATTTCGAGGCAAAGAACTTGGATAGGATTTATGCCGAATTTCTTTTCGAACCCCCAAATCTTTGCCTCTCTCTCTCTCTCTCTCTCTCTCTTTTCATAGTAGAAACGGATGGGAGAACGATAAATCTCATCTACGATTGAGTTGTAAGTAAGCAAGCAAGTAAGGAAGGAAGGAAGGAATTTCTTACTCGTGAGAAAAAGAGAGAAAGAGAGTGATGGAAAGGGGGGTGAAATAGGGGGAAATTCGAAGGACTCTTGCTCGATTAAAGGTAACAGTTAGAGTACTTACCTTAGGCGAACTCCTTTACGTTATACCCACTTGGATATTGGAAAGATTTCGCGTACCTTACAAGAGCATCTAGAATTTTTTTGAAACTTTATACACTTGTAGATGTTGATTAGTATTATTTATTTCGACAAATAACTATTCGTAAACGCTCAACCCTTTCCAAGATATCGGCTGATAACTGTTAAAGGAGCTTGCTCGAAACCGTGGTATCGTTCATTCAAGAAATTAAATAATAAAGTTAAAAGTAATTTACCCATTAAATAATAAAACGATTGTTATCTCGATTTACGTTTCCTTTTTTCTTCTTTTAACCATTTTCTAATATCACTCGTTGACAATTCAAAGAATGCAAAAGGAAGAGAGAATCGTTTCTCGCGTTTGAATTGCCAGTGTATGATTTTAATAGGATATACACAGACACATACATCTACACGATCAACGAGTAATCGTTTATACTCGTGTATATATGAGATTTTTCGTATGTGTATTTATGTGTATATGTGTGTGTGTGGAAGAGTAGAATGCCGAAACGAGGCCTGCACCCGAAAAACCGAATCGATAGGCGCATAGCGTACAATATATGCATACACGTAGTAGGTATCTATATAATCTATCTATGTACGTGGCTCTTGTACTTGTGTAAACGCGAACTTCGCTATAGATTACAGTCTGTATACTTACGGAAAGGGTGGCCTGAATTTAACCTCCCCATTCCCCCTATCCTTTAGCCATTTCGCCCGTCCAGACTCCTTTGAATGCGTGTAAGTGGAAAAAGCTCCGTTATATTCAAGACATTTCCTCGAGCACAATCCGTCTTCGAGTAAAGGAAGAAAAGGCATACGTACAACCAAATGAAATCTAACATCTTTTACGAATTTTTATATTCTTTCCTTTTTTTCCCTTCTTCTTCTTCTTCTTCTTCTTCTTCTTCTTCTTCTTTTTCTTTGTTTCGTTCTATAGACACACATCACAATCTTCTTTTTATTTATTGAATATAAAAATGAATGAAGTTATCGAACGTATCTCTCAGATGTATTTATTGAAGATATCTTTTTATTAACTAAATAAAAGTTTGTTTAATGTTTGATATAAGAATACTTATATTATGTTTGTTGGAAATATTCAAAATCGATAGAAAATTTTGTAGAACTTTTGTAATGGGAAGGTAAATTGACTTATCACTGTATCATTATTTAAATAGAAAGAGATAAAAGAAAGGTTGGTTCTGTTAGAATCTCTCATAATCGAAACCCTGAAAAAAAGTAATATAATATTTATAATAAAAAAATATAAAAATAATTAAATTAATGATTATTGAAAAAGAAATAAATTACGATGAACAGAACTAATGACAGGTAATCTGAAGGTAAACTCGTGTAACACGTGGCATCATTTAAATAGAAAAAGAAGGGAGTGTTTCTGGTTAGGGCCTCGCGTGCACATGGCCGATTCAACCTTGGTTAGAGCTCTCTGCCAAAGATTCGTAAACTCGTAATTCTAACGTAGGAAGAGAGAGAGAGAGAGAGAGAGAGAGAAAGAGAGAAAAGTGAGAGGTATAACCTTGTTGATTTGGCGAACGCCAAGAAAAATCCAACCACGTGGTAGATTTGCCGCGAATCCAAAGAGCCAGCAGCATTAGTCGTTGTGCCCGCTTCGAAAGCTTTTTAGATTTTCCATGCTAACGGATAAAAACCTGGGCCAAATCTTTGGGGATGTTCTTTAGAGCGTAACGCGACCAATCTAATCGATTATTCCGAGAGTTTGCACGAATGCATAATCGTCGAACGAAAGCGAGCTCTCTTCTACGTGCTTCTCAAACTTGATCGTTCTTTTTTCTAAACGTTAAAAGTAAAGCGTATGTGTCGTGGTGAAATGGGGAAAGAAAAGAAAACAACGGTTTTCATCGGTTTCCAATTTCTCAGAGATGATTTATTTAGGTTTACGCGATATTTTCAATCGAACTAATCTTCACGGAGATACTTTATTTACAATACTTCTCTTAACTTTATCTTTTTTTGATCGTTTTTGTAAATTATTTAACACTTTGACTATCACGTCGAATTAAACATGTTTCGCTCAGGATACCAGGATAGTATTTTATAATGCAAGATTTCGTAGAAATGAATCTTTTATTTTCGATGTTCCAATAAACATTTGTAATTGTTCAATGGTGCATTTTTTATTTCGAAAGTATATTCTAATTATTGGTAATATTTTAAATGCGCCAACTGTACATTTTCATTCAACGTTTTACAATTTAATATACATTTAATACAAAATATTATAAGATAGATCGATTATCTAGAAATGTAAATGAAACTTTACTCTAAAATTAGTAATTTCATAAAATAATAATCAAAGAAAATTATTTACAATAACTAATAAGAACGAAACAAAGAAGAAACATTCTACTTATTATAAATCTTAAGATTTCCTTATTTCTAGCGAATATATTCAAGACTGACGGTAATATAAAGTAAGTTTTCTTTCGGTATATTCTACGAGCCCTTTTACGAAGAGCTTAAACGACGTGCCTTTTTTTTTTTTTTATTTTGCAACCTTCCTTTATTCCAGCTTCCCCTATACCTCTCCTCGGTCCCGCCCTTTCAGCCAGGCCCTGATTTCACACAGAAAAGAAGGTGGTGGGTTGCTGGAGGGGGTGGTTCTCCTTCACCGACAATTTGCCGCATAACGACGATGCC
This sequence comes from Mischocyttarus mexicanus, assembly GCA_023678845.1. Classification (NCBI taxonomy): domain Eukaryota; kingdom Metazoa; phylum Arthropoda; class Insecta; order Hymenoptera; family Vespidae; genus Mischocyttarus; species Mischocyttarus mexicanus. The sequence goes on along the minus strand of JACGTP010000037.1, from coordinate 639,029 downwards.
TTTCTTTCTTTTCGTAATTGAATCTAAATATTAAAGCCACCCCGTTGGCTTTGGCGTTGTCTTCCTTGATTTTTCCTTCATTAACGTCGCCTGTGCTATCCCAACCACCGTACAGAACCTCACCCAACCCTCCAACCTCCCAATCTCTCCTCCCTTTTTACTTTCCTGCATCAGCCCATCTCTCTCTCTCTCTCCCTTTCTCTCTTTTTCTATCTCTTTTACTCCAGCCTCGAATGGGCGAGCTCTTAACCACCCCGACCATTGCGAAAACTTTCGAGACTCGACGACCAGCGTCCTCGTTGCTGTGGAATATCGTTCCAAGAGAGAAAGAGAGAGAAAGAGAGAGAAAGAGAGAGAAAGAGAGACACCCTGCCGTCGAAATTACACCGTAACGCGTGTTAAAGAGTCGTGCTCGTTCGAGGAACTTCACTTGGTGGCGACTCTAACCCTCCTTCCCTTCTCCCCACGTTTCCAACTACCCATTCCCAACTAACCCCCTACTACCCCGTTACTCCTTCCCTTTTTGTTTCTATCTCTCTCTCTCTCTCTCTCTCTCTCTCTCTCGTTATGTTTTTGTCTCTCTTTTCTCTAATCTTTCTCTCTTTTCATGTCTGCTATATACGGTGCGAAATGGTTCCTACTACTACTACTACTAATTTCGACATTACGTTTAACTGAACTCTAACTCGTTTCTCTCTTTACAAATCCGGTTGTTTTATATCTGCGATAACATCTTTGCCTAAGTTCTACATTGGATGGTATTAATATACCCGATATAGTTTTCACTATGTTAAACTTTTCATATTTTTTTAGGTATGATTGTACTATTAGATTTTTTATTTAGATAATTAATATCAATTTATTTTTAATACCTTTTCTTTTTTCTTGATCCTTGCAATTGAAATAATACAAATCCTAATATATTGAAATCTTGACATTATACAAAAATATATCATAAATGCCATCATCATCGTCGTAGTCGTCGTAGTCGTCGGAAAGACGAAAATGAGCTGACCGTCGGCCGTTAGGCTAAAAATGCAGACTGCGCTTTATTTCCCGCGCTTGAAAATAGCCCCTGAGGCACGGAAGAGCTTGTTCGTCGTAGCATCGTCGTCGTCGTTGTGTCGTTGCATCGTCGTCGTCGTCGTCGACGAGACGTGACGTGGTGGTTGAAGGGAGGAAAAGAGAAAGAGGACTAGGATGACTAGGAGGACTATGATGTTAGGTAAAGGGTAAAGGAGGAGGGAAAAGTGATCGGTAGAGGCGGTGCAGCACCCCCACTATCAACCCACTCAGTGTTGGTTTGGGTGACGGTGGGATGAGGTAGGGTGGAGGGAGGAAACGGCTACTGCCGCGTCGCAATGTGGTAGGGGCAACGATAACGGCAACGTGCTCTTGTCTTTACATATTTACTATGTAAGTCCTATGTATGCATGTATATATGCTTACATATATGCTATATATGCACATACATTTTTAGTCGCATACGTACGTAATATAATTATACATTTGTATGTAAGTTTAATATTTTATGCATATACTCTCTATAAAATGCGTATACGTGTATAAGTAAATATTTATCTGTATGTCTCTGTATAGGGTGCATTAATGTAAATACTTATCCCCGTAGTTAGTATCTAGTACATGTTCGCTATGTGTCTCGTCTGTAGCCAACATAAGAAAGCCTTTTCTAGGAGTATAATCCTTCGTAAAATCGTTCTGTGGTATCTCGAATGGGATTCTGTGGATTACTTCGAGGTCAAAGAGAGGAGACGCGATTAGCGAGAGATCTTGTTAAATACTTACTTTGCTTAATCGGTTTTTATCCTACATTTAGAATCTTCCATTTTCTGATACTTTTTTTTTCCTAAACTTTTGTATTTTTTTTATTATATTGTCCTGGTTATTAGGAAAAGTAGAATGGAATAATGGAGAAGCATTTTGGTTTAAGGTTGAATTACATTTTATTTAGTAATTAGTATCTTTGAGTTGGTAATGTTAATAATACGGGTACATGTGTATATGTATCTCTATGTAATGTGTAAATACCCTGCTGGTACATATGTCGCGTCGGCACATATTCCTGGAGATGGAGAAACGTTGCAACTCTGTCCCTCGGGATTTGCATACGTACGTATTTTGTACACGATGCAAGTACCGTGACGAAAGGGCACACGCGGAATGTATACCAGTTCGTTTTGGATATTAGTATGTGTAACGTATATGTAAAGGAACATATCCAGACACACTCACGCACACACATAGGTTGTTCGTTACTACTTGGTAGTAGGAGTAGTTGTAATATTAAAAAAAGAAAAAAAAGAGAGAAAGATAAGAGGATCTTTTTGTTAGTTGGTAAAATATATCTAACCATTTTCTTTTTATTATAATAAATTAAAAATAATATAAAAACACATATTCTTTCATATATAATAAATAACAACGATACGTGTATATAAAATAAAGTATTGCGATAATAATAATAATTATTCCTCATATTATTTATACTCTTATAAATATTTTGGTTTGTTTTGTTATATAAGAAAGCTTGAGATTAGTTTGTAAAATATGATAATTAATGTTAGCGTTTATCTTAGAAATCCCATCAGTTGCAATTTATTGCAATTTCTTTTGTAATTAGACGAGAGTATTTATTTGGGTAAAAGTAAGAGATTCGAAATAACTGGAAAATGCAAACTTACCGGACGATTATTTTTGTAATTCGTTTAGTGTCGTTTAGCTTGTACCAAAAGTCGAAACGTTAGCAGGAGTTTAATGTTTTGGCAAGCGTTCGTTCAAAAAACAACATGTCGTGTTGTCCTCTATCTCTCTCTCTCTCCCTTGCTCTTTTTCTTTCTCTCTCTCTTGGAGACAGGTAGACTTCTCTGTAAACAAATATGTTTCTCAATGCACATACATGCATATACATACATACTCACATCAAGTTAAGGTTTCCACAATTAAACGCACGTTATAGAACATATACATAAAATGTCTTTTAAAATATTCTCATTCTCTCATTATAGTTTATTATAATACGTCTAATAAAATAGAAATGAAGTAATATTTATTTAAGTTCGCGAACATACAAATACAATATGAGTAATTGCAATATAAATAATAATAATAATAATAATAAAAGAAATGGAAATATCGTAAACTATCGTTTCATATCATTTCGTCATTCGAATAAAAATAATGATTTTAAATTGATAGATAAATGTCCTGTGAAAAATGAAAAATAAGATATATATTTAAAAGTAAAAATAAACGCTTGTGTGATATTCTTTGCAAAACGCAATAGAGGAAAGATTCAAAGAAATGTTGATCGATGTGAACGTGAGCGTAGTTGTTAAAATCGACGAGCTTTTCTATCCACGATGCATGCGTGCACTTTTAAAAGTACTTCAACGAGAGTAGGGTTAAACGTATATATACATAGACAATATTTTTACGTATATACTAGGTATACATATAAAATATAGATGCATAAATACAAACTTACATATATAAAGGGTATATTCATACATACATACATATAAAATATATATTCCATACATACAAAATACACAAATACAACACATATGGTCGTACAAATAAAATATATTTACGTATATAAGTACATGCATACAAATATAGATAGATATTTACGTAGGAACCTCGACGATGATCGGACGCTTCACCACCAATTCGAAAATAAATCGGCGACAGCTGTTGCGTTCGCGTTTTGCGTCGGCCCGTTAACATCCTCGGCATATCAGTGTCAGTATGAGACTACGACGTTGTCAACCCCGAAAAATAAAAGTCAAAAAACTTTCTTTTCACGTTATAACGTTATTTCAACCATCGCGTTTAAAGATCAACCCAATCATCCTCGATAGATTAATCTTTTATTAATCATTTCCATTTAATTATCCTTTAATGCATTTGTTTTTCATTGAATAATTTTTTAAGTACAACTTCTTTATCTTCCTTCTTTTTTATCTCTTATATTATTTTTTTGTCTTCTTCTTCTATTTTCTAAACAGCCCTCTTGAAATTGCCGGATGAATGAAACGAGGAGAAAGAGTGATATCTAAAACGGAAATAGAAACGAAAGAACAAGTCTCGATCGTTCTTTCCTTTAGGAACATTTTCTCTCCCACCAGCCTCTTTCCCCTCTCGTTCCCTTCTTCATCCTTCCACTTGTTCCGCGTGGCTTTGTTTCTCTCGGATATTGCAATTGAAGCTTTCTTATATCTTCGAGATTATCTTCCATCAGTCTTCACTGAAAAACGAGTCACATTAGAACGTAGTAATACTTTCGGACGAGTAGTTAGAAGATATCGATTTTAGGATTGAAATATTTTACTTTAAGATCGTTGAAACGTTTCTTGGATAATTAAAAATTACAAGATTATTTAACATCGATGAGAATAGTCGATTATATATTTTTTAATATATATTATTAGATTTTCAAGTATGAAATGGATCAAAAAATGCAATTTTGTTTCACTTTGGTATTTTATTTGCGGTTATTCATATATATATTTATTTTCTATTAATTAATGAAATATTTAGTAGATATATTTTCATTCGGATTTGATTTAAGGGAGCATCGAATAAAAATTCGTAAATTTATCCGATCGTATAAATCTTAGAAAAGACTTAACGTTTTTATTATGCTTTTCCCTTCGGTACAACATTCACGTACGAGTCGTTCGATCGTCCCTTTCTCTACCCTCATCCATCCATTCTTTCTTTCTTTATTTCTTTTCTTTCCTTTTCTCTTTATCTCTCTATTTCTTTAGTCTTTTTCTTTTTCTTTTTCTCGAATCTAGTCTTCTTCCCAGGCTCTCCTAGAAAGTAATTGAATTCGTCTCACCTCGAGCCAACCTAGGATAGCTGTTACGTCGAATTAACGAAATTGAACGTAGCATATACGTGAACGATCAACTATGTAAACTGTTCAACTTCACTTCTCTCCTTTATTATAACTATTTCAAATATTTTTCATAATTAATAATGATACATAGATCTGTCAACTTACAATTGCATCTACCATTTGATATAAATTCCGATCGATTAAAAAAATAAATTATCGTCATGCTCGATAGACCTGTTTTTCTGATAATCTTGGAAAACTCCATAAACCATGACCGTGTCTTAGGTTTAATATTGGGTTTGACGAAACTCTCAGAAAGAAATCTAAACGAAATAGTCTGAAATAAATAAAATGTAAGAATTAAAAGAAGAAGAAGTATCGTTGTAGTTGGTTGTAGAACGAAAGAGGTAAAACTGGTGCCGCGCCTAGGTGCACGCACGTCACGGTTTAAAACGTGGCCGATACATACGTTCGTGGTAACTCTTCACACTTGGCATACTTGATCGGGTTTATGTTCATTCGTTCGTTCGTTCGTTCGTTCGTTTCTCGCTCCCACGTGCTCGGCCAGCTCATGCGAGGTTTGCGTTAGCTTGCAAAGTTTACTCTACCACTCCCCCCTTTTGCCACTTCTCTTCTCTTGTACCACCCTTTTTCCACGAGTCAATGTTCAGAGGGCCTAGGAAGAGCGGGATAGATGCACCGATGCATTCCGCGCACTTTGCAAACGCATTTCTCAGGGACGTTATATGCATCCGCGAATGCACTTGCTATTCCACGCGTGCCAACGGCCACACGCGTGCCTTGCATTTTCTTTTGGCTTTAACGAGTCCATCAGAAGCTTCTTCTTCTTCTTCTTCTTATTTTTCTTTTCCTTCTTTTTCTTTTCTCCTTCTTTTCTTTCTATCCTTTTTATTTTCTTCTTATTGTTAGTCTTTTTATTCGTTATCTTCGTCGATGGTATTGCTCTTGTCCTGACCACGTTCACGTATTGCTGATACATCACAATAAGAGGTTCTTGACTACGCGAAAATGGTACACCGTTGTTGATGGATTGAGATTTTGTTAAATGTTAGGTAACATATTAACCTTAAGGTATCTGATTGAATTTTTTCATCGCGAATAATCTTATCGATTTTTATTATACGTACACGTTGTTGTTTTTTTAATAATTAACCTTTTGCACTCTGGGCTAGCAACTGGAGATTTTTATTTCATGAGTTGTTAAATTATTTCTAAATTGAAAAATATTCATGCGAATAAGAAAGTATTTGATTTGACCATTTTAAAGTATTCAATGTTTTCTTGTCAAAGAAATAGGAAAAATGAAAAGAAGTAGAGAAGAATAAAGATTAAGTAGCGATAAATAAATGTCACAGAATGAGTTTTTCTTTCTCTGAATATATTTGATATTTATTCAAAAAGCATGTTTGAATATTTAAACTTTGTAGGAAAGAGAGAGGAGAATCTCGAAAGGCGTCGATAAAAAAATTCTCGACTACTTGGTTTTCTCGTTTGAATTGAGTTTCTTTTTCACATTGTAGAACGAGTCAACGCCTTCGACTTATTTCCCTCTCGAGTTTTACAAAGTAAAAGAGAAATAAAAAGAAAAATAAAAGTGAGAGAGAGAGATGGAATCGTTTGGAATTAACGAAAGGTTTTCTCGAAGCGAAGTTTACTTAGAAAGAAGTTTCGTTCGGTGTTCTCAACCCTCTCGAACGTTAATCATCGTTCCTGGGAATAGTGGGAGGAATAGTGAAGGGAAAGGGAGAACGATTTACATTCTACAACGTGTTTTCTAGCGGTGCTAATCAGTTTGAGTGCCTTCTCGTTTTCCTATCCGCGTTGATTAATCGAGATTCCCGGTGATTCATTAGTTCGACCTCGAAAGCCAATTGGAAAACACCGAATTCAAATATGCGCAAACTCGATACGATTTTGATCTATCGATTTGTATTAAATCATACGCGAATAGTAGTCGCATCGGTTAATTCGTTAATCAATCAATTTCATAATTTCTTTCTCTCTCTCTTTTGAAAAGATTTAATATTTATTTATTTTTACGTAATAATATATATGAAATTGAAGGATAGTTCAATGTTTATTCATTAAAGTTAACACGTGTATTTTGTTTTTTATTAGAAAATCGGATAATATATTTTTTGTAAATGATAAGAATAGATTTAGAGTGCGGATGCACAAGACTATGTATACATTAAATATATTACTTTACTTGCTATTATTTTATATAAAGTCTAATTGTAATTAGATTGTCTATTCAAAGTCTTGTCTAATTTATTTAAAGTCTAACTGTAATTCTTTGATATACACATTTTATTTATTACATATATATATATATATATATCTAATAATTTGTTTGTTCGTATTATTTCAGAACGAAAAGCTGGAGGTTAAACAGAAATGGGCCTCGCGGCTTTTAGGAAAGTTACGAAAGGATATCACGCAGGAGTACAGAGAAGACTTCGTCTTAAGTATAACGGGGAAGAGGCCAGCCATGTGTGTCCTAAGCAATCCTGATCAAAAAGGCAAAATGAGGAGGATAGATTGTTTGAGGCAAGCCGATAAGGTAAAACAAAATAAAAAAACATCAATTAAATCACCGTTGCTTTATTCTTTTTTTACTTTTTCTTCTTGGATATATTAAATCATTTAGAAGAAAAAGTATACATGAAATTGTGGGTGGGAGAAAATTGAAAAATCTTCGATCGACGTATCCATAATTACCCCTTGCATTTTCCCCCATCCTCCTGTTGTTGTTCGTTGATGTCACAGGTATGGCGATTGGACCTGGTAATGGTGATTCTCTTCAAAGCAATTCCGTTGGAGTCGACGGACGGGGAACGGCTTGAGAAGACCGCGGAATGCGCTCAACCGGGCCTCTGCGTCAACCCCTATCACATCAACGTCTCCGTCCGGGAACTCGATCTCTACCTCGCCAATTTTATCACCAGTCACGGTAAGAAATCGTACAGGATCATTACATACTCCATTGTAACCTTATAAAAATTCTAATCAAAATTTGATCGAAGGAAAAACGAAATCCCATTAGTTTTTTTCTGGTGACATTTTGCGTTAAACAATTGTTGCGTTTGGCTCATTCGGTTCGTTGATATTATTTAGAAATATTCAAAAATAAATGACAAATTCTACAACGTAAAATGTGAAATCGTGGAAAGGAAAGATAATATTGAAATAAAATACAATTAGAATAAATTGCCAATGAAAATGACTAAAATGATCTTTGGGTAAGTTAGAAAATAAAAAGTAGTATCGGTTAAATGAAGTTAATGGTCGTTCGATTTAGGTTTTCCATGCCAAAGAGTGGCACGTATTATTCTCCTCTTGTTTGGTTACGTTCATTCATTCTTCTTCCATCCATCCATCCCTCCCGTTCAAAGTGTCGTCGGTTTTACTCGCTACGTTACTCCACTCGGCTTCGATTCAAAGTTTCTTGGAACGTCTTGCCAATTTCACAGGTCCCCCATATGATGACATGGCACACAGTGGCGAGGCCACATGGCGTGCGCGTTCTCGCTCAGCCTGACAATGAGAGAGAAAGAGAGAAAGAGAGAGTAACCTACACACGTGTACACACCGACACAAACTTGTGCACACGCGCATTAACTCACGCAAGCAAGCAAGCAAGCACGCATGAACTAACGCACGTGCCGATCATCACTTTCCTTCCTTCCTTCCTTCCTTCCTTCTTTCCTTCCTTCCTTCCTTTCTTCATTCTTCACTTTTGTTTACGACAGAGACCACGCGTCGAATTTGCTATCCAGATTTCTCCCAACGATTTCAAATCATTCATTAATTCCTTTTAAATAGGATCCATAATTCGCATATGTTCGATCAAGTATCAACTTTTTCCAGTTTTCTTCTTAAAAAAGGTAATCCCTTTCGACAATGTTTCACTAAATATTATTTCCAAAATACAGATTAAGATATTTTTAGTATAAAAAGAAATGTAATTAATTTGAAAAATAATCATTATCAAGAAGGCGTTTATAAAGTTCTTTATTATTTCGATAAAATATCCAAATGTTATTTTGAATAAAAAGCAAAGACTTTATGGATAAAGATTGATATCTAAAGAATATTGTTTGAAAAGTTTAGCAAAGCATATAAAGAGAGAAGTAGAGAAAAAGAAGTTTTATAGAGTAGGATAAGTATAAAGAGATAGAAAGATTCTTGAAACGTGTGCCAGAAGAGATCAGGCAGGGTCGAACGACGATCCTAAACTTTCCCTCTCGTAGAACGTTCCCTCGCATTCATTGAACTCATCGGCGCGCTTGGAAAGGCACAATTTTCTTATACTCGAGTCGACTCCTGGCAGACTTGCTAGTAGAATTTTGACAACCGAAGGAACGTGTTCATGTTGGTAGTATACAGATCTAAGCCAAAGAAGATACCAAGTAACCAAACAACCATCCAACCTAACTCTAGCTACCAACTAACCAACCAAACAACCAGCCAACCAGTCAGAAAGCTAGCCAACCAGTCACCCAGCCAGCTCGTAGTAGCCACTGACCGATAGAAAGAGAATTGACTTACACATACTTGCTTACTTTTACTTATTTACTTACTTACTTACTTAGTTACTTACTTACTAACTCTTCTCCTCTTCCTACGGCTTGGCAACCACAATTCTAATGTTTACCAATCGTACCAAGAAAAATATTGGCGAGGCCTATCGACACTTAAGAGTAAAAAGGATTTCACTAATAATGTATCCTTCTTACTTTGCCAATGATTTTTATTCAATCTGCGAATAATGGTACTTTTCGTCTTATTGAATCCTTCGCTGTTTCTTCCATTCGTAAGGGTAAATAATTCAATGAAAATTCTTTAACGTACTGTTATAGATATTAAAAGAAGAATATTATTTTAATTATATTTTTTTATTATTTTATTTCGTTTTTTTTGTAATTTACTTTACTAATTAAAATAATCTTATAAATCTTATTATCTCTTATAATTAATTATTTCATATTTATTATTATTTCCTTATAGTTATTTCTAATAATAATATTAAAATAATATATAGATGTGATTGTAATAAGAACGAAAGTAAAATTTCGTTTATATGATGCAACGAACGTTACTAATTATAATTAGAGTCGTATGATAATAGTTAGTAGGGACTTTCTATAATAATAGAGTCTATTAGGTCAGTTCAGACTAAACGAATATGAATGTCTACTTTTAGATTAGTTCGTCAGCCATTTCTACCCCTCTCTCTCTCTCTCTCCCTCTCCCATTTTATTTCGTTCCCTTTGCATGTCTCTTTCTCTGAGCGTTACGTAGAAATGATCAGACGGAAGGGTCAGAAGTAGTAAAGTTTTAGACTAGCCGGACTCAGTCTTCTTGGCAGCAGCTAAGTTTATATTATTGTACCACCGTGTATATTTACAGAGGGTCAGGAATTTTTATGATGTTGATCATACAGCAGACTCTCTTTCTCTCTCTTTTTAAACCCCCTCCTATCCTTCCCTTCCCCTCTTTCATCCCTCCTCTCTGTGTATGACTGTGGCTCGTTCATCACCTAGGACGGCTGTTCAACGAAAATCAAGAGGAATTCCGCAATCCTAGAATCGTTTGATATTATTCGATTGGTATTCCATAGTATTATCTTCTTAGATAATATATACTTGGAATCAATTCAATCTCTAATTGAAAAGTAACATAGGTACGATTACTTTCCATATACTTTCGTCATAATTTTCTTCATTTTTTTAAAAGAAATCTTCTTTTCTTTTTACCATTCGATCGGTTGTGTTGTGTTGTGTTGTTCGAACAAATTTAAATATTCTTTTTTGTACCAAGTATTTTAATAATTATAATAATTGTGTGTATGTGTGTGTGTGTGTTTAATATTTAAAATAATAATTAAACAATTTGTTTTAATATTTGTAGATTATATTACTGAGTTATACTACTTAGAATGATTAAATTATTAGACAAATATTGGAATAATCTTAAAAGAAAAGAATTGTATTTCTGCAAAGAAATTAATCGTAATAGGGAAAGAAAATAAGAAAAATTAGATGAACGATTTTCTCGTTAAGCAAAAATGACGATGAAAGTTTAAAGTTTGAACGGTTGGCGAAGAGGGAAGGATGCTCGAACAAGTTGGTAAGAGTTAGCTAAGTTATTAAAGTAATCGAGGTTGTGCTTTTCCTATTTTGTCTTTCGAAAATGGCCAAGTGAAACAGCTCGTCGAGAAGGAAGATTGCAATGATGGTAATGGTGGTGAACGTGGTGGTGAACGTGGTGGTAATACTATCGTGAAAATGTCCGAGAAACGTGTGTTCAAGGCACCTGTCCTCTCTCACACTTTCATAAGAAACGATGATACTTACGCAACCAGCTAGGCGATATTTAGCTCTTAGGGCAAATACGCAGCAACCTCTCTCTCCTCTCTCTTTCTATCTTTTTTTAAACTTCAACCATCCGGCCATCTTGGGCCAACGAGTTTTCGATTAAATTATTTTTTGTTATTATTTGAAAACTTTCAATTAGATTAATGTTATGGAAATTTTATACCTGGATTGATCGAGACAAATTTTCACGTCTAATTTAGACAAGAATTTTATTATAAAAGAAAATAATTAATTATAATATACGATATATATTTTTATTATACGATAAAATAATTTCAATTTTAATAAAAAGTCATTTTCACGTGCGTCTCGATACACTTTGTATCATTGGAAGTAGTATCTCGCTCTTTGCCAAGTTCGACGTTCGAATCTACTCGTCTCGAACTCGAGTATTGAGTTTCCCTCGAATTTACGACGCGTGCCAGACGTTTAGTCGACGAACGATCCTGGTACTTTCTTTTTCTTATTCTTCTTCTTATTCTTCTTCTTATTCTTCTTCTTATTCTTTTTTCCCCCCTTCATAAATCTGTATCGCATATATGCAATACTTGCATCACGTGCGTAGATCAACCTTATTGCAACATTCAATGAAATTTACGTTCAGTGTTATAAATTTGAATTAATCGTTACTAAAATTAAACGATTATAGAATAATATCTCGCAGATCTAAATTAGTAAAATTGAATAACTTATTTTCTAAAGAAATGAATCAATCAATAGTTTCAATAATAACTGTAGTGTCCTGGTTTTGATAATATTCCTCCTGTTTTTCTGAAATCGTGTATTTTTTAAATTTGTCTAAATAAATAAGAATAAAATGTGTTGCGTAATTGGAATACGATAGTTTGAATTGAAGAAAAGAGAAAAAAGTAAAATTGTAACTATTTTAAATGTTGTAACGTTTTAGTAGGAGGTTGTATAAATAAATATAGATAAATTGTCATCGGTAGGATTTTTTAGCTTTAAATTCGTGGCCCGTTATCATCATAATCATAATCACGATCATGATTATCATCATCATCATCATCATCATCATCGTGAAGCAACTGAAGCTAGTGTATCCTGAAATGTGCGTGCGCGAGAACGACTGAGCGTGCAATCGTCGGTCTTTCTTCGGGAACGAGCATGTGACCGTGCGTGCCGATGTGTGTGCTCGCATCTATAAATAAATAGCCGACGGACATCTTGTAGCGGGGCTCATCGTGCTTCGTTTATACACGTTGATTTTCTTTCTCCGATTCCGACCAACCACCGAGAGAGAATACCTGAAATTAATAACAGGGGAATCCAAATTATTGACGAACGAAATTATTCATCTCTCATTGTCAGATCATCCAATCATTTTTATCGTGCAATTAAATTCTCTTCTTTATTTCATCTTGTTAGCTTTTTATTAACATTTTAAATGATCCGTTCAGTACAGGTATTACAATTTTCTTTTTTTTTAAATGTCCTTTGTTACCAATGCAACTCTCGTAAGAAAGACAATCAGCTGTTATTTTATTTATTTCAATATAACTCGTATCACAAGTACGAATTTTCGTAACGAGGATTTTTATTATAACTAAAATAGAAATCGGTATTATTTAAACACAATTCGTTATTAATTGGAAATAATTATAAATAAAATATCATTGAAGCAATAATCAAATTACTTTGTTAATCGTATCGAATCAGAGATTACAATCATTAAAAATAAATAATATATATTTATATATATAGCAATGTCGCGTTTATGGATCATGGATTGTCGGGTGTAAAGAATAACAACAAATCTAGTCGGAATGGATAATCTATTATTATTCCAAGACGAAATACGTCAGGGTTACAATCGCAACAACGAAACGTCTGCGTGAGATTTTGCAATTGCATTCCGCGATGCTCTCGTGCATACCCTTTTTTTTTCATTGAAACGAAATTAAACGTCCCGACAAGGATGGTATGAGGGAGAAGGGAAGGGGTTGCTTTCTTAGTTGGTTATAAAAAAAAAAAAGTAAAAGAAAGAAGAACGAAAGGGGAATAAAACGACTCGATAGAGAACAATTTTCACGAAGGAAAAGAAATTTTGAAATAAAATCTACAAAATGATAGAATAAAAAAAAGAAATAAATTTAATTTAGTGTTAATCATTGAAATATCGGTTGTTAATATAGTAATGATATTGTTAAAAATCAATAAACAATAATCGGTAAGAAGACGTAAAAAGCAAACGCGGGTGAGAGGACTATCGTCACCCATCGAAAATTCGAACACGCACGCGTTCCGGGCTGCTCCCGTGTATTTCGGTGGTATGTTGCGTAATGAGATTTGCGTAAGGCTTTGAACGATATAAAACATTGGTGTGACGGTAACATTTGTTGATGAGAGAGTCAACGTCGTGTATTAGAATGTTTCTATTACACACGAGGCTAAAGAAAGAAAGAAAGAAAGAAAGACAAATGTTAGGATTTGTAATAGAAATTATACTCACAAACACGTTGCAATATTGTTTTGTTTTTCTTATTATTTACAGAGGTCCTAAATGGCATCTGCAATGCGAGCAAAGAAGAGGAAAGGCGGCGAAAAGGTATAAAAAAGAAATGTTGAATTAATATCTATATAATATTTCATTATAATTCTGACATTGTTTATCATTTATCTACTTCTTCTTCTACTTCTTCTTCTTCTACTTCTTCTACTTCTTCTTCTTCTTCTTCTTCTTCTTGATTTTTTTTTCATTTATTTTTATTTTATATTAATTCAATTTTTTTTTTGTTCCTTATTTATTATTATTTTAATTTGATATAATTTTTTCTTGTTTGTTTAATCTCGTAAAAAAATAAAAACAGTATCTTCCAGCAATCATTCTCCACGATTCCTACTTTTGTTTCTTTTTCTTTTTTGTCTTTTTCTTTTATGAAACATCATGCGTATAAAGCAAGCATAGCAATTGACAGTTTTGTATCCCGCACTTCCACAAAATATCACCCCCAGCCCTGATATAAAAAAAAATATATATACAAAATAATAATAATAAAGAAAACTAATAAAGAGTGCACCTCGATGAGAATTACATAACCGAAACATCGCCGACTGGGTTCTGTTCCCAGGTGCAGGATACCACGAACTTTATAACGGTGTCGTGTGCAATGACACGATCCTCGCGACAGGTGTCTTCAGCTCGAAGGAGCTCTGGATGCTTTCAAAAGGTACGACGAAATCTTGCTGCTTTTTTTTTCTTTTTCTTTTTCTTTTTCTTTCTCTCTCTCTTTAAATCTCCTTTTTTATTTATTTATTTATTTTCATTCTTAAAATCTCTCTTCTACTTCATTTTCTTCTTCTTCTTCTTCTTCTGTTACTTCTACTTTTTATTATTATTGTTATTGTTATTATGGTTTATTTTTTTTATATTAAATTGTCAAGTATAAAATAGAGCAAATTTTAATTCAATTATGTGCACTTTTTGCTACATTTCATACTTGACAATCTAATAAATATTTTGTTCTTTACAATGAAAGTAATTGTCGCTCTCGCGAATTCGTATCTTATTTTCTTTTGTATTTTCTCTCTTTCTCTCTCTTCTTTCATTTATGATTTATTATTTTTCCCTTAGTAATTATTTAGCATGGAAAGTTAAAAAAGAAAAAGAAAAAAAGAAATAAATGCAGGATTTTTCAATCGACGTTTGTTTATAAAAAGATACACGCACTTTTATACGGGGTGTTCGGTAAATTGTTGATGTGCAGAGGATTGTTTTTTTATAGGAAACAATTTATATTTGTCGTAAAAAAACTGACCACAGGGGACACCTCGTATATACGTGCATACATTTACACGAATACATTTATACACACACACACACACACACACACATACGTTTATTTATATTTATAGATAATTAATGATATTAGATGTGTTTGTTGTAAAAAAAAAAGAAATATTTCTATGTACGTAGGAAAGATGTTTTTATCTTGAAAAATCGAAAAAACAAAAAACAAGAAAAAGTAAGAAGAAACGAATAAAAAGCTTTCTAAAGTTCGATCGACAAGTCATGCTTCACGTTCGATGCTTTCGAAAGGTAACGTAAAGACATCATTTCGAGATCTTTTGAAAGCATCCTAACGTGTACGACGGATCGCGATCATTGAAATCGATCATGCGTTATCGCAATCATCGTCATCGTCATCGCCATCGTCATCATCATTATTATTGTATTATTATTATTATTGTTGTTATTATTAAGTTACTCTTCTCGACGTGAATGTGAGAGAGAAAATGGGGTGCTTAAAGTCGTGAAAAAGAGATGCAGGAATTACTGCAACGGAGATAATTTTGTAACCTTTGATAAATCAAATGGAAAAATGGTCATAAAGAAGGTAAAAAAAAAATGGAAGAAGAAAATAAAACGTTTGAAGATAGAGAGGAAAAAAAAAGGTATGGTGGGGGAGTGTTAATATGGTGTTCACGAAGCGTTGTAAAAGACCGTAACGTTAGCCGCGGACGAGTAGTGCATTTTACGGGGAAGGGCCAACTCGCAG
Organism: Mischocyttarus mexicanus; assembly: GCA_023678845.1. Classification (NCBI taxonomy): domain Eukaryota; kingdom Metazoa; phylum Arthropoda; class Insecta; order Hymenoptera; family Vespidae; genus Mischocyttarus; species Mischocyttarus mexicanus. Next base: position 623,247 of record JACGTP010000037.1, on the reverse strand, counting down.
TTTCCTACTTTCGTAATTTACTGCAAATTTTCCTGCTTCGTTCTCGTAAAAAAAGAGAGACAGAGAGAGAAAAAGAGTGTGTGTTCCTGGGAAAACGAAAAAAGGAAAGAAAAATTAGACAAAATGTATATATGTGAAAAGAGATAGAGAGATACTTTTAAGTTGTTCGAGACAAAAATTCGACCATCCCCTCTTTCCCCCAACTCCTCTCATTCATTTCGTTTTATCTCTCGTTCTTTCTCTCGACATAGACTAAATATATTTACAAGTATTCTTTACAATTTTCTCCTTTTTTTGTTTAGTTCATCTATTTTATTACGATTGATCTATGTGTTATAGGAATTCAAAGAAATTTCTTGTACCGTTATATAAAATTTCTATAATTGCAACAACAGAAATCACGAGTATCTCCTAAAAAAAAAAAATAGAACTTCGATCGAAGATAATTTTTCAATGATAATAATCATACTTTCATTCTTTCTATTTTAATTGACAAAACCCCCAAATCAAAGATACCTTAGGAAGAAAGATTAATAATAGGAATTATAAAATATTACATTTATATATTAACTAAAATATGGGAGATACCATCGACGTTGTCGCAGAATATTGTCAAATTAAAAACAAAAAACAAGAAAGAAGTAAAATGAATAGGATTCAGGATAAGGATAGTATAGTGATAGACACGCGACTAACATCGTCGTTAAATAGAATAATAGGCCAGGAGAACGCGTATCGTGAAACTGTGCGAGTCTCGAAACACGCTTAGACGAATGCACGCAGCGAGTAGTATACTTCTCTCTCTCACACACACACACACACACATTAACTAGTTTTCTCTCTTTTCCTCTCCGGTAGCAGCAGATTAGTATGCAACCCGGTGTATTAATAGACAGGGAACAATGCTCAGGGCTTCAGAGCTTGCTGAGAGCTTCGGACTCTCTCTCTCTCACACACACACACACATAAACAGACACACAGAGAGACANTCTACTTCTTCTTCTTCTTCTTCTTCTTCTTCTTGATTTTTTTTTCATTTATTTTTATTTTATATTAATTCAATTTTTGTTTTGTTCCTTATTTATTATCATTTTAATTTGATATAATTTTTTCTTGTTTGTTTAATCTCGTAAAAAAATAAAAACAATATCTTCCAGCAATCATTCTCCACGATTCCTACTTTTGTTTCTTTTTCTTTTTTGTCTTTTTCTTTTATGAAACATCATGCGTATAAAGCAAGCATAGCAATTGACAGTTTTGTATCCCGCACTTCCACAAAATATCACCCCCAGCCCTGATATAAAAAAAAATATATATACAAAATAATAATAATAAAGAAAACTAATAAAGAGTGCACCTCGATGAGAATTACATAACCGAAACATCGCCGACTGGGTTCTGTTCCCAGGTGCAGGATACCACGAACTTTATAACGGTGTCGTGTGCAATGACACGATCCTCGCGACAGGTGTCTTCAGCTCGAAGGAGCTCTGGATGCTTTCAAAAGGTACGACGAAATCTTGCTGCTTTTTTTTTCTTTTTCTTTTTCTTTTTCTTTCTCTCTCTCTTTAAATCTCCTTTTTTATTTATTTATTTATTTTCATTCTTAAAATCTCTCTTCTACTTCATTTTCTTCTTCTTCTTCTTCTTCTGTTACTTCTACTTTTTATTATTATTGTTATTGTTATTATGGTTTATTTTTTTTATATTAAATTGTCAAGTATAAAATAGAGCAAATTTTAATTCAATTATGTGCACTTTTTGCTACATTTCATACTTGACAATCTAATAAATATTTTGTTCTTTACAATGAAAGTAATTGTCGCTCTCGCGAATTCGTATCTTATTTTCTTTTGTATTTTCTCTCTTTCTCTCTTTCTCTCCCTTCTTTCATTTATGATTTATTATTTTTCCCTTAGTAATTATTTAGCATGGAAAGTTAAAAAAGAAAAAGAAAAAAAGAAATAAATGCAGGATTTTTCAATCGACGTTTGTTTATAAAAAGATACACGCACTTTTATACGGGGTGTTCGGTAAATTGTTGATGTGCAGAGGATTGTTTTTTTATAGGAAACAATTTATATTTGTCGTAAAAAAACTGACCACAGGGGACACCTCGTATATACGTGCATACATTTACACGAATACATTTATACACACACACACACACACATACGTTTATTTATATTTATAGATAATTAATGATATTAGATGTGTTTGTTGTAAAAAAAAAAGAAATATTTCTATGTACGTAGGAAAGATGTTTTTATCTTGAAAAATCGAAAAAACAAAAAACAAGAAAAAGTAAGAAGAAACGAATAAAAAGCTTTCTAAAGTTCGATCGACAAGTCATGCTTCACGTTCGATGCTTTCGAAAGGTAACGTAAAGACATCATTTCGAGATCTTTTGAAAGCATCCTAACGTGTACGACGGATCGCGATCATTGAAATCGATCATGCGTTATCGCAATCATCGTCATCGTCATCGCCATCGTCATCATCATTATTATTGTATTATTATTATTATTGTTGTTATTATTAAGTTACTCTTCTCGACGTGAATGTGAGAGAGAAAATGGGGTGCTTAAAGTCGTGAAAAAGAGATGCAGGAATTACTGCAACGGAGATAATTTTGTAACCTTTGATAAATCAAATGGAAAAATGGTCATAAAGAAGGTAAAAAAAATGGAAGAAGAAAATAAAACGTTTGAAGATAGAGAGGAAAAAAAAAGGTATGGTGGGGGAGTGTTAATATGGTGTTCACGAAGCGTTGTAAAAGACCGTAACGTTAGCCGCGGACGAGTAGTGCATTTTACGGGGAAGGGCCAACTCGCAGTTTCCTACTTTCGTAATTTACTGCAAATTTTCCTGCTTCGTTCTCGTAAAAAAAGAGAGACAGAGAGAGAAAAAGAGTGTGTGTTCCTGGGAAAACGAAAAAAGGAAAGAAAAATTAGACAAAATGTATATATGTGAAAAGAGATAGAGAGATACTTTTAAGTTGTTCGAGACAAAAATTCGACCATCCCCTCTTTCCCCCAACTCCTCTCATTCATTTCGTTTTATCTCTCGTTCTTTCTCTCGACATAGACTAAATATATTTACAAGTATTCTTTACAATTTTCTCCTTTTTTTGTTTAGTTCATCTATTTTATTACGATTGATCTATGTGTTATAGGAATTCAAAGAAATTTCTTGTACCGTTATATAAAATTTCTATAATTGCAACAACAGAAATCACGAGTATCTCCTAAAAAAAAAAAAATAGAACTTCGATCGAAGATAATTTTTCAATGATAATAATCATACTTTCATTCTTTCTATTTTAATTGACAAAACCCCCAAATCAAAGATACCTTAGGAAGAAAGATTAATAATAGGAATTATAAAATATTACATTTATATATTAACTAAAATATGGGAGATACCATCGACGTTGTCGCAGAATATTGTCAAATTAAAAACAAAAAACAAGAAAGAAGTAAAATGAATAGGATTCAGGATAAGGATAGTATAGTGATAGACACGCGACTAACATCGTCGTTAAATAGAATAATAGGCCAGGAGAACGCGTATCGTGAAACTGTGCGAGTCTCGAAACACGCTTAGACGAATGCACGCAGCGAGTAGTATACTTCTCTCTCTCACACACACACACACACACACATTAACTAGTTTTCTCTCTTTTCCTCTCCGGTAGCAGCAGATTAGTATGCAACCCGGTGTATTAATAGACAGGGAACAATGCTCAGGGCTTCAGAGCTTGCTGAGAGCTTCGGACTCTCTCTCTCTCACACACACACACAAACAGACACACAGAGAGACACACACAACCAACCCTCTCGTTCGTTGGTTCTGTTTCTCATTCCTTCTCTCTCGTTTCCGTGAACAACCGCGTTTCCTCCCCGCCTTCCTGAAGTTTATTGGAGGCAGGCAGGCGAGTCTCACAATCATTGGTGTTGGTGTTGGTGTGGTGGTGGTGGTAGTGGTGGTGGTTTTCGCGCCACTGTTACGGCTCAATTGTGCTTTCCTGAACGGTTTCCGTCTTTCCGCGTTTCTCTTGACGTGGAAATAACTTGTTAGGTGGGGGTTGAGACGGGGAGAGGGAGGGTGGTGGTCGACCCCAACTCTTTCTCTCTCTCTCTCTCTCTCTCTCTCTCTCTCTCTCTCTTTCTTACCAATCCGAAGAAACTGTGCGACGTGGAAATAACTTGTTAGGTGGGAGATACCAACTCTTTCTCTCACTCTCTCTCTCTCTCTCTCTCTCTCTCTCTCTCTCTATTTCTTTCTTTCTTTCTTTTTCTTACCACTCGTAAAGAAACTGTGGCAACTAGAAGTGGCTAACAATACGAGGAAGAAGAAGAAGAAGAAGAAGATGATGGAAGAAAGATTAGAAGAAAGAAGTTCTTCTTCAATTTCGTTTTAAACCATTCCCTTTGTCGAGAATATCTTTAAAGTTGATTATAAAACGATTGTAAATTCATTTCCACACAGACACTCGCTCTCTTTCTCGATTTGTTCGCATTTATCTATAAAAAAAAAAGAAGAAAAAAAATAATCGTAGAAATCTATCGAACTGCAACCTATCGAGAGTGGTACGTTAATCTCTGATAAATCGTACAAGTCATTCGACGATCAAATTGTTCAACGAGATTCCATTTTTCTTTTATTTTTTATTACCTTTTTTTGTTCATACAAAAATACAACACAACGAGGAAGTAAACGATCGTGGAATCGATTTCAGCGAGTACGACGTTTTCTTCGGGAAATAAAAATCATAATAATAATAATAAAAAAAGAAGGGGAAAAAAAACAATACGAGAGAAAAAGATAGGAATCAAGCTGACGCCCGTTGCGCGTGCAATCCTGGCCCGTTCTGCATTTTCTTTTTTTTTTTTTCCTTTTTTTTCGTTCCCTTTTTTTTTGCTCCCACAATGCACATACTCCCACGGCAGACTCTCTCTCTCTCTCCCTTTTTTTGGTTCTCATAGGTCTAGCAACTGTAGGCCCGCGGGGAGCACTATTTTCTAGGAACTTTTTTCTTTTTTTTTTTACTCCCCAATGTTCGACTGTGTTTGCCCTAGTGGTGTGCGAGCACCAACATGGTTTGCAACCACCACTACCAACACCACTACCAATACCAGCATCAGAACCAGAACCAGAACCAGAACCATCACGGGCATATGCATTTATTCCCCGAACACGAGGGACTCCTCTCTTGGGGATATGGGGGGAAGGGTGAGAAGAGAAAAAAAGGAAGAAAGAGAGAAAGAAAGAGAGAGTGAGAAAGGAAAAAAAAAGAAAAAGGGAGTGATGGGAGGGGGTGCAATTTTTGCCACGCGTAATCGTCCGGGCGAAAGGGAAAAAAGGCGTAGGATTAATATTCTCGATGGCATTGTGCGAAAACCTGGAGAACATTTTTTCCGAGCGATGACGCTGCTGTGGAGAACCACCCCGATCGACCTCCCTCTTCCCTCTTTCTCTCTCTCTCTCAAACCAACCCTCTCTGTTTTTGGACATCGCATGATACGGTCCAGGCTTTGTAACTTCCGTAGGTTCCGCAGTTCGAGGACAAAAGAACGCGTTCGGTTTCCTCCCACCCATCTCCCCTACCCCCTAATTTGGTAGAGGAATAAAACATAAAAAAAAAGGAATCTTATCTATTTGAAAAATGTTTCTTTAAATAATCAATCGTACACCTCTTTTTGTTATTTTATATAAAATTTAACACCGAACCTTTCTCTACCCCAGTGTCGAATTAGTCGCATCCTATTAATTTATTAAAACAAATGCAATTAAAAGTGTCATAAAATTACACTATTAGTTTGTAAATGTTGCAAGGGAAAGGGTGAATAAGAAAACAAATCGAAGAGGAATTTTTTAATTGTTTCTTTCCTAAAAAATAAATAATGTTTGTTCGAGAAAAGAAGATTATTTCGAATTGTAATCTATTTAGGTCGAGTCATACGTAAATTAAATAATAAATATTATAATTAAATATTAAATATTATAAAAGAAATTAATGTAACAGAAAAAGCATTCTCAATGAACGAATTAAATATTAATTAATGTTACTTTTATAATCATTGTGTTTCAGTACCAAGCATACTAATAAGTGTACATATTATTTTATAATTTAATTCAAAGTAAAATGTGTCTGTGATAAAACGAAAAATATATTGGAAGCTGCTTATGACTCGATCTAATAAATTCTAAGACAGGGAATAAAACACGATGACTGATTAAAAATAAAACTTAATAATCGTAAGATATCGGTGTTTAAGAAACGGCACCTGTTCCTGCGATGGATTCGCGTCAGCGCCTATTTGCTGTTACTGCAACGAATCGCTGGAAATGAAAGAGAAAGAAAGAGAGAGAGTGAGAGAGAGTGAGAGAGAGTGAGAGAGAGATAACGTACCGAATAAATATCCGTTGGCCCTCTTCGAATATAAGCTTTGCACCATTCGAGAAGCTTCCTCACCGTCCTCGTCATCTTATAATTAGATACTCCCGTGGGACGTTCACTTGATAAACCTTTAGATAGACTCTCGCGTAATCTTTTAATCTAGATTCGCAATCATTTTCTATTCTTTCTTTCCCCTATTTTTATTCCATAAAAATAATAACAATAACAATAATAATGATGATGATGATGATGATGATGATCATAATGATTATGACGATAATGATCAATTAGATAAACGTTTGATCAAAATTATCATATCTAAATATCAATTGAAAATGATTATTATACAAAAAAGATAACACATAAAATTTCATTCATTGACTATCTACCCACCCCCTTACCAACCCTCTCTTTCAAGTCCGATCATTGATAAACTTTTACGTAGCAATACTCTAATCTCGTCAATTTTTTTTTCTTTTCCTCTTTTTTTTTATAATTAATTTTTACAATTTTTACTTGTATATATATATATATATATTTGTCACAAATCTGTGAAATATTTCAAACCAATATTCTCATCTATCGTACGTAATAAATGTATATATATACATTTATTATTATATAATTAATGAAATATTTTCTTTGTAAAGACAAATTCGAATGATTAATAACGATCGAGATTTAATATGGGGAGAAAGCACATAATGATATTGTTATGGGTAAAATGATTGAGGGGAAGGTGGGCGGGTTGGTCCCTTATCCTTTCGGAACTCGATGTACACGATGACGTAGGTGGTGGTAAGAGAAGAATCGAGGATCCGTAACCGCTGATGTGTGTCTGGTTTCAGCGTCCATACTGCATGACCTCAGCGACATGCAGCCTCAAATAAACGCGATCAAAATAGAGCACCCGCCGTACTACTGCAGCAGCTACACCCCTCCATCCGCAGCCACGGCCGCGGATCATGCTCAGCCTGCTGCTAGCTTCAGTAAGTTTCTTTACATTCTCTTTTTATTTCTTTTTTTTTTGGTCTATTTTATATCTATACCTAGTCGTAGGTAATTGTAATATATTTAAACGTATAAGATTATTTTTATTCTATTCTGACGCATCAGTTATTTCTACCCTCCCTTCGTTTTCAATAACATTTTGACAGGAACGATGGGAAAGTATTTTTTTTTAAGTCAACAAATTGTCGTTGAGTTCTTCTTCCTTATTTTTATTTTATATAAGTTTAGTAACGATTCAATGAAGCTTTTCTTAATCGTATTTTACTTTGGTCAAACGTATTTCGATTGATTGTATATTATTGTCTTGCTTGGTAATTGTAGCGTAGAAGAAGATTATTTTGATAAGTGAATAAATTGCATATACAAGTTTAATATTGGTATTTCACGTATAAAATATTAACATTCTATTTAATGATTATTATTACTTCGTATTTTGGTTATAATTTGACATTAAGGTGGACCGATGTAACCATGAGGAAACGGAAATGGTCGATCAGAAATAATTTGGAAACATGAAATCTCGTGTTAAGTAGCTTTTGCATTTACAAATATAACTCGGACGTAGCTTGTAATGCACATTGCAACAGTCCTCTCTCTCTCTTTCTCTCTTCCTTGCTTTTTCTTTCTTTCTCATCATTCTCTCTTTAGAGTTTAAAAGCAAGTTATGCGACAGAGAAATTATGCGAGTGCAGAGATGGCCTAGATATTTCGAAGGTCCATCTACATCGTAACGAGCAACTCGTGCACTTAACGTTCGAATTTTCTCTCAAGATCCAGAGTTACGAGTCTTTTCTTCCACTTATAATTAATTACCAATTACTCGGCATGACTCGGAAAAAAGGATTCGTTATAATTTATACGCAAGGAAGAATTTTTAAATAATTTGTCCAATATTTACAACATTCTTCGTGATGTATAATTAATGTGGATATTTTTTTTTCTACATCATCCTATGTATCGATTGATTCCTTTAATAATATTACCTTATGAAACATTATGAAAAAAAGTAAAAGAGAGGGAGATTAGAATCCTCGGTCGATCGACAGTTGAACGAGATTATAAAAGGTTTTAGTGTTGGTATGATGCGTGTATCAGAATCAGTTTATATACTCATTAAAGTAAGAATAATAACAAATACGTTTGTGTAAAAAATGACATATTTATTAATATATATCGAATATTAAACAATTTCAATCTGATATTTTATTAGATGAGAATTTTATACATTAAAAAAAAATGCATATTTTATGTTATTAATTATGTTAATAAAGTTGTTAATATTTAAAAAAATATAAAAGATACATCTATTGAAAAGTAGGTTAATTAGTACAAAAGTAGGTCAGTGGTAAGAAGTAGATCAGCGGGATAAGCTATTGAAAGAAAGATAGGCGAAGGTGTACGTCCAAGTTAAATGAGATAAGGCATCAGTACTGTTTAAATCTCTCGGTGACTTCTAGGAAATTCGTTAAATATGAAATACATAAAGAAAAACATTCTTTAATTACCGGCTTAGTTGAACGTTCAATGCTTTGTTTATGTTCGTTTGTCTCCGTCACTCTTCGGCCGGTGTCAATAATCGAACGTTGTCAATTCGTCGTAGATTTGTAATTGACATTCGTGGATGTTCGGTATTTGTCGATTGTATTCGTAACTAATTTTCATAATAATCGATAGTCTTCTTCGAGCATCGGAAGGTGTAACAAGGATATTAGAGTACGTCATTTATTTCGCGTCACGTATACGTGTGTGAGTGTTTTCTTTCTATGCAAGTGATATGCATATGTGTACGAGTGTGTGTAGTGCATACATGGAAACAGTGCAGTTATGGATATGGATATTTAGCATTGGATATAAGAACAAAGTACACCTAATGTAAGCTAACCATAATTTTTAACTTTTTTTAACATTTAACCGAACGTGTTATGTTTATTATTAAAAAAATCTGATAGGTTATCGTTAAGTTTAGCAATTTTTAAACCGAATAGTGTATGCACGTGTTCATAAT
>JACGTP010000037.1:600395-613084 GCA_023678845.1 Mischocyttarus mexicanus | reverse complement strand
CAGTGCAGTTATGGATATGGATATTTAGCATTGGATATAAGAACAAAGTACACCTAATGTAAGCTAACCATAATTTTTAACTTTTTTTAACATTTAACCGAACGTGTTATGTTTATTATTAAAAAAATCTGATAGGTTATCGTAACGTTTAGCAATTTTTAAACCGAATAGTGTATGCACGTGTTCATAATCATCCATAGACTTAATACTTTTCTCACTTTAATGGGGGTTATTCAATTGATTCTGATACTAGAAAACATTGAAATAACAATTAAAAGAAAAGGATGATCAAGGAGCAATTATTGGACATGAAAAAAGTGTGTATTCCTTCTGTTATACTAACATATACAATTTTATGGTACGATCGTTTTCCGTATATACATTTCGTATTTCTTTAAATTCTCTCGAATAGTTTTGAAGGAAAAATTTAATAAGCTTAACAGTGTATGATTAGGGATATCCACTGTACATATGAATCAATTGATTATTTTCCACACGATAATACGAGTTTCGATTGAAAAAAAACTTTAACGCGAAACGAACACGAATCAAAGATTCTATCGCTAATATCTCGCGCTTAAGAATAATAATAATCAGGTTTACATCTAAAGTATGCTGACTATAATATTTAACCTTTTTAAATAAAAACTAAGAAAACAAAAGAAAAGAAAACGTTGAATTTGAACTTTGTCTATTTTATTTCGCGTTAATGTTTTGTCTACTAATCCCCTTGAGATTGAGAAGGAGAGAAAGAAAGAAAATAAAAACGAACGAAAGAGAGATAGATAGATAGATAGATAGAAAATAGTCTAGCACACGAGATGCCTAGAATTTGACCTAGTTATAGAAGAAAGTTTAACCAGTAAGCTTTCCTCCCTCTTAACCGAGTCATTCTCTGATTGCGATCCAAATTTGAATCGTAGGTTTTGTGCTTGAATATTTTCTACCTTGCCCTTCCAAGGATAAAAAGAAAAAAAAAGAAAGAAAAGAATATATAAAAGTTAGAATAAAGTAATTTAAAGTTTGCCTCAACTCACTCTCTCACCCCCTCTGCATATCTTTAAGGAGTATTACCGTACCCGTCATTTTTGTCCAGAAAAACGCGATAACAAAATATTCGATACGAAAAGATAGTGGATTTTGACGACGTATGTTAGTTTGTGAGAGAATTAGGAAGCGGAGGGGTTGAGGGAGGGTAGGAAGGAGTTGCAAGAGTTACAAGGGGTGAGAAGGTGGATAGAAATGTTGCATGCAAAAAGAAGTTGAGAGATGGTTGGGTTTTCGAAAAGAGACGAAAAAGAAAAGGAGGTTCCAGGGTGGTGGGAAGGGGGGATAAAGATAGAGAGAAAATTTACCGTCGAAATAAAATGACCACCTTCTACGAGCTTAAAACATACACGGAGAAAAATTCTAGCAATAAACATATCTGGATCTCGGCCAAGCAAACGGCTATTCTCTTCTCGTGGTTCCCGTTTTATCGTATATATATATGTATATATGTATATATATGTATTATAAATATACATATGCATATATAATAGGTAAAGCTACGTTAGTTGTACGTATGTTCATACGTTAGGGGTTGCTTTATGGCCACGAAACTAAGCGCTTGATTGACCGCATTGTCGCTGAATTAACACTGCAGGAGGGTAGGGGGTGGTAGGTGTCGTCGATCTACCACCGCAATAATACTCAAGAGGGTGTATGAGTGTGTGTAGGTTTGTGTTATTTAATGACTGATAAAAGGCCGTTTTATATTTGATCATTTGTTCATTTGTTCATTTTATGTTGACGATTTATTTTAAGATTAAGTAAAATCAAAATGTAGGATTTAATATAAGAACACATTTTATTTCAAGTTATCGTTTTATTTTATTATTTTCTTTACTTAGGATTTGATTTTAATTGTGTTTTGTTCGGGGCAAGATTTAATGATAGAAAGTTCGTTAGTTTCGTTGAAGGTGTTTATATGTCAGGTATTTCTTCGTTTATGTTAATACATTTTGTATTATGGGAATATAGTTTATATTTGTTTTTCTGTATCTTTATTTTAATAATTGGTATCTTATCAATTAGTCTGTATCAATCGTCAAGACTGTATTTCAATAAAATGTATTTTCTATTCGTTCTTTCTCGTTGTTTTTTTTTTTCTAACATTTTGGTTAATATTTTTGCAGGTCCACCACCGGTACACCAGCTGATAAGAAACGACAAGACTGAAAAAGCACCGACGGTTTCGGTTTCGAGTGCGGCGACTTTTTCGCCAGTTCTCAGGCCAGAGGACGGTCATCGTGGAATGGATTCGCCTCATTCGCAGACGGGTATGTGTTCCAACAAACGACGAGCAATCATTTTTTATTCAAATAATTTATTTCTTTTTTTTTTTTCTTAATTATTAACATCATAACGAAAAAGCTCTATAATTGTCTGCGAAATTTTCACATCGTTCACTAAGACCAATGACCAACCATGACTCTAAGACTCTGACCGAATTTTTCACTCTCGTATAGAGTCTTGTATTTTTATTTTTATTTCCCCCTTCTTTGTTTTTTCAAATTATGTGTGTTTGATCCTACGAGTAAAGGAACTTCGGGGGAAGGAAAAAGTACACACTCCCTGATTTTTTATCACCCCCATCGTGTAATTATTTTATTTTATCTTTTCCTTCTATCACGACTCATCTACGATATTTTGGGGGTAAGATTAATTGTATATTCTATTATTTTATTATTTTATTATTTTTAATTAATCGTTCGTTTGTCCTTCTCAACAGTCGTTTGATTTATTTCTTTTCTCTTTGTTTTCCTTTTGGTTTTCCAGGGAGAAAAATTACAAACGAGTGGTTAATTTAACTCAATTGATTTCATTAAAAAGAAAATTGAATTAATTAAGAATTAATTTGAAAATAAATGTTTAAATATTTGTAGGATATTTAATTTTCCTCCTCGTGTTTTATGGTGGTAACTATGGGGAACCTTCATAGAAACCATGATAATACAAATTGTTTCGTTCTTTCGTTTAATTTTTGTTTGTCTCATCGTAAGCTTAAGTCCATCGTCAAATATAATCAATCATGGTTCTATCGCTTTTCGAGTAATCTCGAGTTTAACTAACAAACATCTAACATCGTCTGAGTCTCGACGTATTAAAAAGCAAAAAAAAAAAGAAAACCAATCGAATTATAGGTGCGTTTTGTTCAACGCATTTCAAAAAAGAAAATCAATACTTCGTCTTCTTCTTTTCCTCCTTTTTTTACTTTTTTCCCTTTTTATTATATTTTCGTTCTATATTTTTCTTTCGCATTATTTGTATTTATCTTCTTTAGTTTAGTATTACATTTTTTGTTTTCTCTCTTCGTCAAAGGAGATCGATGATTTTTAATAACGGTCGTAATTTTTAATCAAAATTCGATGAAATAAATTCTTTCCTAATCCGTGCTTCTTGATTCTTCACATCGCAACGATATATGAATTAACGATTACTATCGATCATCGATCGAACGAGAAAATAATTAAAAAAGGAAAAGAAAAAAGGAATAAGAAAAAAAGAGAAAAAAAAATAAACAAAAAAGAAGAGAAAAGTGTTAAAAATATTTCAATAAGGAATATTTCAAAAAATTCTAACATTCCTGTTCATCTCCGTACATACGTTTTTATTAAATATTAAATACCAGGTGTCACGTTTTAAACGATACGATCAAATAATCTTCGATTCTATATTATTTATTAAATATGTTCAAAAGAAACTTGCTCAATTTTGTTGATAAAAATGTGATATTCATTGAAACTTATTTTACAGAATACACTGTTGTTTCCACATATAAAAAATACGTAAAAATTTCGTATCCAAGATCTCACACTCTGTCGAAATGTTTTAGATTTAAAATTTATATAATATAATATATTAATCATTTTAATAATAGTGTCCTCTTAGAGAAATAGTTGAAACAATTAATAACATTTTTATTTTCAAAGTTTAGCAATTTGAATTTGAAACATTTGTTTACAAAAAAAAAAGGAACGCAAGTAGAGATCAAAGATATTTTTGGTGGTTTAATTTAACGCGAGACACCCGGTGTACACATGCATATATTTTGTTCGTTCTTTAAAATGTCCAGCGTGCGATAGACCCAATCTGAGCTCACCCAGGCATAATGTAAGTACATATCTAATGTTAATCCCGTTGACAAAAATTCGTGTGCCTTCGATATTATACTCTGTGCATTTTTCCCTTTCTAAATATCCTTCTCGAAAACAAATAATTAAAAGAATTAAAAAAACAAACGCAAGGATTTAATAGATCGGATCGAATCAGAATTAATATTTCATTTCTTTTCATTTTTCTATAATATACAAACTCGATATTAATTATTAAACGTGAAAATCACTTCCCATTAATAAATAGAGAAAAATAAAAGAAACATTCGTCATTAAATTATTAGTTTTCTATTAACCTATCGAGAATCGATCCGATCTCCTTGTTCTGCTGTACGAAACGGGACTCCGAGCAATAAAAAAAATATAAAAAAAATATAAAAAAAGATAGAACGAACGAATGAATGAAAGAAAGAAACAACAAAATATTAACAACGATTAATTAAACAAAACAATGTCACGTTACTTAAGAGCCCGATTAAAAATTAGGGAGAGAGACCCAAAAGAATATTATTTCTCTACAAAATAATACAAGGAAGCACGAATGAAAGAAGTGACAAAAAAAGAATTAATAATAATAATAATAATAATAATTGATTAACAAATGATATCGATCCATCTATCCTCTTTCTTCCAGTCCTCCACTTTTCCTTTTCATCTTCAAAATCAGTCTTTTTTTAAACTCTCTCTCTCTCTCTTAAAAGGCAATAAAAAAAATTCTACGAAATTTGAGAGAGTACTCTCACCCCCCTGCCCTGGCCCTGGCCCTGGCCCTCACAACCCCTCGCCCTTTGATAAAAAAATACTTCTAATCGATCCGTGGGGCAATAAATGTTATCGCGATATTAAAAAAGATTCTTATTTGTGAAAACTAACCACACGCCTTAAACGATACACGAGAACAACATCTACAACAACAACAACAACAACAACAACAACAACAACACCAACAACAAGAAAAACTATGAAAAAAAATAAAAAAAAACAACGACGATAAGAAAGAATAGAATAGTTATTCTTTTTGATGATCTCTGTTTCAGTCTGAGCCCGAGCGTTGAGAGAAGCTCGCTAACTCGACTAAAAGGTACTTTGTTGACTGGTTATTGACTGTTATATATATATATATATATATATCTATCTCTACTTATATATATATACACACACAAACAAACACACTTACACATATATTATATCTTTTCTTCTGATCGTATTAATCGTATTATCCACACAAAAAAATGCAGAGATACACATTGAAAACAAAAAATACAAAATACTTGTAAAACATTTTACTCTAAATTCCTTTTCTCTCTCTCTCTCTCTCTCTCTTTCTCTCTTTCTATTTTTCTATGATTTGTCAACAATTACGTTCAACAATTCCCCATTTCTTCTCTTTTTCCTACTTACTTTTATCTTTATACGCGTATATTTTTCTCTACATTTTTCTATCAATCCTTTATGGACCGAATTTTTTTATGTTAATTGTAAAATATTAAATAAAAATTTAAAGCAATTTTTTTGCTATTTATTTATCTCATTTATGTCATCTATATTGTTTCATTGGTTATCTCAATAGTATAAAATTAAAACATTATACGTAATCTTGTGAAAGAAACTAAAATTATTTCATAAAATGTGAATATATTAGCACGTGACTTGAAAGTTGCATAGGTCTATTATAAAGGGTTGATAATTTCGTATTTGATAAAAGAGTTGATTTAAAATAGTGTCTTAGAACTCGCGTTGAAATACACAAGTATTGTTTAGAATATGAGCCGTTTATACAAAACGAATAATCAATTACAGGCATCCTATGAAATTCAAAAAGTACTCTAACTTTTTGATCACACCTCGTGTGTACGTGTACATTAGGATATCATCGTACGTTCCAATATTTTTCTATCTCGCAGTGTCAAGATTTTGTCATGTTTCTATGATTTCTTGTCTTTCTCTTTTTCTTCTATATATTAGATAAATATATATATATATATATATGTATGTGTGTATAAATCGTTTTAGAGATATATCAACGAAACGAATAGTCTTACTCTTCTTTCACTTCATTTTTACGAGTCTCGCATCAAAGTATATACACTCATCCGAATTCGCGATTCTATCGTAGATATACATACATACATTGTAAGTTACATAAAATCTTTCCTTTTATATCGAAGAGAATATGAAATAGCATTCTGTCAAACGATAATACTCAGACACCGATGTAAGATCAACGCGTAAAACGAGTTGAGAAAAATACGCACGTAACATCTTTTTCTTTATCTTTATCTCTATCTCTATCTCTATCTCTATCTCTATCTATATTTCAATCCCCCCTTCCTCCTCTTCCTCTTTTATCTCAATCTCTATTCCACTATTTTTCATAACACACAACACACTCGTAATATGTATTACTTACTATCGTGTATGCATTCGATGTTTAACGAGTATTCAAGCACACCTCCTCCCTTTCCTCCTCTTCATCTTCCTCTTTCTCCTTCTAACACGCAAACGTCTTTTTATGCACCCAAATTTTATTTATCAGCAAGACCGAAAAGTAATGTCCTTCTTTTATTTTGTTTACAAGTATAACTCTGATTATTAGCTGATAAACGATTAACAAATATTTCATATGCACAGAAACGACATTACTTCATGGTCCATCTAATAAATCTCTCCTTTAACTTGTTTTCTTCGTTAAAAAAAAAAAAGAGTATTTTTTATTTAAATAAAAGATGCTCGCACAAACGAGATATCGTTAGGAGATATATCGTCGAAACTATTTAAACCCCCCGGTTAATTTTGTGAAAGATTATTTTCATAGTAAACGATATCTCGTATTCGGACGATAAGCTAAAGTATTTCTAAGTAAAGTTTTCTCCCCTTTCCAATCCCCCTTTTTCTCTCTCTCTCTCTCTCTCTCTCTCTCTCTTATGTTAGTTTATTTCTTCTCTTTTTCTTTATCCTTCTCTTTCTCTTTCTCGGAGCGTCCGGAATCCGAGAATGTCCGTTTTATTGATTTTCGCCATTTCGTTTCTCTCTCTCTTCTCTCTTTCTCTCTAGGCTTCTTAGCCAAGCCCGTTTTACGTTAGTTCCCTATTTAACTTAATAAATGTCCCTATTCGCGTCAAGAGCACCGCTTAATTTCAATGAATTCTTAGCTCGAACTGGATCGTTTGATAAAATATGTATCCGTTTCTTTTTACAAAAAAAAAATATTTAAAAAAAAACAAGAGACGTCATTTGGATTTACTTCTAACAGTTATATATACATTTTATCCGTTAGATATTATCTCTAACATAATTTACCTTAACAAGTAATTATTTAATAGATTCGTCAAAGTAATATTTCCGTTTAAAGTTTCTTTTATATTTCTTCGATGAAAAATACAAAAGAAATATTCCTTCGCGTATTTTACGAGTCCAATTTTTACATAGTTTTAAAAAGTCATTATTAAATGCTTCATTTTGTTTAATAAGAACCACGGATATTTATTTGTACGTCTATTTATGTACTATCACGTGTACCAACCCCTCAACGTAGCATTTTCAAACTTTCAAATTTTTATTAAACAAATCCCCAGCTTCCCCTCTTTCTCTCACTCTTACCCTCCCTCTTACCCTCACTCTTACCCCCTTACCTTTGAACCTTAATCTTCAAACCAACTTAATTATTTTCGAACGATCGATACCACACCGGTAGTTGTTTTAATCACCTGCATTAAGCTAATCTCTCACATAGTCTTTCATTGTTTGATATATTTATTGTTATCAGCGAACAAATACGATCGATGTTTAGAGGTATTTTTTGTATGCTTGATAAATGTTTTACACCTGACCGATATTTCTCTCTCTTTCTATATCTCTCATTCACTTACTCATTCACTCATTCACTCACTCTCACTCACAACCTTTCTATTTGCATCGTTTACCTACACATATATATGTTATATGTGTGTGTATTTTCAATATTATATTGTACGTTAGATGTTATTTATCTTTCTCGTTTAGAAATGAACACTGTATTTTAACAACCACCCCCATACACCTATCCCTACCCCTCTACCCTTTTATCCTTTTACCCTTTTACCCCTTAAACCCCATAAACTCCATATTCTCGTCACATACTTCATTCTAACCATTTTCACTTTCAGTAAACGCTCGTTTCTGTCTGTCTGTATGTCTGTCTGTCTGTCTGTCTGCCTATCTGTCTGTCTCTTTCTATTTTTTTTTTAGTTCTTTTTATTTCCTTTTTTAATTTCCCCCACGTCCCCCCTCTCTCTCTCTCTCTTCCATTTGTTCTCTCTCTTTTTTTCTCTGACACGCCCTTGTCCCATCGCTTTATCTTCTTTCCCTCCACTCTTCTTATTTTCTGTCTCTCCCGCACAGACGATTGCCACTATAATTCTTCCCTACGTACCTTTGTACGTTTAATACGAAAGAAAAAGAAAAAAAAAAGTATATCAAATGTTTTACGTACGTTTAATTGGTGTATGTTTATCATGCGTTGGTTGATATCACTTTCGATGATATTTTTCATGTTTTTATTTTTATTATATTTTCATTTATCATTTATTTTTCGCAAAAATTTCGTCATAATCGAACGATATATTTAGTTAGTTTATTATTTTGTGAGTTTTCATATGCTTTCGGTATATCAAAGAAAAAGTTGTAATATTTAATTAATTATTTAATTTATTAAATGTAAAATTTGTGTGGCCATTTAAAATGTTACAAAAGCACACTTGTCTAAATCATTGAGTATGATACTTTGAATTAATTTATTCTTCTTAAATAAAATAAGACAACATCCAACTTGATGAGTTATTTTAATGTAATTTCATTGTAACAGTTTGAATGGGCTATTATGTAAATGCTATTTAATTGAGTTGTTGTTGTCGAACGCAGGCAGATGTCAGAATATGAAATCTGTCTTTTTCTTTCTATCTGTTATCTCTCTTTCTCTCTCTCTCTCCCTCTCTCATTCTCATTCTCTCTCTCTCTCTATATATATATATAAATATATAAATGTCTGTGTCTAGCATTTGACATTCCTTTCGTTGCACGTTGACGAAACGTACTATTGTAAATAAATATTTCTACAATAAAAAAAAAGCAAAAAATGGTGGAATCTTGGAAATTTATTAAAAAGGTTTGTGTCCACGTTTATCCTCATCAATAAAGGAAAAAGAAGAAGAAGAAGAAGAAGAGGAAGAAGAATAACAACAAGAGCACAACATTAAAAAGAAGAAGGCGAACGATACGATTACTAAAATTTGAATTATTTACTTTCCTCATTTTTATTTATAACCAATTAGTTTTCGTTTCATTCGTTTTTTAATTAAAACCATGCTTATTTTCTCATTCATATAATTAACAATGTAGGAATTATATTAACAAGTGCAACTCTCGCGTAGTTCAAATCTAAATGTTTCTTGAAACTTCACATATTTCATTACCCACTTTCACGTATGGTGGGTGTTGATTAGTATTATTTAATTGGACAGATGACTGTGCTTAGAAAAAAATCTAGATCCGAGTTACGTGAGTAGCCCTTGTTAGTATTTTCAGAGACGATTATCCACTTCATTGCGAAGTAACAAAAAAAAGATCTAGGATAGTTTTTGTATCACGAAATTCGGAAATGAATATACAATGAAAAAAAAAGTAATGAATTCGTTATAGAAAGACGATATTTGTTTGTTAGCTGTTAGAAAATGGATTTTTAACCGATGATCCGTTTGCCCAGCAGGGAATACCCCGAGAAATCTACCTGACGTCTGATTGCGATACGGTAACCGCTGAGTTCGAGATCGCAAGAATGTTATGTTTAGCCCTTATTATTATCATTATTATTATCATTATTATTATTATTATTATTATTTCATTTTGGTGTGTCTTCTTTAGCTCAGTGTTGCATCATACGTATGGTATATATATACACACACACGTACTTACATGCATATATATATATGTATTTTATATTTATGCCGATAATTAATAATAATGGTCTTAATTTAATAAGATCGAATGGATGGACCACTGATATACTGGCATTTTAATATATATATTTATTTA
Source organism: Mischocyttarus mexicanus (assembly GCA_023678845.1). Classification (NCBI taxonomy): domain Eukaryota; kingdom Metazoa; phylum Arthropoda; class Insecta; order Hymenoptera; family Vespidae; genus Mischocyttarus; species Mischocyttarus mexicanus. The sequence continues at coordinate 602,858 of JACGTP010000037.1, read as the reverse complement.
TATATTAAATGTAGTAAAAAAGAAATCCATGACTTTTACGTTTACTTCAAGCTTAAAACAATGGATATCATTTTTCTCCAACTTTATATATATTTATATATATACATAAATAAATATATATACATACACACATATATACATATATATACATACATTTGATAATGTGCTCCCATAGCCGCCTGCAGCTCTCTGCACGAATCGTGTACGCGCGATGCTGTCAACGCGTAGGTGAGCTCGATACGTCATACTTTTAATTGCTCTCTCTCTCTATCTCTCTCTCTCTCTCTCTCACTCTCTCTCTCACGAAATCCCTTTTAATATTTTTTCTTTTACCCTTTTTCGATACTGTGGAATGTATGTATTTATATGAACTATTATAAAACAAAAACAACATATATATATTACATACAATCAAATCAGAAATATTTCAACGAGCACACAACCCTTACCCCTTATTCGTTCAATCCTAACTTCCCTTACATTTACACACTCACCCTTTTCAATCGTCACAGTCATGTACGTATAGTATAGTGTTATGTATATTTAATAATCACTCATTTTCTATTGGTCCCACTTTATTTCGTTCATTCATTCATTCATTCATTCATTCGTCCATTCGTTCGTTCGTTCGTTCGTTCGTTCGTTCGTTCGTCCGATCTGTCTGTTACGAGGATTGGCTTGCTCGAATTCGATAGAAATAAAATGAGAACCAAGGAGAGAGAGAGAGAGAGAGAGAGAGAGAGAGAGAAAGACAGAGAAAGAGAAGGAGAGAAAGAGACGACGAAAGAGAAAAATCAACCACTCCCCCTTTCTCAAATCTTTCCAATTCTAACTAAACGACGTTTTAAAGAATCTCAAAAAAAAGTTGTACATAAAATCATTAAAATTAATCGTAAGGATAAAAAAGAAAAAGCGGACAGAAACAGACGGACGGACGAGTCATTTTCTCGCATCTCTCCCCAAAAACCAAAAGAAAAAAAGAAAGAAACAATAGAAAAGAAAAAAAAACCGATCTCACCTGGTAAGCTAGCTGTCTGTCTGTCTGTCTGTTTGTCTATCTGTCTATCTGTCTGTCTATCTATCTATCTGTCTAACTGTCTGTCTTTCTGTCTGTCTGTCTGTTCTCGTTCGTCTATCTGTCTGTCTGTCTATCTGTCTGTTTGTCCATCTGTTTAGCCCGGCCTTAACCCAAACCCCGTTGCCCCTGTTACCCTCCGACACCCACCTGTTTCGCATTACTGTTACTTCGAAAAAAAAAAAAAAAACCAAACAAACAAAATACAAAAAGGTATAGCCTCGAGTGGAGTACGTTCAAGGTCGAGAAAAATTGTTAAAGTGTTTAAAAAGAAAAAAGAGGAGATCGAGCGAGCGTGGGTCCTCTGTCAGTGAGAGGATGGGAAGGAGGGCGAGGAGTTAGTTGGTGGGGTTGGGGTGGTGGTAGAGGTTCAGAGTCGAGTTAGGGAGGAATGGCCCTCGATCGATAACCGTTCGAGGCTGTACTCCCTGGTATTAACCGTGCACACCATAATTATCTCTATCTCACTCACTGTCACACGGCCAATGCTCTGGGTATGTCGTATGCTGGATGGATTAACCGATCTAATTGATTGATTCACCACCGATTAATTTCCGAAACCTTGATTGAACGTTTGTACTATCTATTCTATCTACTATCTCTTTATCTCTCTATCTATCTATCTATCTATATCTATCTATATCTATTTATCTATCTATCTGTTTGTCTATTTATCTATCTATCTATCTATCCACCTATCTATCTATCTCCGTACGATAATACCACTTTTATTATTGTTGCGATGTTGGTGTTGTTATTTATACTACATATGTATATGTATGTATATGTATGTATGTATGTATATATATATATGCATATATGTATTATATAATTATTCTAATATATATCATTGTATTGATGTTGTTATCTTGATGTTTTTGATGTGTTGTTTAATCGTTGTTACCGTTGCTGTTTGATGTTTGTTGTTGCACCATACATCCATATACATATATATATATATATATATATATAAAATTTTTTTATATTTATATATACATACATATAAAAGTCGAGAAAAAAATAAATATTCTTTCAAAAAACAACTACAACTAAAAAAAAAAAAATATATATATATATATAAATATTATATTATATATTAGAAACGTACGTGTATGCGGTAGATGTATGCACATATACTTGCAAACGTGGAATTGCAAATGTAGGGTTGAGTGAGGCAAGGGGGAAGGGGGGAAGGGGTGCGAGGAAGTGGCCGCATTTCATCGGTTGCTTTCGGAGACTCTTGATCCTCAAGTTCCAAAGCACTGAGGATCACGGATACAGCAGGAGGGTTGGAAGGGGATGAAAGTGCGGACGGACAAGAGCCAAGCGGGGTACCCAAAGGGTTTTCAGGGAGAGTGGGTTATTCCCAAAGGGTGATTCCCGAGGGT
>JACGTP010000037.1:285395-595395 GCA_023678845.1 Mischocyttarus mexicanus | reverse complement strand
ATTAACATAAAACCTAAAAAACAATTGATACACACACATACACACTCCACACACACAGACATATATGATTATACAACACCGAATTATGTATTTTGATAATATCGTTTGCGACGACCTACCACCTTTCTCTCTAATAAACTCCCCCATAACACCGACAACCCCATATCCAGCAATCCAATCCCTTAAATCCGTGAAGAATGTATGAATGTAAAATTACAAACCCAAAGAAGGTTTTTAAGAACCGTTAGAGATTCTTCTACGTCTTATGATTTTGTTTTAATTCTTTTATTTTTATTCTTAAATCATGTTTGTTCATAACTTTGTTACTTCTTCTTCTTCTTATCCCGATATTTCTTTCCACCGTGAAAAGTTCACGTTGAGTCGTTAAAAAAAAACGAAAGGAAGGGAAAAAAAAAGACATTAACTTTAGCTCGAATAATTGATTATCGTAATTAATTAATTAATATCATCCGTGGCGGTAGATGAAAGAAAAAATAAAAATTAGAGAGAGAGAGAGAGAGAATTCTCTCGTTGAGGAGTGCATTGCTAATAAAAAATAAAATAAAAAAAGAAAGAGAGAAAGGAAGCAATTTAAATTTATAAATTTGTAAATTTAAATTTAAAGAAAATAAGAAAGAGAAAAAAAAACAGAAAAATGAAGAAAAAAAAGAAAAAAAAGAAACCTTGGGGAAAGAATTTAAATTGAAAAAGAATTTTTTTATATATTTAAAATATGTGTAGTAGGGAAGAAGCACGGTGCTTTTACGTCCGGCTAAAGTACAGAGATACATTTTTGTATAGCGTCTCTCGAGCTGCCTTGTAACCGAAAGTGCATTAAAACAATCGTTCGCACGACGGCTACCCGCGAGGGGGTTTGGTTTAAAAGGGATTAAAGAGAGAATTAGTCATACAAAGTGGAAAAGCACGATAATAACAAGTACGATCATAAGAATAAAATATTTTCTTGCGAAGGGTTTCATTCGTTTGAATATTCATACTTTTAGTTACCTTTAAAAAAGCTTCTTAATATGTTTCCGATATACATTTTTCTATCTTTTTAACGCTTTGACTGCACTTAATATTTCAAATATTAAATACTAAGTATACCAAAAATTAATTAAGAAAAAAAAAGAAGAAACTTCCTACGTTAATTATTGAATTCTGAACAAAATCTATGTTTTAATTCCTGAAACCTTCGCATATTTAATATTATCTAAAAAAGTAACTTATGCTAATGTGTAAAGAAAACAAGAAATTAAAAACAAAAGGATGATAATAACCAACTCGTGGTGCCTCGTGAGTACGAGGACTTTTTCTACATAAGGATAGGACTTTTTCTCTTATTGTTAGTACGGTGAAAATAAAAATTGAAAGAAAGAGAGAGAGAGAAAGAGTGATTAATAGAATGACTGTGTGGAAAAGAGATTGAGAGAAAGAAAGAGAGGATAGGTGCGTGATCGTACGTTTAAATAAACAAAAACGTCTTCTGTTGCAAAAGCTCGAACTTTTCGTTTAAAAAAGAAACACCTCGTTAAACGGGGAATAAAGATCAGAGTGATTAGGTGCGAAATACGATTGGTAGGTTTATAAAGAACATATAAAAAAAAAACATTGCATAAATCGATTGAAACACGTTTCGCGTTGGATCGAATACGTCGTAAAAGTTTTCGTTTAAAAACCGTATGAAGGGAGAAGAGAGGATAGGAGAGGTGGTAAAAGACCCTTGCTACCTGTGCAACAATACGGAACTTGTATAAAAAAAAAAAGATCGATTAAAAGGGTGTTCAAGTATCGCGATAATTGGCTGGGAATGATTTTTTCAAAATAATTGAAACGCAAGGGTTTCGAATGCGTATAAATGCCGTGCGCGTAATGTGTGTCTGTGTGTGCGTGTGCGTGCGGTTTTGTGCTTTCTTTTTGTGGACATAAGAAGGAGAGAGAGAGAATGAGAAAATAAAATGTGAAGAAGACGGAAGAGAAGGAGTAAACAAAAAAAACTTGTACATTTTTTGACATCCTCGTGATCGTGGATGACACGTGTAAAATTAATTTAAGGGAAATAAAAACAAGCTAGAATATTAATAACAATACTATATATAGCGAGGGACTGATATATAATATATATTATATATATATTTACAACGTGTAAAAGAAAACAAAAAAGAAAAAAAAAACAAGAAGTAATTAGAGACGGCGTAAATTAGAATTCGCGGACATTAGGTTACTAATTGAAATAAAACGAAGCTGTTGAAAAAAGCGGAAGAGAGAAAAAGGAGAGAGAGAGAAAGAGAGAGAGGAAGAGAGAAACAAAACGACGAAAATGCTATAAGCGAAAAATTAGATAATTCATTATTTATAATAACCGTAGAAACACAGTTTTTTTTCTTTCGTCAGGGATATTTTATTCTATTAACGATTAACGATATTATTATTATTATTATTATCAAAATTTGTAATAAGTTATTGTGAATATTAATGATTCGATTTTATATATATATATATATTTCAATGCGTATTTAAAATTTATTTAATTGTTGGACGAATTTTAATTATGTTTTAGAATGTTTTCATGCTTTGTTATTTAATATTTAGAAAACTAGTTTATAAATAGTAAGTTAATTGAAAATGATTCTTGGTAGATTAAAGTCGACGATTTGAATTTTTATTTTAAATAAAAACAGAAGCGTGTCTACGAAAAAAATTCGTCCTGTTTCTTCTTTTTAGGGAGTAAAAAATAAAATAGAAAACGAATCGCGATTCTTACGATGAAAATCTACGTAAAATAATAATTCGTAAAATAATTCGATGATATGAACATCGTAGACGCGTTTAAAGAAAACTCATCTCTAAAAATGTTTTATTTATTACTAATAATTAAACAATAACCAATAATCGAAACTCTCTTTAATTCGACTTAAAGCATGGACTCGAAGAATATTTAAATCTAATCGTTTATTTCAATTATTTAATCGAATTGCGTTTAAGATCGTTTATCGTTAATTAAATAATAATAATAATAATAATAATATTGGCCAAGAGAGACTGTTAATTAATTAATTAAATAGAAATCTATAGCGTGCGAGTACGGGAAATTGCAATAACGGTTTGCGATAATACTCTGATAATAATGATAATACTAATAAAATAATAACAATAACAATTATAATTATAATAATTATAATAATATATATATAATAATAAATAGCAATAACGATTAAAAAATATTAGGGTTAAACATTAACAATACACACGAATAGTAATAATAATAAAATTAATAATAATAATAATAAAGGTCCCAAGAAATTAAACAACGATTATGATAACGTCAATACTGCTGCTGCTGTTGTTGCTGCTGCTGCTGATGATGATGATGATGATGGATGATGGATGATGGATGATGATGATGATGATGATAATGACATAGTGCGATTATTATTACTATATTAATATGGCAATACGATGATATACATATATTATATGAAATACAATGATATATTTATCGAATATTTATTAAGCATTAGCGTATCTTGTAGTACGGTTGTACAAAGTAGGTGAAACTGCGGAAGAGGGAGAGAGAGAGAGATAGAAAGAGAAACACATAAGAGCGAGAATGAGAGAATGAGAGAGAAAGAACAAGTAAAACAAACAGACAGATACAAACACATACAAAACGAACGATTAAAAATAAATCAGAAATGTAAACGGCAATAAAGAGTCAAAGAATACAACAAAAAATAATAAAATGTAGTGAAAGGATGGGGTAGGGAAAAGGGGGTGGAGGAAAGGGGTTAATCGCAAACATTAAAGACGTGACACAAGCCGAAGAAAATATTAGAAAATCGCACACACTCACGCAAACACTTACACACAGACACACACATTCATAAACACTTACATGCATACTGCGTATTGATTATTAGAAAAGAAAATGGGAGAGAGAGAGAGAGAGAGAGAGAGAAGAAAGGATTTTATGACGAGAAAGAAATGGGACGATTATGATAATAATAATAATAATAATAATAATAATAATAATAATAATAATAATGATAATAATGATAAAGAAAAAAGAAATTCTCGCCCCAGCCCCTTTAAGGAAAAAAAAAAGAAATAAAAACAAACCAAAAACGCTTTTTCGCCGTGACGTCCGACATTGTATTTTCGTCTCACGATCCTTTTTGTTTAAATTTTTGTCTTCTTCTTCTTCTTTTTTTGTTTTTTTTTGTTTTTTTTTCATAATTACGAGATTGTGAACGAGATATTGTTCATGTTATATATCAGGGATTAGACTAAAATAGTATAAATACGCTGCGGAGCTAGGGGTGATGATGTCAACTCGATGAGAGAGAAAGAAAGAGAGAGAGACAAACACATTTTTGTTATGTCGGGATGTTCAAGGGTGGATGTGTGGGGTGTAGGAGAAATCCCCAAAAAATAAACTAACCAAAATCCAATCGTATAGGTGGTTGTTGTTGTTGCGATAATACAAAACTAAAACAATGGACTATAATGCGACGATGTTTAATTTAAAAGCAAAAGAAAAACAAATAAACAAAAAAATGTGCAACGATGTGATAGCAAAGAAGGTTTTTTTGCTTTTCTCGAGAAACCTTCTGGCAATAAACGGGGGTGCGTTTAAAATACGTGAGTATATTTAATTATACTTACTTTTATATTTCAAGATTAATGTGATGTGGAAAAGATTGAAGAATGAAAGAATTAAGATCAATTTACCCATCCACCCACAATCCCCTTAAAAATATTAAACACAACGAGAGAGAGAGAGGGGAAAAAATAAATAAACGAAGAAAAGAAACACCAACGGGGGAAATAAACGAAGATGAATAAAAAAAAAAAGATAAATGATCAAGTGATATATTTAATAATCGTTCGATCGGTTTAGTATCGAATGATGTTTACTATTATAAGGGTAGCGAAAGCAATAATAATAATAATAATAATAATATTAATATTAATAATAATAATTATATATATAATAATTACATAATAATAATAATAATAATATATAATAATAATTATTTAAAAAATAATAAAATTCAGTACTTAAGCAAATGGGAAGAGGTGGAAACGACGAGATTAGAAAAATGACGAATTAGAATGCTTATTTGTCACCTTACCGCGCTAATTGTTATTATTGTTATACCTTTAGTCAATAATTTGTCAATTTAATATCAACATATTATTTATTATAAATATATACATATGTATATGTATATTTTATTATTTGCAAATTATTATTATTATTATTATTAGAAATTTGTGGCAAATTTATTATTATTATTATAAATATCATCATCTCTCGTCCGTGCGTGTTGTATTTTTTGCGTGTTAAAAAAGAAGGATCGATAGATGATAGATCAATAGATAAAAGATCAATCGATCGATCGGTCGGTCGATTGATTTTACGATCGTGTAGAGACTGTAGATAAAAGGTGTGCATGATTTATGAAATAAGACAGAGAGAGAGTGAGAGAGAGAGAGAGAGAGAGAAATAGAAGAAGAAAAAAGTTAAAATGAAAAAAAAATAAAAAATAAACAGCAAAAAAAAATATACCCATAAGTAAAACGAAGATAAAAACTAAAAATATGAAAACGTGCGGGACTATAGAAAAAATAAGTCCAACTATTAGTTTATTTATACCTGCAGTCATTCACACGCACACACAACACACATACACACACCCAAACAAAAACACACGAAACCATATATATATAAATAAAAATATACACAGGACAAATAATAATACAGAAATAACAATTGTATATACGTGCGTAATTGATTACGTTGGTATATACTTTTAGGACATACTTACTTATTATACATAGAACACATAAGTGCATAATAAATACACACGGACACACTGATACACCATACTTGATACATACTCGGTGCTTTTATAATGGCGATGATTAAAAAGAATGTTACAAATCAGTCAATTGAGTTTTTAATCTTACATCAAATTGACATATCGTAGATTTTATTTATCCTTGCGTTTATATTTTGTATTTATTTTATCGTTTAATTTTTATTTACTTTTATTAATCGTCAATCCCTTCTCCCTCACCCAAACCCCTCTATTTTATCAACTCTTAAAAAAATATTTATTCGTTACTTTTTTAATCCAGAATTGACCCAAAAGGAGAGGTATTGTCCACCATATAGTTCCTACCCCTTTAATTATTCCTACTAAATTGATTTTCAGTTTATTTTCAGAATTTTTCAAAGGATCGAGATTCAATATGGCACAACGATGGAAAAGTTCTTTTGTTTTTTGGTATGAAAAGAAAATAATTAAATTAAAAAGTAACAACGGATAACAACAACAACACAACGACGACAATAATGTTCTGGGGTATATATAAAAAGAAATGTATAATTTATTTATTTTTCATCGACGAATCGATATGCTTTTTAACATCGGTAATCGCTTATCATATTAACCGTGTTACAATTCCAAGTATTATTATATATATTTATTTATTAATATATATAATGTGTGTATTTTGACGTATTACAACTCATCATCGCGAAAAGGTCCGTTGAGTTTTTCTATAAATATATATATATATATATATATATGTATATGTATATATGGATATGTGTATGAATATGTGTATGAATATGTGTATATGTATACATTAATTCGCAGAAGTATTCGTAACACTACTACCACTCCCTCCTCCATTGTCAATTAGAAACTTTTACAAAGTTAGAAGAAAATATGAATTATTTCAAATTGTTGGTAGAGATGTACGAATTATTCTTCTGATATAAATCACACATATACATATATTATATGCAATATATTATTTTAAATATTATCTCTTTGTTGGTTGAATTTCTTCTCTTTACGTTTGGTATTTTTCTAACAAAATAATATCAATTATTTAAATCGTCTTCTTTTAGTCAGGCGAATAATAAAACTTACAATAAATAATCATCAGCTTTACAAAATATAATATCGAAAAGGTATTGTGTTGTTTAATTCGTTAAAACACAATCCTTTCTGCGCAATCCTTGCGTGCAATCGTTTAAAAACAAAACTACGTTAGAATAAAAACGTTCTCAATACTTTCGCAATAACGAATTAAAAAATATGTTCATCCTATTTATTTTTCTTGTTTTTTTTTTTTTTTATTTCGTATAGATAATTTTGTTTGGACTAATCATCATCGTATTTTAATCAATGATTATCTCTCTTTCTCTCTATGGACGTGTTGCAGTAATTATCTTCTAACGAAAACAATCTGTATCGTGCAGAAAGCTTCGAAATAGTGAAAAGTTTAATTTAGCAATAGAAAACAAAAAAAAATAAAACACAAGATCGTAAAAACAATGTTGAAATTAATCGTGGATAATACTTTGGCGGATAGTTTCTATTGAAAATCGAGTTAAAACGCGACCTTGCGAAAAATAAACTCTGTAATTATAATTAAAAAAAGAAATATATATATTAATTAACTACAATTAATATGACTGTTAAACGTTTAAGAAGACAATTCGTATCACTCTAATCGAATAACAATGCAGTTTAAAGAACAAAAAATAAGCTTTTGCAAGTACTCGTTTAATAAATAGCACCTTCGTTAATAATTATTTTTTCTAATAATAAATCCGAGATTAAATTGATATACAATTTAAGAAGAAATATTATTTCCTATATAATTTATTCAATAATTAATCTCTAATTAAAATTCATTTCTAAAGCATTTATCCTAAATGCGTATTGAAATGTTTTGGAAACTTTCGATACGTCTTTTGTAGAAACTACAAAAATGTTATTTTTCAATTAAAAGCATTTTCTTCGTTCTTTCTTTTCTTTCTTTTTTTCCCCTTGGTCATTTACAATTCGTACAATATTTTATTATATTTTTCTTTTTTGTACAAAAAAGAAGATCCGATTTTGAGTTTAATAAGGTTCGCACCATTTCATTCGGAAGAGCTCTATTTGAAATAATTAATACCGATATTGTTTAATACTCGTGAAAAATAGTTTACTAAGAAAATTCTCGTATAAAATAATAATAATAATATTAATAATAATAATACATACATACATACATGCATACATATCGTTAATTTATAAATCATTAACTTTGGAATGCCTCTTGTTTTTCGCTTTTTTTTTTCGTATAAACGTACACGCAGTTTACAACGAGCGCATATTTTTTTTTTATTTATTTCTTAGCTCTTTTCTTGTCAAAATTATTAAAAAAGTGTCGGTAGAAAAAGAAAAGAAAAAAAAAACAAGAAAAGTAGAATACAAAAAATATGTACTCGTTTATAAATCTCAACAAGTGTTTACGTCAGAGTTTGAATCGATCTTTCTAAAAGTCTTTTTTTTTCTTTTTTTGTTTATTTTACCTCGTTCCTCGTAATCGATTAAAAATTTTTCTTGAAAATCTTCTCGATTCTGTATCAAGTTCTAAAATTCTAAATTACTACAAGAGAGAGTATATTAAATAAATCCAATTGGTTTTTTATTTAATATTTTTAAGTACGAACATTGGATAAACACAGGCTTCAATCACAGTTACCAACCGAGAGATTAATTTTTAACTCTACTCTATCTTTCGTATCTTTCTTTTTCTTCTTTTCATTCTAAATTCGATGAAAAACACTTATGATAATATAATATTAACAATAATCAATAGTAATATAATAACATACTAATAAAAATAACGAGGAAGGTAGTAATAATAATACTAATGTAACATAATTATCTGAATAAGACCCTGCGAACAGAACAGAATTCTATAATATTTTCGGAAGATATTCATTAATTCTAAATTGTCAAATATGAAATGGAGCAAAGAAAATGCACATAATTGAATTGAGAATTTGCTCCATTACATACTTGACAACCTAACATATCAATAATCTTTTTTTCTTCTATTCCCTTTAGTTCTTTTTTTTTCTTCCTCAATTTCGTCCATTTTTATTACTTTCTTTTAATATTCTTTTTTTAAAAGAAGAGATTTAAAGCGTTCCATAAACAATTCTGTTTAATTGTTCGTCATCAGTTCCAACTAATACACGAGTATCGAATAAATATCGCGAATATATTACGATTTAGAAATATAATATTAACGAATAAAAATAAAAGCCGATATAATGGTTTTTTGTAAGAACCAAAAAATCTAAAACAATTGTATATTAATTTCTTTTTTCGTTACTCAAAATTATTGTAATAAATCAAAAGCAACGCGATTCAAGAGATTTAATCTCTCAAGGACGTATTTTCGATGGTTCAGAATAGTCGTCGATAAAAAAACGATTGAAATATTGATTAAATGAATATGATTAAACGACGACAAAATCATCATTTGATGATGGGCAAGCTTGGAAAGGAACTTTTTCATTTCGATGGCATTTAGAAACGATCGAAACTCATCCCTAGTATACTCACCTCGTATTATTTTTAATCTTTCGTATGTTTCTCTCTTTCATTATCTTTATTATTTTTCCTATTGCGGGTTTTTATTTTTCTTTTTCTTCTTTTTTGTACTAACAATAGAATTCGAATGTTCATAGGGCACAAAAACAAGACGAAGAATCTTCAATTGCATCTTGAGCACGTCTCGAGTAAACTTTCAGCAACTGGCAGTGTACCCTGATTCGACAAAAAAAGTCACGACTCGTTCATATGCATTTTCATTGATATTTTGATTTAATCGTTAATTAAATTAATACCTTATTTTGACATTAGAATGATCGATAACTTCCCCATCGCAATTCCACACGCTAAGGCCTGAATTTTTCTGCGATCTTTGGACATTGTTTTCGGTCTGCAAACGTAACGTTGGCAGAGCACGGAATGTGAATTCTCTTGCTCTGTACACCTCGACGAAAGGTAGATCGTACTGTAACAGAAAAAGAAGGAAAAACTTTATTCAAAAGTCTAGATTATTATTTAATATTGAAACGTAAGTAAATCTTACCAGAGTTTTTTGTTTGCTAGAAAGTCTGAGTAACATTCTAATATTGTTTATAAACGATGTGTGTCTTACTAAAATAACGTCGACACAACCATCACCTATGTGACAATGTGGACTAAAACCCATTGGACTTCTCGAACAAGCACACGACACGTTCGCGCCATTGACCATAAAAAATTTACCTTGGACCGTCAACCACCCTGTAAATAAATTATTTTTTTCTTTTATAATTAATAGGAAACAATTAACCTTGAATAAAACTAGACTTAATTAGTAAAACAAAGTCGGAACGGGGAGAAGAAGTTCTAATTACAATGGAATATTAAATTACAAATTATGGTAAATAATTATAATAAAAAATGCCTTTAAAATTGCTTACTCGAAATTTCTTTATCGGGAACACTATTGTGCATATGTTGCATACATCTGGAACAATTTTTCATACACCTAGTACTTGCTGCAGGATGACAGGGATCCGATAATAATTGTATTTCACCTTCGTATCCCTTGTTTGCAATAATTTTTTTAAAACCTACACACACACACACACACACAATAAAAAATAAAAAAAACCACCACAAGGAATCGTTACTGAATTTTTCAATCGAGTATGAATAAATATGTTAATATATTTAAAAGTAAAATAAATAAAAATAATAATAATAATAATAATAATAATGGCCTACTGTTTCGCTTGGATATTTTCAAAAGTAAATGTATTCATAGCTAACCAATATGAATTGATGAATTATTTATAAGCATTCCCGCGTGCTAAGAATTTATCTTTTTAAACGTGAATTTAATGGTATTTATAAGAACTCTTTAAATATTATACTTCACATCGAAATTATAAGTATCATTATTAAGAAGAAGAAGAAGAAGAAGAAGAGGATGATATTTTTTCTCAATGACATGACAAGATGTTTACCATAATTATGTTTTTCTTTTTTTTTTTTTTACCAGAATAATCGTATCTTTGAGGACCCATCCATCGAAATTTCTCGCTATCGCGTATGACATCACCGAGATATCCATAACTGAGTACACTGGCATAAAGCCTTAATAAGGAATGATTGCTATGGACGGAGGAAAGGTCCAAACCAGTGGTTTCTCCAAAAATGATATGTATAGTAGCTGTTTGCACGTCGGTCGTACCTGAAAACAACAAAATCAAAAAGGATAAGTGTTAATAACAAATGTTTAAGCAAAATTAAATGATTATGATATGCATAAAATTGAAATTTAACCAATAATATAAAAATATTATATATGAATAATCTTATGTAAATGTTATTTTTCTTTTTAAATTATTGAACATATGTAAATAGAAAAGGAGTTCTATCATAAATTGTATGGGTTATAAGTAAAATAATAAAATACCATGCAAACTATAGGCCAAAGTATCGGTACTTCCACTAGGTATTACACCGACAGGTAGAGAAGGGACTGGCAGTCTTGCCTCTGGGTCATCTGAATCGATTTGTTGGTCCTTGGCAGCTCTCAAGACCAGACCATTGAAAACTTCAGCAAACGTACCGTCACCGCCAATACAAACGATCGCCTAACACAAAAAAAACAAACTTCTCTTCAATCCGAGGTTCTTTTTTATATCGAAAGTTTCGATTACGTTAATATCAAATAGGTATAAAAAAAATTAAAAAGGTTTTTAATTCAACGATATCCCATGTCAAGGTCGATGTTAAAGATTTAATCGATCGAACGTGCCCGTAAAACGAACGTTTAACTTACCAGTAAGAAACTGTTTAGATAGATACGTCAAAGTTAAGTTTATAACATAGCTATAAGAATAATTACATACTTGTTGAAAGAAGAATAAGAAAGATAGAAGAAAGAGAGAAAGAGTATGATAAACCGATTAGTATCGTGACGTGAATATATCGATAAAAATAGAGGAACACGCGTTAGTCTTCTTGACGTCTTTTCATTTTTAATCAAGAGAAGAAGAAGTTAACTAACATATTATACTATTTATTTCTAATGGTATTTCGATTTTTCATTGTTTACTCTAGTTTCACCCACGTTCAACGAGAATAGATATTATCGACATTTAACATTTTCTTTTTTCAATAATTAATGCGACATAGTAGAATTTGTTGTAAACAATATTAAATACTTCAAGATTTTTGATTTAATTTATTTCATTTACTTAATAATTAGTTAATCGATAATTCATGTTAAATATATATTTTCTCGTATAAACAAAAACTAACGAATATAGGATAATTTGTATTTCATTTACGATCAATTTGCAACGTATCGATATGTAATATTGCATAATATTACAATATAAAAATGCATTTATATAAAAAAGAGAAATGAATTTATAATATATGTTTACTTACATGAAGATCACTCAAATCTGACGTAAGGAGAATTTCACGAATATGTCCAGCCCTTTCTGTAATAATCATCTTCGTTTCGATACCAGCTATAGTCATCAAAGGCTGCACATCTTTTTCCCATATTTTCAGTCCCTTCTTTTTACCACCTATAGGGTTCACGAATAACATTACTTTCCGTGGACGATAGGTCATACCTGTAACAATAAATATTGAAATAAATTAAACACACATTTTATATTTAGCAAAATGTAGAAATTATTTTGTAAAATATGTTGCTAGAGAACTGACGATTTATAAACGAAAAAGTTTTGCAGACAAAACTTTACGAAATCAAAATTGAATCAACCCTGCAGGAGAATCGTACTCTCATTCCAGAATTTGTAAACGTGCATGCTGACGTCGCATCATTCGTTTGAATTCATAAACAATTCTCTCGTACTATTTTGAAATGACCATAATCTAATATTTTCTTTTCTTTTCTTTTTAAACAATGTACTTTATTATTTAATTCCTAATATTTCGTTAATAAACAAAGTCCGATTATAATTTTCATTACAGTTGATAAGATTCGTTCGGTATTTCGTTAGCAGAATAAATGAAAAGAAAAAAAATACTCGCGTTTAAATGTTAGTTTTTACGCTCAAGTATATTGCTGAAAGAATAAAGATCGTGAAAAAAATGCACGATTACAAAACAATTCAGGTAAAATTGCATTCGTGCTTACGTAAAAACGTAAAATGCATTCCTGTCTCGTTCCTCTCTCTTTTCTAAAATGCGTGTACACAGAGTGTAAAAGACTCTAAAAGATTAAAACCTAAGCACTTGAATATAAATACTTATATTTTCGTAAATATGGGAAAAAGTAGTGACAAACGATTGGCAGTATTTTCGTCGATGTAATTTATTGTTTTTATTTTCATTTAAACTAAATCATCATTTGTTTCTCAAAAATACGAATTAATTCCAACTCCTAATCGAAAAGAAAAAAAAAAATAACTAATTGCTCGTCGTCGATGTATTCGTATAAGATTTACAACCAATAAATATTAAAATGAAACTACTTATAATCAATGAAAACTCTCGTAATGCATTCTTCTCTTCTCTACTTATTGTTGAATAAAACAAAAAACTTGAAGTTGTCGTTTATCCCTCGTAAATGAGTTTTTCTTTGTTTTTACTTCTTTCAATCTTGAAATTAACTTTACAAAAAAAAAGAATTATCTTCATCGGTGATAATAAACGATCGTCATCGTCGTCGTCGTCGTCGTCTTCGTCGTCGTCGTCGTCGTCGTCGTCGTTCCAAGAATAAACGGGTTACGTTATATTTCTTTTTGTTTTATTATTTTCCTAACGTTTTCCGAAACAAAAATTGTCGTGTTGTTGGAAACTTAATTTTTGTCTTTTTCTTTTCAATTCGAATTCCAAATTTGCAACGTTCTCTTACTCTCCAAGGTTACTTTATGAAAAAATTCATAACTCTTACCTAAAAGATAATTTCGAATAGTTTTGACCCAAGAAGCAACCTGACGTGGATCGGTATGGCTCATGGTAACGCTGTGATGACTCCATTTATTTTTCGGTCCTGTCACGGCATAATGTAATATGAAATTCGTTGGACAAACTGTTGGGGATGTGGGCGAAGTTGACGTTTGTTTTTCTTTTACATTAACACCATGAATCCAGTCATCTCCGTAACGTACGGCAAGAACATCCGTCATTGGAAGCGACCATCTTGCTGAGAAAAGTAAATTTCATGAAATTTTATATAATAAATATTATATATATATTTATATATATATATATAAATATAAAATTAAATTTAAAACTAAAAAAAAACACGCAGTAATTTATATTTCACACACTTTATTATTATTCTCTTTCTCTTTCTCTCTCTCTCTCTTTCTTGTTTTATTAAATAATTTAAAACAATTCAATTCCTGAATATTTTAAAACTCTAATCGAATGATAATAATTTTCCTATCATTGCATATCAAATTCGAAGAAGTGAAGAAACATTATCCTTTTGAATGTGATTTTTTTTTTAATAGAAGTACGATATAAATATAATTTAAACGATTCACAATCAGAGATGATTTGATGAGATTGATATTAAAGAAACATCGCCATTCTTTATTTCGTAATTTTTTTTTTCTATCTTTAAGGAAAAAAGAAAAGTAAAAAAAAACAGAGAACAATAATAGCCATGGTCATCGTTTATTTTTTTTGTGTCATGTCGTTGAAAGTAATATAAATATTAATAAGTACATAATATAGCATGTACGTGCCTTATCAATGAGTAATAAGCAGGTATACGTGTTTTTGAATCGATTACCTTGGAAACGGTCACGATTTTATAAAAGCGAATGATTAATATCACTGATTTTATTCTTCGCGATTAGATTAGCTTTTATACATTATCACTCGATTGCTAAATAATAATTCTTGGACATGTTAAGTGGAGAGAAATAAATTCATTATCTATATGTATATAGATTATAACGTTATTATATATAATAGCGTTACTTGAAAAACTTTTTCGGTAAATAGTTTATAACTGGAAATAAAATATTACAATTTTTTGATATTAAAAATATGAAAATTAACAATTGTTATTAGGTGTTGGAATTAATTCATAGTGTTTTTTTATTAAAAAATAACGATTTATTTGAAATGAAAGTAAAAAATTACATTATTGAAAATACTGCCCATAGCTTGCCACTACTTTTTCCCATTTTTCAGGTAACTGTCGAATACCCCTTTGAAAAAAATGCCAATTTGGCAATCCTCATAAGATGATAATTTTTTCCCTGATAAACCATGAGCCATTGATCAAAACAGGTGGTAATCCGAAGGGGCAATATCCCATTTCAATGTTTCCAGGTATGTTTTCACTGGTTTCGCCACGTGAGCTCGAGCATTGTCGAGCAGTAAAATAACTTTATCATGCCTTTTGCTCCATTCCGGCCGTTTTTCCTTCAATGCACGACTCAAACGCATCAATTGTAACCGGTAGCGATCCCCAGTGATGGTTTCATTGGGTTTTAACAATTCATAATAAACTACACCTTGTTGATCCCACCAAATACAAAGGAGGAGCTTAGATCCATGAATATTGCCTTTTGCCACTGATGATGATGGTTGTCCGGGCTTAACCCATGATCTTCTGCGTTTCGGATTGTTGTAATATATCCATTTTTCATCGCCAGTAACAATACGATGTAGAAAACTTTTTCTTTAGTGCCGTTCCCGCAAGAACACTTTATTTGGGATAAACCTCAACATATTGAAATAATAGTAACATGATGTTATTAACAATTAAAACATAAGATTTGTCGTAAAAATAAAACCTTGTTACAGATGGTTTACGATAAATTTGTTTCTGAAGGTGAAAACAGAATACTTTAAAACTCATGTCATCTTTAGTATAACGCTACGAGTTAATTCCAACACCTAATATTAACAGAGTTTATTTAATGGTGAAAAGAAAAAAACACACACCTCTGTTCAAATGTCATGTATATATAGCCAAGATAAGTAAGATACATTCGATAAATAGCTTATATTTAGTCCATTGAAACAACTTGTAAATGTATGTTTAACGTTAACAGAGGTAGGTACTTGAAGTTATATTTAAGTAGATATAACTAAATACATATGTAAAACAAAATAACTCTCATTAAAATAATATTTAATTAATAGAATTAATTTCTAAAAAAGAGAGAGAGGGAGAGAGATTAAAAATATTAAATTTATTTTTACAAAAATAGTTAATAGATATTTAATATCCAATAAATTTGATTTATTAAATGTTAACATCATTTTAAAAAACCTTTTGGATTGTAAATATAAAATTATTGGAATAGTGGTGCCCTAGTGTGCGGCCCTAACGTGTTCCTTCTCCCACCTCTTTGCCCAGGGCACGAGCTGAGGCCCTAATAGCGAATTAGAAAATAAATTCAAATCAGAGTAATCGAAATAGGAAATATCATTGATTTATTTACATACGTGATTCCATATGCATATACACTTAATTAGAATATACACTTTGTCTTACAATGTGGGAGAACAAATTGAAAATATCCAATCGATTTATCGTTATTTATTACTCGTTGTACAAACGACGTTGTGGGTCTATCATACTCGTTTTACGGTTCACTAACATCTGTCAATTATGCACGTGCTGGCATAACGATCGTTAAATATTCTTTTTATTCGTGCTGCGAATACAAAACCAAATCGATCATATAAATATATATACATATATATATTTAATAGAATTAATTTCTAAAAGAGAGAGAGAGATTGAAAATATTAAATTTATTAATTTAGTATTAAAAAAATTGTTAATAGATATTTAATATCCGATAAATTTTATTTATTTAATTTAACATCGTTTTAATAAACCTTTTGGATTCTAAAGTTGAAAGAAAAATAAATAAATAAATAATCTTTTAATTATCATTAAATAAAACCTATATATAACCCAATATAAATGTTAAATTAATCTATCCTTAATTTCAATCAAAAATGCAACAGTAAATTTAAAAGATTTTTAATGAATATATATTATTATTAATAATAAATTAACAATAATGATAAACTAAATAAGGAACGCCTTCAGTTTATCTTTGCAAACATTTAATAACGACCATGAATTTGTACTAATGAAGATACATTAAAAGCAAGTATTAGAAACAAATATACGTCAATTGCGGTTACGTAAGGAAAATTTCTTTTTCATGCTAATGTCATTTTTTTTAAACGACAATAAAACACCAGATAATTAAAATTACATCTCGTTTGTGCGAAGCCTTCCTCCACCTTTTCCCCACACTCTCCTCACGCCCCATATCGCGATGCAACAACGAACATTCTTAGTTGTTTAGTTGTTTTTTTTTTTATTTGCTTTTAATCGTCTTGTTTGTATATCGTAACTCGTACTCTGCTAACTATACCTCGTTACTAACTATACTCTGGTATAGTAACTCGTGCTCGTAACAATTGATACAGATCGAATGATTTTCAATTGAAAATTGACGTCAATCGTTAAGAAATTTTTATATTTTTCTTGCAATAATATTATCGTCGTATAATATTTTGATCATTTTAGTCTGTACCTTTAACACTGTAATGAACGATAATAAATGAAAGCAAATGAATATATTTTATTATATTATATCATTTTTTCATATAAAATGTCCTATCTGTTTCTCGGTGAATAAAAAAAATCTATTTCATAATCGTAGTTAATTAGAAATATTTCGTAACTGTTTTGAATAAAAATCAATAATAATAATAAACTGTAAGATATTCCGAATCGTTGAAATTCAAAAGATAGAGGAATGAATTGATAGAGATATTGGAAGTGTTATTTTTTTCTTTTATTTTATTTCTTTTCTTTATAAATATTAATTGATCGAGTAATATGTGTTAGATTTCATATTCGCGAAAGAGGATGTTGAGTTGATTTCAAGCACCCAACGACCTCGGCCTCCTTCTCTTTTTTATACAGTCATACATATAATATTCTACAGTATTCTAATATCCTCTATAAATCTCTCTGTAAAAAAGATATTTTTCTTTTTCTGAATTATAATTTCAGAATTAAAAAAGATAAAAGTACAAAAAATACTTTTAAATGATGAAAAAATAGTTTTCAACTAAAAACAAAAGTTTAGAGGCATTTTTCATTGTATTTATTTTGTTTAAATCGCCAATTCAATTTCCATCATCATTTACAATACATAATACTTCAATTATAAAATTATTTATCGATGCTTAATATAAACATATCATTGAAATATATATTAAATATGTATTCTACATTAAAATATTATTTTAAACATATTATTTGCTTTATTATTCTACATCCAATGAAATTTCCACGACTGACATTATACTTTTGAAATAAAAAAAGAACTTGTATCGTGCTAAGAATTACACGCACAGGGACGCATACACATACACATGCATAATATATGAGAATGGCAGGTATAAATTCTCGTAGAATGAGTAGGACCTTGAATGGTTAAAAGATATCCGAGAACATGTGAACGACCTTAGGGGGAAAGGAAAGTATAAAATGTATTAATTCGTTAATGTCTACATTTCGTTAATATTATTAAAACATATCTCGTTTCGATATTTCGTAAATAACATCAACAATAAGAAGGTAATTTCCTTGTTTTTTTTTTCTTTTTTATTTCGAAGGATTCGAAAACCTTCACGTACATCGATCAATCATCATCGTACGATTTCATAACACTGTCCGATCCAATGATATGAGTAAGCTAGTCTCGTGTTAGTAGACAATATTCTTCTTTCCGCGTTTGATGCGTGAGGATAATACTAAACGACACGTTTGACCCTAACATAAGACAATAATAACAAAAATCCTTATAAAAAGAATCTTTTAATACACGTTCTTTTTCTTTTTCTTTTTTTTCAGTCTCACCGTTTTATTATCTTATCCATAGTTCCCATTATAAATTACGTTAATTAAATGTTACGAGTCTTACGCAATTCCTTACATTGTTCTATTTTTTGTTTGTCCTTCTTCTTTCAACGTACACACGAAATATTATTATTTAAACAAATAAGAAAAAATTATACATACTATAGTTGGATTGAAAAGTGTCGCGAGCCTTGACTCCGAAGAAAACTTTTATTGTCTTTTATTTCTTCTTTTAAATAAAAATCACTTTGACCGATAAATAAAAATATTCTTTCCTATGTTAAAAGTTAAATAAAACTTGGTCAGTAAGAAAGTAGGTAAAAGTTTGGTATTATATGTAGTATCGATTAAAAGGAAATAGAACTATAATGTAAGTATCGAATTATTCAAGGACGTAACTCGTGCACGTATCGACACATGTTTTGACGTCCACGTGACTGGACCGCCTTAGTTGTAAGATATTCTTCGATTCTTTTTATCTCTTTTTTCCTAACGAATCATATATAATTAATGTTTTTATACGCATACATACATACATACATACACGTGCATGCATACGTTTATTTAAATACATTTTTCAATGAATTTCTTCGTTTTCTTTCTAAGTTATTTAATATTATAATTAATAATACATTATTTCTTATATTTGATATCAAGTAACTGAGAAAGTTGATACAATTTTTAATCGTTGAAGATAAACTTTTCTTATTCGATGTTAAAATTTTGTTCACTATTGATCAATACATCGATTGATTATAGGAAGAAAATATCAAGCTGGAGGACACTATCTTTAAATGGGAACTTAACCTTTAGAAAGAATCGTATTTAAAATATTTAAAGTATGTTTTGTATATTCTAAAGACGACGCGTGTTTAACACATTGACGCAAATTATGGCTATAACCTCGAGTTTTTATTTATTTGATCGCAAACATCGACTACGGTCGTCAATTTATTTTCTTATTACGAAAAATATGATAAAAAAAACAAATGGCTACTTTATAATCGCTTACATTTCTTTTTTTTTTATAAAAATATAATCAACAGCGTTGCGATAATATTTTAATTTAACAATAATATTGATTATTAACTTATTAAATAATAATATACTAAGAATTTCTTATTAACTTTTATACGTGTATATACATATATATACAGGTAACCCTCCTCTAACACGGTAGATAAGTACCTAGAAAATTCCGTATTGTGTGAAACCGTGTTGTCTAAGACTTAGAGTCAGTACAAAAAGGGGGGATTACATTGTATCTTTAAGACGGCATGTCTCGCCACGGCTGTAGAAGTACAGTGCTATAAGAAACCGTGTTACAAGATGCTGTGTTGTAGGAGGGTTCCCGCAATTTACAAATCGTATTGAAGCGAGACCGTGTTACAAGATGCTGTGTTGTAGGAGGGCTACCTGTATATATATCACTGCACATACTACACGTATGTATGTGCATACTTATGATTTGAATTGACCACTACTACTACTACTACAAAGAGTAGTCTTCTTCCTAGCAGTGTCATAGAAATGAAAGGGCAAGGTCAAGCAACAGCAGTGAAACATTTTCTCGGTGCCGACCCACTTCCACCCGTTCCTTTCATTCAAGAACGCTTTAATATATTTATTATATCAATTTCAATGATTCTAAACGATCTATTATGTTGTCAGGTATAAAATGGAGCAAAACATGCACATAATTGAATTGAAATTTGCTCCATTTTATACTTGACAACCAAATATATTAATTCCACTTAATATATCCCAATTTAATCAAATATTAATAATAAACGACATATCTAATCGGGCCAAATGATTATCAATTTATAAATCGGGAAACCACGTTATTAATTTACTTCAAATTTTTAAAACCTAGATAAAAAAATTAAAGAGAAAAAAAAAACAATTACGAAGAACTGAAATTTTCGTAGTCTTATCTGTCTTCCTACTTTGAAGAAACTAATCTCCATTTCCGATATCGTCAAATATGGATTCGAATTAGAAAAATGTACAGATTGTGAAATATTCCTAAACGTCTTTAAAAATTTTCCCCGATTTCGTTTCTTCTCGATAAAAAAAAAAAGAAAAAACAACCGTAATTAATTCCCACGAGATGTAAGAAATAAAGTGATAGGACGAAAGAGAGAAGATTAGAATACAAATTGTCGTTTCATTTTCAACAGAGAGAACAATTTACGAAGAAGGAATAATAAAAAGGACGGCGTAGAAAAGGAAAAGAAAAAATAAACACACATCCTAAGAAAAATATTCAAAAGTACGGACATGTTTGTATCCACAGGGAAAAATACTTTTTTCTTTTAAAAAAGAAGCGAAAGAAGGTGAAAAAAAAGGAACAGAGGAATAAGCCACTTAAAGGGAAAAAAAAAACCTATCTTCCTCCTGCGTTTATCCTCTAGGAAATAAAAATGTGTTGCTACGCAATAAATAAATCTTGAGTGTATAGTATCGGGACTTACTATAAGGCGGCCTTTCAGTTTCCCAGATGAGGGTGCCACGATGAAAATACACGCGACATCTCTTCTTCTTAACGACGAAGGTGTTGAGTAGCACAGATTTCGACGAGTTATCAGCAACGTCTTGCATTTTGTTTGTTTTTTTTCTTTGTGTGTTACTAGTTTATCTTTTAGTAATTGAAGAGCCTTCTTTCCTATCTCTCTCTTTCTCTCTCTCTCTCTCTCTCTCTAAATAAATCTATCTATCTCTCTGATTAAATAAATAAATACAGGAAGATGATAGGTAAGAAATCGTTTCTGAAACACTGGGTAACAAACCACGACTTGACAACATTAACAACACACAACTATTAACCGTACCGATGAATATTATTAATAATAATAATAATAATAATTAGAAGCACGGAGAAACAACATTAGAGGAACTTGTCAACGAGAAGAACAAGGCGACATCATTTGGTAGTGCGATCGATCCGCACGAACACTGAGCGAGGAGTCAGTCTCGTTGCAAATGGAGAGACTAATTGTGGGAGAGAGAGAGAGAGAGAAAGAGAGAGACAAAGATAGATAGATAGATAAATAGATAGATAGATAGACAGAGAGAGAGGAGGAGTAAAGGAAGGAAAGAGAGAGAGAGAAAGAGAGAGAGACAGTCGAAAATCGGGAAAGCCTTGCACGAAAACTAGGTCGGAAGGTAAACGCGCGAGAATGCAGTCTTTTCTGCACACCGTTTTGCAGTCTACTGCACTCTACTACACGATTGCGCTGAACACACGATTAGGAGAGCACTCCGTCACTACGCACACTACTACCACCACTACTCTACTCTACTATTACTATTACTATTACTATTACTATTCTACTACTATTACTGTGGCTAGGGTTACTACTATACCACCAGCACCATCACCATCACCACCACACCACACCACACCACAACCACCACCACCACCACTACTATCCACTGCTACTACTCTTTTTCTTTAAATGTTTTCTTTCTATATTACTATTGTGCTACTACTCAGCTGCTGCAGGTGTTGCTGCTGCTGTTAATACTGCTGCCTATGCTGCTACGCTGGCTGTTACTACTGCTGCCGCTACACTAATAAAGTCGACTGATTTTATCCTTCTTTGCCTTTTGCGATACAAGCTACGTTGCTTAACAAAGACTAGAACAACGGTCACCCTAAGTAGGGAGAATGATTCAAGGTTCTTCCAAGGAAGGAAAAAGGAAATGAGTTCTTAGGATTTTGGTTTCTTGAAATAGCTAAAACCGAGCTAATATTATTAATGTTTTCTTATTTTCTTCTTTATTAGATTTGCTATTTTTCTTTCATTATTATTATACATCCGTTGTGTTATATATTCTTGAGTTATCGTAAAAATAAAATAATGCGTTTATCCATACATGTACAAAGCTGTTTAAATATTATATTAATTTGCGGTACGAGAAATTGATAAATGAAATATCTCGTTTACCGACTAACCAATCGTAAGTTAGTATCTCTTTCTCAATGAAAGTCTCGCTAAAGGCGGTCTTACCTCGTGTCAATAAAATAGATATTCTTGAAAGTGATACAAGTTTTCAATACTTAATGCTGACTCGTATTTTTGCTGCTTTTTCTTTAGTCCATTAAGTTGTGAATTACAGGGTTTTAAAAATAGTAGTCAAGGAAAAGATAATTCGGTACATTTGACAGTTTTTCTTTGATAAAGGTGAAAAAAGCGATTAACATGTTTTGTTTTAAAATAAACTTCTTTAGTAGAGTTTTATCGCCAACAGGAACAAAGCCTTCTATGAGGGAGACCTAAATCAGACAATCTACAAAATATTAAACAAAGTATTGAAATTCACGTTAAAGTAATGGATATTTTATTCCCCAAATCTGTACGTTAATCAATTTTTCATATTCGTCGGATAAAATAGATTGGAATAAATCATACGTAATGAGTTCCTTTGATCATAGCTTGTTATCCGTAGGGAGTAAATAAAATTGAAATAAAATGTACTTTTAAGAGTAATCTAATTGACAGCGAATAATCTTTGATGTTTGGTGAAAAGAACTCTTGGAACTCTCGGAACTCTACATGAACAGAGTGTTATCGAGTATTTTGCGCGGGAAACATTGTAAAGAAAGAGGGAGAGAAAGAAAGATGGAAAGAAAGAAAGAAGGAAAGAAATAAAGAAAGAAAGAAAGAAAGATATAAAAAAAGAAGGAAAGAGAGACGAGTTCTACGATCGCTTGGCGAACGAACAGCATTCCAAGACGACCATCGCCCGCATACTATACTCTGCGAACGACAGTTCACCAATGAATATCGTAATCGTGTTTAAAATGATTCAAAACGTATTCAAATAAATTAAACATATTCTTTTTTACTATTTTATATCGAAGGATACGTTTAGTAACGAATTAATATTTTATTACATCCATACGATGTCGCATAACACAAAAGCATTATCCATTAAAAAAAGAAACCCCCCCCCCCCCACCCCGAAATTATTTTAATATTAATTATCTTTAGGTTACAGTTTATTTTGAAATAAACATTAAAATTCGAGATTCGATATGATCGACATTAAATGTTTTTGTTATTTGAGAACCACTGTGGAAACGTCGGACCAATGATTGTTACACTCGTGCAAGAAAAATAAAAGTATCCTGTGATATTTTATTGGGATAAAATTAAAACTAATAAATATCATCGACAAAGGATATTTCAGAGTACTTAAATTACTCGGTATAAAGAAATTTATGGATCCATCAAACCGTGACATATTCGATTAACCGGCATTACTCATATATCTGAATACGAGTTATATGCAATGGTAGAAGAGTGTATAAGAATAGCTTACGTTTACACCGTTTCGTATTTTCGTAGAGTCTTAAATCGGCATCTGTATCAATATATATGCATTGTTGTTATAAATGCGATAGAAGATTATTTTAACATCGGTGTATTACAAAATCGTAACAATTGCATTTTTTTTTTAAATATAAACACAATAATTTCGTTTATTATAAAAATCTATAATTTATATATTATGCATGAATAATATATATACATAATATAAAATTGTAAATAAAATTAATTGATTATAAAATAAATGAAATAATGAATATAGAAGGAATATATTTCAATAGTTTCGTCGAAATTCCAAAATATATTTGCTCACGTATGAAATGTCCCTCGAGATTCGGCCGACGGTGCGTCGTTCGAACTTTGGATGAGTGAAGCATATGTAAGAAGGAAAGAGAGAAATAGCAGTCTAAAATAGTGGTTAAAATGAATCACGAGTTAGTTTAGTTCCCGGGGCGGAAGGATGCTCTTGATACGTACCTGAGGGATTAGCGAGTAATGCGCATGCTCTAATTCAAAAAGACCAATGAGAAAAGTGCAAAGGCATGGTAGGGGCATCGTGGGGGCTCACGGTGGCCTTGCGCGTTCTCTCAGCTTCGTGAACGTTGGAAGTACGTCCATTTTGTAAACGCGTACGATCCCGGTTAGTCGACGCCGGTGTAGAGTATAATTCACGTTCGATGCGAGTTCACAGGACGGCGGGGGTATAGTCGTGTGTGGTGTAGGGTTAATCGCGAGCAGTGGCTGTCTGTCGGCGGCGTACCGTATCGCATATTTTTACGTCTTTTATATCATTCGCTGATAGAGAAGGAGGAGAGAAATAAAATTACAATCGTTTCTTTAGTAAACGCGTGTGAGAACCATCAAATAATCCCCTAGTATCTACAATATTGTCAAGATTATCGACTGTTTTTAATCTGCGATAGAGAGATTTGTCGGGTTTAAAAGAAATTTCATCTTTTATTCTCACTTTCTTTCTGTCTCTCTCTCTCTCTCTCTCTCTTTTTTTTACTTCCATCTTTTCCATATCGCGGCGTCTTCTTTCGAGGTTCAGTACAAGATGGCGGATATACAGGGAACCCCAGTCGCTCAGGACGCCCTGTCCGTCGTACAGCTGGAACTTGGTGGTAATCCAAATGCCTTGGCTTTGCGCAGGCCATTCGATCCGGTGGCACATGATCTTGATGCGACCTTCCGCTTAACGCGGTTTGCTGATCTTAAAGGATGAGGGTGCAAAGTCCCTCAGGAGGTTCTTGGGAAACTCCTAGAGGGACTACAGGCAGACGATAATGCCGCACAGGATCATGAACATGCCCACTTTATGCATATGGCCATTCCGCGCATCGGTGAGTTATTGTGCTGCTGCTGCTTATGCGTAATTAATCAACACGCGCGTTCGCGATCACTCACACACTTACTCACACAATGGACACAATATGTGCGAGAGTACTTCTCAACACGAGTACTCAATGTGATTGTGTAAGAGTTACATCTTAATACAAATATGAATATTATTTTTTTATCTTCTCCCTTTTTTTTCTTTACTTATCTGCCTTTTATTTCTATAATTACATTCCATCACTGCGATTTCTTTGACAATATTTATGTACATTCTCGGGTCTTATCGATTCTTACTTTCTTATATATATTTTTTTTTTCAATACTGATTTCGCATTTTTATATTTTATATCGTAATAAAGTTAAAATTCGTGGTAAAAATTTGATTCGAAACGACGTGAAAATTTGTGGATAATTCATACAAAAAACCGGATCGATCACGATAGGAAAATTCCATTGTAAAGAATTAGTTAGGGGCACGAATGTATTAGACTCCATCCCTATTCAATATGGCGGCGAATACAACCATCTCCCGCCTCTTTTCTCCCACGCTTCCGGAAGTATAGGTGTTCTCAACCTAATCGTATGATGAATTATTGGCGCGCTATATAATTAAATATGAAATAACGTTAGATTTTGGAAATATGTATATATTTTTTTATAACGATCTCTTGCAACTTCCTTATATATAATAATAAATGTCATTTGAAGAATATTATTTAAAATTCCTGCTAATACAGTAGAGTACTTTATTTCTGTCGAGTATTCTAAAGAACAGCAGGTAGAATAATGTTTTAGAAATATTCCATACTGTAATACTTTCAATTGGTATTCCAGTGCTGTCAAATTTCTTACAAATTAGTTTTATTATTTTCTTTTTTCTAAATTATATTATAATTTTCATTCCGATATTGTTTTTAATTATTTGTATTAATTATTGTTACAGGCATTGGTATGGATTCCTCCGTAACTCCTTTAAGACACGGCGGACTTAGCTTGGTACAAACAACAGACTTTTTTTATCCACTAGTCGATGATCCTTACATGATGGGTAAGAGATGTGTATGCATCTATACGAATAAAACGGAACTAAATTGTTGAATTTATTTTTACTATTATCCTTTTTCTGACATTTTAGTTGAAACTTTTAGAAAGTTATTTTATCCATTTCTGTTAGCACCTTTATTGGAGTATTTTTTCAGGAAAAATCGCATGCGCCAATGTAATCAGCGATTTGTATGCCATGGGTGTCACTGAATGCGACAATATGTTAATGTTGTTGGGTGTTAGCACTAAAATGACTGAGAAAGAACGAGACGTAGTTGTTCCTTTAATTATGAGAGGTTTCAAAGATTCTGCATTGGAGGCTGGAACAACCGTTACTGGCGGTCAAACTGTCGTTAATCCTTGGTGTACGATAGGTGGTGTAGCTTCTACCGTTTGTCAACCAAATGAATACATCGTGTATGTTCAGAATTAATATCGCTTGCGATGTGATTATACTTTTAATATTATTTCTTCTAATGAAAAGATAAAACGATAAAGCATCTAAAATCTATGTAGACCAGATAATGCAGTTGTTGGTGATGTACTTGTATTGACAAAACCACTTGGTACGCAAGTAGCTGTTAATGCACATCAATGGTTAGACCAACCAGATCGATGGAATAGAATTAAACTTGTTGTTAGTGAAGATGATGTACGAAAGGCTTATCAACGAGCGATGGATAGTATGGCACGCTTAAATAGAATAGGTGTGTTGAAAAAAAATAATATTTTGTTACAATCGTATTATACATAAAAGCGCGTTTTAATAATTTGGAAACTTAATTGCAGCTGCGAGATTGATGCATAAATATAATGCACATGGAGCGACAGACGTTACAGGCTTCGGTCTCTTAGGACACGCACAAAATCTCGCGAAACATCAGAAAAACGAAGTCTCATTCGTCATACATAATTTACCTGTTATTGCCAAAATGGCAGCAGTAGCTAAAGCTTGTGGTAATATGTTTCAATTACTTCAAGGACATTCAGCTGAAACGAGCGGCGGGCTTCTTATATGCCTTCCTCGAGAACAGGTATATTTATATATTTATGCGCATCATTTTCTTTGTAAACGTCTGCTAATACAGTAGAATATTATCTTTGATTTAGTATTCTAAAGAAAGGCAGATAGATAAATCGTTTAGAAAATCCCATGCTGATTTGCTATTAATTAGCATTTTAGTGTTGTCAATTTTCTTACAAATTAATTTATTATTGCATTTGTGTACCAAGTCGTTCATCAAAGATTTGTTCAATACTCGACAAATAAGATTGTCATACTTTCTTACTTTTATATCGAAACAAGTTATTTTCAAAAAAACCACTGGGTACATATTGCGTTAAATCATTATTCATAAATATTTTAATAATATTTACAAAATATTGATTTCTTCCAATTAGGCAGCTGCATATTGCAAAGATATTGAAAAACAAGAAGGATATCAAGCGTGGATAATTGGTATTGTAGAAAAGGGAAATCGTTCTGCTCGAATAATCGACAAGCCTAGAGTTATTGAAGTACCAGCAAAAGAAAAAGATGGAGAGCTCTGGTAATAAAAAGACCAGAAAATAATCAATCGTTTGTTTCTAAACATTTATAATATTAATACATGGCACACAAGAACACAATACATGATTAATTAATAACACTATCGAACCACACGTGCTGAATTTAAGAAAATTTAAAAAAAAAAGCCTTCACTTAAATCAATTTCGTTTTTTACTTTTTTTTTTTATTATATTATATCACGGTTGTAATGTCCATTGTTTTTCTTCTTCTATTTATAATTTTTTAAATTGGTAAACTATAAATTTTGTTTTCTACAAATAAGGTAAAGAAAAAGTTTTCAAATTTATTCTTTAATTATTCCAAAGCTTGATTTAAAAATCGACCAAATGTTTCTCGATAATATTTCGAGTCCTTATCGTTGATACTTTAATAGAAAAGCATTGTTAAAAAAATTCGATTATTATGATGAAAATGGGGGGGAAAGAAAAAGACAAATTATAAGATTAAAGAGGAGAAACACATATTTACTATGATTAATTAATAGTTAAGTAAATAGCTTAAGGTAGCACTAGACTAACTATGCTTCTATTGCATTTGATCAAACTGGCAATACACTGTGAGTGAAAAGAAAAAAATATTGATGAAGATTCGTTAGTGAGAAGACTCTTCTCTAAAAAAAAATAAAAAATAAAAAAGCAACAAACAAACACAAATAATAAATCACAATCGCAGAATGTATAGATATGTATATTTTAAGAAAGATAAAATACAATAGAGACTCGAGTAATGTGTAAGGTGAGAAAGGCTGTTGTAATATGTAATATGTAATATTGACTTATTTTATATGATAATGATGATGAAGACATGTGACGATGACGATGACGATGATGATGATGGTGGAGTATTTAAAATAATTGGGGAAAATTCTGACTATATAATATCTCTCAAAATGTATTGTGTGTATTTATAAAGTTACAAAGGTTTCGAAATAATTCTTGAATCCCTGACGTGAATCATAAATTTTGGGAAAGATGATGATATTCGTCATAGTGATCGACTTATGGTTAAAAAAAAAAAAAAAAAACGAAAATGAATCAAAACTTTAATAGTCCTAGAGAGTCTCTATTGGGGATCATGTAAGAATTTTATATTCGTAGAATGTTGTACACATGTTTGTGTGTACTTGGAAAGATTGTAAGAAGGATAATCTTACAAGAAAAATAAAAATAGGTATATTAAAGAAAGAAGTTAACGATGATGGGACACATGTAACCGAAGGATGGGATTTACAAAGTTAGAGAGAGAAAGTTTATGGAATAAATATAAGAAAATATGCCCATAGTTCACATATGATGATGATGGTGTTTTATATAAAGACAGAGACGTGCAAAATTGTTGACGAAATCATTTTATGTCTTTAAACAAAATGATTCAATAATTCTTTCTTTTTTCTTTTTTTACATTTACAGTTATATTTCATTATTCTTAACACGATCAACAATGCGTTAAACTGGAAGAATATGTTGTTCTCTGGTGTATTGTAATATTACGATTAATTAGAATGAATAGGTAATGTAATAAAAGTGAATAATCGCTGGAGAATCATATCGACGAGAAAATTAAAATTAAAAGAAAAGAAAAAAATATAACAACGTGAAGAGGAGGTGGAGGAGGATATTTGAAAAAAGGACAATTGATGAGAATTCCGCGTACTAACTTTGAACGTCTCTGTTGAAAAGTAAAATACAAAACCTAGAAAAGTTTTCTTTGCTCGTTAGTTTTTCTATGAATACGAATAGTACAAGAAGAGGTACTCTAAGAGAATAAATAATTGAAGATGCTAATAGAAAACAATTGGAATTGTTGAATCTACGAAGAAAAACGATCGACGTAGCAGGGGAAAATAGAATAAAAAAAAAATGCGGCCTCGATAAGGCTAATCTAAACAACAACTCTTGTTCTAATGGATATAAGGCCTTTTAATTATTGTCTCGTTACATATATACATACACGCTTTTGATAAATTCCAAAAAAAAGGAAACCCGGCACAGGCCCTAACGTTGTATTACTTTTTCATATGAATAAAGTGCTACTTTGTCAATAAAATTAATCGAATATTTTTACATTACGAATTCTCGTAATCTTACCTATTACCTTATACAATACACAGTTCAGACATTTCCAGAGAACACTGAAGATTTGTCGAAGAATTTGGGGTAAGTAAAACAATTAAATCGTGCCACCTCCTGTCATATCATATTATCCTGATACAAAATTCGATTTATGGACTTCCCGAAAATAACGAATAAAACTACGAAGGCTCAGAACTTTTCAACTCCCGTCGTAATGAAGGCTCAAGACTTTTCAACCTTTGTCGTAGTTTTGTTCAGTAGAAGGCTCAAGACCTGGGGTAGTGTCGGATTCAATCCATCCAGGATTCCGTCTTATCCAGGAAATTATCCTGGATAAATCGGTCCCAGTACGGACTGCCTACCGACTAAAAACCACCTGTTTGTATTACTAACGCCTTAATATTATTTTAAAATTAGTTATACAATATTATAAAAATTTATTATATAATGATAAAATGAATTCATTATTGTATTATTCTTAAGATAATATCCTAATTGAGATTACTTGTATTTTATTGCACATGATATTACTTTTGTGAAAAACTTGTTATATAATGAGTGGTCACAGTATAAAAATATGTAGGTAATAATAAACAATATCACAGTAGAATTATTGTTAACTTAAATTAAGTATATTAGATTGGTTACTATCTACAAATATAACTAGTTCTTTAAAAAATTATTTGATTAGGGGTACTGTATAAATATGTAATAAATATACATAAGAGCCCTTTTAAAATTGATTATTCGATATCAATTATGGTATAAATAATTGTAGTATTTAAATCATCAATCGATTCATGATAACTAATCACTGAAAAATAAGTTCTTATACATTAGGCTCGGGCTTATCGATAATACAGTGATGGTTATGTTACCATTGCGTCATTCGTCAGTTACGTCTCGCGTTCGAGGCAGTTAACAACGCGAAACGCTAAAACTTTTTAATCATTCGAGATTAGGTAAAAAAATAATTAATAAACGAAATGTCGTAAGGTCTAATCATATATAAACGTATATCTTACCCGTGTAAGATGAGGAGACTAGAAATCGCGGAGTCGTATCTACGACAAATGCCGAATTAACACGAGTTTAAACGAATTTGAACGAATTTGAACGAACGGTAGGAAAAGCACGCTCTATTATAAAACAACGTGAGTAGAAAATAATAAGAGAAGATAACAAGACGTTGAAATTGGGAAAAGATTTGAATAGATGATAGTTTTAATGGTAGCGCTATCCACGTGTTTACTCAAGGCTACGGCCTTCAGGGCCGTGATACTTGGTGCCCCTGCTTCTGGAAAAGGAACCGTTTCTTCCAGAATTGTCGAACAATTTAATGTTACACATATATCCAGCGGTGACAAATTACGTTTACACGTGAACACCGGTACAGGTAAGTTATTTTTAATTTATCTAAATAATTTTTTATACGTTTTAATATTTATAATAAGAAAGAATATTTTTTTGTTTCTTTTTAAGTTAAGCGAAACTAAGGAAGGATGTTTAAATGTCGAGTTGCATTAAACTACCCTTAAACATTATATTCTCGTCATCGATTTTATTCATCCTTTTGTTAAACCAATCAAAAATCGAGAAGTATAGGAAAATTTAAATTACCGTTCATTGATCTTTACACGTATTTCAATTGAATGAATTTTCTCCATTCATCGTTTTCTTTTTCTTTAATTGTAGAAATTTCGCGGAGGATTCGGTTTCTTTCTTTTTTCTTTTTTTTGTGAGGTTAACTTATCGATCTGGTTTACGCGGGAAATATTTTGTTTGAATGGAAGGAAAGAAATCGATCGTAATATTGCGTCATGTTTCTTTATTCTTAAATTAATAAGATAAAGAATATTCGCATTAATCTAAAAATAACGCGTATAATCGTAAAGAAATAATTATAAATATACATTTAAGTATTTTTCTTAACTTGTAGATTGGTTATAATTTGTAGAAATAAATTGAACCGATGCCCAAGATCAATGGGCGTGTAACCTCGGATTATATCGAAAACAATGTACGATTGCGAGATATCGTAGATGACGTTGAAATATCTCGAAGAGGAATTTCAAAAATTGTTTTAATGGGTCGTCTCGAGATTAGGTCGACGGACGATATTTGTTCATTCATGATTTTGGCTTTAGATCAAAAACTATATAAGTAAATTATTATTATTCGTTCGTTTGTAGATATTTTAATGATTCATTCTTACGTAATATGATCATTGATACGATATTACCAATCTTGTATATATACACACGCACGTGTACCATATATACAGGGTGTTAAAAAAAATAAAACAGAAAGAAAAACTCATTCATACGTGGGTAGGTTGAAAAGTTTGGAGCCTTCAAAAAATGGAAAACAAATGGTTTCTATAAAAGAATAGAAAGTTTTCACAATTCACCAACTTGAAACAACAAAAATACATTGAAAAAGAATTATTTCTAGATTTGATATTAAATTTGTTCGTTAACTCGTCGTCATCCTTATAAACGTGTACGTACACCCTCGATCGTAACAAGTTCGTTTATTAAAAGTTGCGAGAGAGTAATCAATGGCACAGCACGTCAATCTCTATTTTCAATGTAACTACCAGACATTCGTGTGTGCGTAAATGTGTCCATGTACATGAGTATTAGTTTGTATCTATATATATATATATATGTTTTTAACGGGAAGGGTGTTTGTATATATGTGTAACTTGATTTCGACAAACTGAAATCATGTCACCGTATGATAGTTAATTAAAATGTCTCGCAACGATTTCCTCAGAAATTTCTCCGACACTCGTCATCTTCCTGTTCTCGAAAATCGAATGTTATTGAAAGATGGAATGAATATTTCAACGCGATATTAATTATCAAAGCTTTTAAACAAGAATATAATAATTAAATCTTTAATATGTGTATTTTGTTTTTTTTCTTTTACACAGAATTGGGTAAAGAAGTAAAAAAATATTTGGATGACGGAAGTTTCGTGCCAGACGAAACGATGATATCCTTAATCGGGAAAGAAATCGAAACCTTAGGAGATTGTAATTGGTTGTTGGACGGTAAATGTAATTTAATATCTTCAGTATTGTACCTTAGAATTTCGTAATCGTTATTTAACGCTACTTGTTAAGATAAAAATAAATTCGATCGAGAAAATATTTGGCACGATTTGCTTACAGGATTCCCGAGAACATTGACTCAGGCGAAAATGTTGCAAAGAACTCAACCGGTGAATCTTGTTCTGAACTTGGATGTACCTACTTCGGTGATTTTAAATCGCGTGAAAAATAGGTGGATTCATTTGCCAAGTGGAAGAGTTTATAATTTAGGATTCAACGATCCCAAAGTACCGGTAAGTTGATAAATTAGTTTATATTGAAAATATATTAATTTAACGAATCAAAAAAATAATTATAATTAATATTAAATGGATCTTTCGTTATCTCGCGTTAATAGTATTAACAGATAATAAATAATGATCATAGTTAGAACTCGTATATATCATCTTATCATTCTCTTATATAACAAACGATTATGAGCTTTGCCTTGGAGTATATATGCATTACCTTTTAAAATAAAAATAATTCTCAAGGTGATTTATTATTAACATCTTTTCAAATATCTATATATGCGTGTACATAAATATGTATGCATTCATAGGGTAAAGATGATGTGACTGGTGAACCGCTTATCCAAAGACAAGACGACAAACTGGAGGTCGTTAATAAACGATTAGAAGATTATTCTATGAAAACCGAACCAGTCATCAATTTTTATCGTAAGCTTGGAATACTTAAGGATTTTAAGGGTAACACAACCAATGAAATGTGGCCTCATATCAAGGAATGCGTTAAACAATTTTTATAATATTTCAAAGAAAAAAAAACACATACGCACGAAGGCAAAAAAAAAAAACAGTGAACTTTTTAGCTAAATGATTGACTGAAATAGTCTAGTTACCGTTATGTTTAGAAGTTATTTTTTACATTCAATAGAAAATATACGCACAATTGTAAATATTTGTCAATGTATGTAGTACGTTTATCATATTATACATATACGACGAATTAATAATATTTTCGATATCGTATTATCGTTGATTATTATTATCGAGATATATATACACATATATATAGATATTTGTTTATTTCCTTTTGTTCCGTTTTTTATCGTTAAGCATTTGATAATGAGCATAGACTGGAAAACGAGATAAATTAGGATCTCGTGACACGCTTAATGACATTGCCAAATTTGATTTTAAATGAACGAGTACGAGTAGACGAGTATTGTGTCAATTGTATCAAAACTAAGAATTTTTACTTTGTATAATTAAATTAATAATATAAATAAATATATATCAAGGTTAAAACATAAATATCTATTTATCTAAATGCATATAATATTTGAGGGGTCTTGCATTGTGTACGCTGCGCCTTATTGCGCTTATTTGTTTGAATAATTCCACAACTATAATTACCAACGCGCATATAAAGTTACCAATGTTCGTGCGTTATCTCACTCTGATGAGATTCGATTAAAAAAAAAGAAAAAAGAGAAGAAGAAATGTTTTTTTAAGTTACATAAAAACTTAAGATTATCGGCACAACAAACACGAGTAGCATTGAAAGAATTAATTAACAAAATTTATATGCCTCGTTCAGTTTTATTTATAATCTTCTTAACAAATCTTTAATGAATATATACATATATATTCAACAGTGTAATATACATGCATATAATATATAATATATATACATATATATATATATACTTATATATTATATATATACCATGCACACAATTCGCAATAATCTCCCGTACAATTTATTTCTCTTTCTCAACCATCATTATCTTAACATTATAAAAGATCAACAAACATTCCTGATACACCATACATTTTATCCATAATATGAGGCTTAATAATTTTACTTTAAATCTTAATATATATCGAATCGTCGTGAAATATGATGATACGTGCAAAATCTTGATGGAAACTTAAAACTACTTAATATACATTGATTTTAATTATTATAGCTATATTATTCAATTAACGAATAACGATCTAAAATTATAGAAAATAAATAATAAAGATCTGTCAAATATTTTTCAATGATTTAATAATTTTTCAATTATAGATTTTTAATACGAATCATTGACGAACACTTATATTTCGAATACTGTTTTATCAATCATTCAATGATTTTATCTCAACATTAATCGTTAATTGTTAATTACATTACTTAACAATATTAGAATAAATAAATAAATAAATAAATAAATAAATAACTTAATATTCTTAAATATAATAGAGATATATGATTATGAAAAGATTTTAACGATCAACAAGAAAATAAAAATTAATATAAATAATAATATACATTTCTCGTGCAACATGTGCACAGGTATTTATTTATTTGTGTGAACTCGATGCTTAATTTTTACGTATATGCATGTATATATCTATGTGTCTGTTTTTTTTCTTTTTTACGTTGCATGTATTTTGTAGAAATAATGTACATTTTACAGGAACAGTTTACTCAAGTCATTGAGAAACGCTTTGTATCCATACAAATTGCTATTAATAATAGTGAAATGTATCTATTAACTTTACTTGCAATCTATGCAAGATAGAAGGATATATTCTACAACTAGAAATAAATAAATATTCTCTTATATATTTAATACAGTGTTTCGACGATAGCAATTGTAATATAAAAAAACGAATTAAATCTTACACCCATTACGAGAAGGAAAGAGAGAAAGAGAGAAATAGAGAGAGAGAGGGGGAGAGAGAGAGGGAGAGAAAAAAATTGAAAGAAAAAATATAAATAAAGAAATATATGTACATATGAACAAGGAAAAAAATAGCAACGATTTCGAGATCAAATAACAAAGTATAAAAAAAATTGTGCCTTGTAATACTTATTGAAGATCATTGCATTATCATCTTAATAACCATTACAGAAATAGATGATCGGTTTTAACTTCTATCTTTTCTGCATATATATATATTTTTTTTTTTACATACTTAAAAATAATTTAGTCAACGCATTGACATCAGTCTGCTGTAATTTTAAGACTTACACCATGAGAGAGATCTTCTTCGAGAAATTCGCCATATATTTTTCTTAATTAGCGCTCATTATCTTACCATTAAATTTTAATAACACTTAACTACGTAATGACAACACAACGGTATGTGTGTTAGATTTAGAAGTAATCTCTAATATTGTTGAATTTCTCGCTTAAGAATATTGGACGAATTAAAAAAAGATTATAAATTTGTCGAACGTAGTAATAGTAAGTAGTGTAGTAGTATTAGCAGTAGTAATAGTAATAGTAAGAGTAAGATGTAAGTAAATGGTACGCACATTGCGTAATTCGTACGTTTTAAATATCTATAAGTACATCGTGATTCTTTTTCTACTTACTTTTATTTCCTATACATATGAGTTCAAATTCCTCGAACTCATAATGATCTTCGAATGCACCAGGTCGTACAAACAATGTCGAGGGCAATGGATTTTCACCAACTTCTATGTTTTCTTGTAACTCCTCCCCACTTCCTTCGCAGAATAAAAACATCGGATAATCCGCTTTCTGACTCTGCGACATAAATATCTGTAATAAAAATAGAAAAATACGTTCTTTCATCATACACAAATAAATTCTCTTATCGTGTATTAACTTTCCAGAGCTACTCTTATTTCGATATCAGTTTAATTATTCTGTTTTATATTTTTGTTTGTGCAATAATAATTGGACAATACGTAAAAACACGATAATAAATAAGAAAATTATTTTCTATATTATTATTTTGGTTTACATTTAAAAGATTATTAACACTTACGGTTTCGATCTTTGTTATAAATTCGTCGAAGGAGTTTTTATCGTATATATAAAAACCAATGCAACAGCTGGGATCCATTTTGGAAAGTACCATTTTTCTAGGCGAGGTACAATGGAATGTCGACAAGGAAAATATTTCTTTCGACATATCAACACTTTCTTGACAATAATGAGGATCTAAATGTATCAACTTATCTTCCTGATAACCAATGAAGTAAAGTGAATGTCTAGGACGTCCGCCGATGATACCAATACAAAACTCTAATTCCAACAGCTTAGTTAAATATGGTATATACATCGGATTTAACTTATCTGTACCAAGTCTTAATGGTACTAGTAATACGAGAGATCTCCAGTTTCCATCTGACGTTTCGCATAATTTCTTCACGTCGTCCAAATAGACTTATACATTATTAGAAAATAAATTGATAAGATTAATACGGCTGATTATAAATATTACTAAAATAAAATCATAAATATATTATCTATTGTCTCACCTGCACAATCTTGAGCAACGTAAACACACAAATTACTAAATTCCCTATGTATTTCAGCGGCAGATTTGACTGCTTGGCTTAAAATATGTGCAACTGATCCAGGCCCGTACCAATCTCCTATTTGTTTTCCTGATTGTGCACCAAGCGACACGAGTTTATGAATAGAAAGAGGAGAATAAGGTCCAGGTTGATCTCCAAACCATTTTATAATCATACGATGTTTCATTTCTTCGTTTCTCTGCTCATCCGTTTCAACAATTTGATCGGGATTCCATCTCCAATCTGGTCATCAAGAATAGAGGTTTGATTTAAGAATTAATTATATTTATAAAATAAAACAAAATTATTACCTCGTCCTAAAAAATGAGAAACCAATGCTTGGGCCATCATCATCTGACCGCTTCTTAACATACAACCCCAGCCACAATCTGTAGTGAAAGTGGAACCTCTTAAATTAGGAAATTCTCTTCTGTAAGTGAGCCACAGGCGTGAAACAAAATCTCTCTTAAACCCTTCGATTCCTTCTTCGTAACTGGCAGCATCTATCGCCAGGGAAACTTCACTTCCAGTTCCTAACCCAGAAAGAGCATCTGAAGCCTTTTCTAAAGTATCTTCCAATTGTTTGGGATATCTTTGTCCTAGCAACCATACTGGAGATTCTTTAGAAAAATTTGTCTTTATTTTTACGGTCCATCCTAAAAAAATTAAGTTAGAAAAAAAAGAAAGAATAAAATAATAATCCATATAACATGGTCCGAGAAATACAATAAGATACAATTGTTCATTTTCTAACATACACACCATATTTAACATTATTCCATATAGAGAGCAACTTTGTTTTAACTTTATTATCGACTTCGGTTGCAACTGTAGCATCATCTAATTGTAATTCATAATGTGAGATTGGAACGATACGTTGAATATCAGATACATGGTCAGATGAACTAGAATAGAAACTGTTATTGCTGAAGCCTCCTAAAAAAACCATTTAATATTAGTTATTTATGTGACTACGAGTTAACCAGCACATTCATTCAAAATTAATGAAAAACAGATTTATTTCTTATAAACAGGTATTATATTATTAGTTATAGGTATTATTTCCTATAACTGGTGATACAAATGATCGGGAGATAATTCTACATATAAAACTAAAAATTGCATTTTAAATGTGGAATAAAATTTGTTCATGCGAGGTTTTGTTTTCAGGGGAAAAACAATAGTTTGAATATTTGTCGAGTACGCATATATAAACTAACATTGATGAAATAAATAAAAATATATAATTGATGTGTTTTTTATAGAAAAAAGGAAACATCGAAGGTAAATCACGTAAAGGATATCGAATTTTCTTTACTCACCTAACCTTTCTCGAGCTGCCTGTATTTGTCCCTTCATCATATTCAAAATAAAAACAAGGGCCTCGTATATTTCACAATAATATTTGTCTCAAATATTTTTAGATCACTCAAATATATTTACATTTTCGATTAACGAGTAACACCGACTATTAACATTTCTTTAAGGAGTAAGATTTTGAACTTTTCACATCGTTGGAAAGAAAATTACATTTCGTTGGTCAAGGACAAAAGAAAATTAAGAGTAAAAGGATTATTACGATGCGCGTCTAGCGCATAGAGAAAGCAATACGTTATAAGGGGTTGACACTGTGTCAAAGAGAAGTGCCACTACTTCGAACAATGAACAATTCAATTTCCTCTTGATAGTTCAAATCTGATGAATTAAATCCGGCACTCAAAACGAATGTTTCTAATTAATTGAATAAATAAATAATGGTTGAGAAATGTGATCGAAATTGTAAAGAGATATAAAAATAATCGACGTGAAGTATTACTAAACTACACTTCGATTAAAACTTTAAACCGCGTTAGTCGAACGAATGATTCTCTTTATACTCTACCTTCAAAAGTCATTTTAAAGTCTTTTATTGCATCAACGACGCGCCAACTGCTGGTTGATCTGAGAACCAATTGCACATACTTCTACCGTACGATCTCAACCGAATCTAGTCGAATCTAGCCGAGCGACGATAACGCGGGAATTTTGATTCGATCAAACATATATTTTTATTTATCTTATCGATGATCGTTATGCGGAAAATAAGATTATTCTTGGAATAAAAATGAAACATCGAGAAGATGTTTTATAAGTTTCAGAAACGATACATCTCATCGGACGTTTTTTTCTTTCAAATTAATAGCCAAGTTTTATGAGATATGTATTTGTATTTTGTTACAAGGGAGAAAGGAAAAAGAAGAAGAAGAAGAAGAAAAAAATAACGTAGTTTAAAAATAAGTAACGTTGACCCTCTTTTTCCTTGGTTACGGAAATATCTTTCTAGCAAAAGTCGTTAATCATATGAGATAAAGACCGACAGGACGTAATGCATTTGGCGCGCCACGTAATTGACGCAACTGATGGATTCCTTGGACGGTTTTACGATAATAAGATAAGTAATACCAAAATCCTTCGTTATTTCAATAATCTTTTTCACGTCGATGGTCACGCGACTGGAATCGCGTTATTTATTATCTTATCTTATTGTTAGATTACATTTTCCTTACAATCTCATTTTTTTATACTTTTTTAGAAATGAACTTTCGAGAAGAACAGGAAGATGACTGTATCGATAATTTATATTGAACTATTGATTTTGATATTTATTGCTATACTTTTCTTCTTCGTACATTTGTGCAAATAAAAGGTAAATTCGTTATCTCCCGGAAGGAAGTAAGCGATTCCTACATTTTATTAAACGCACGTGCGATAAATTAAATGATAACATCGATGTCACGCGTTTGCACTCAACGAGCTTATACTTACTTGCAATTTCGTGGCAGTTAGCCAAGAATTCTGGTAAATGTCTCTTATTTTTGCTGGATTTGTTCGATGCTAATAGAAATCATTCAATGAGAAAATGAGATTACATTTTTTTTATATCTCATATACAATATCTTTAATAAATATTGATCCATTCGCGTGATTACATTTATATTACGAACATATATCATGAGTATAACATATTATTTAAATATCAGTAATACAACTTAATGATTTTCATTAAAAAAAACTAAAGGAATAACAAGATTAGAATTAGTTGGAAAAGATTCATGAAATAAATATTTTTAGATTAATAAATTTATATAACATTATCTCTGTATAAATATCGTAACTTATTTGTCATACGCATATATCTGTCGATGTATCTAAATATCTATATCAGATATATTTAAAATGTAAAAAAAAAGATCTCTCAAAAAAATTAGCCGCTTAGGACGTTAAAACCAAGATGGAAGTTTTCTGTTTGCTGATAAAAGATGAGTGTGGAGTAAAGAATATTGAAAACAAACACAAAAGGAGGCAGGTGTTAACGTTATGCAAACGGTATTCTTTGCGTTAGCTTTTACATAGCTAATTTTAAGTATAGAAGAGTATGTATGCATGTATAATACTTACTTATACGCTTACTTAACTTCAGTCTTCGCTGACGAGACGAATCGAGAATTGCCATGCGCCTCTTGTCACGAAATATCTGCTAAGCTTTTCTCACCAGAATTTCTCTCTCTCTCTCTTCTGTCTCTCATTCTATTGCACGCAGTGTTCTTCTATTTCTCTCTTTCTCACCCTCCTCCACCTCATTGATTACCCAAGCTCGCGCTCGTTCTAAATTTCACATTCTGCAGTCGCTGCCGCGTCTCTGATGCGAAATATGAATCAGCTTTATACGAGGCATTACTACCACGTGAAAGAGATTGATGGAAGGAAATGGAACAGCGTAATCATGCGAACAATAATCGTCTTCACCGTCCCGGTGTCGGTCCTTCGTGACAATGGACGATCATCGGTCTTTATTGAAAGCTCCAACCCGCTATATTAGTTAACCCCAGCTTTAATAAATATCCTTATAGAAATTCTATGCATATATAACTATACCTACTCTCGTTCATATAAGTTACGTATGTGTGTGTGTGTGCGTGTGTGTGTGTGTGTCTGTTTCTCTGAAAGAGTACACAACTTACAAAATTGATTTTTGATAAAAACATATAATCAAATCTGACAGAGTCGATCCATCA
This sequence comes from Mischocyttarus mexicanus, assembly GCA_023678845.1. Taxonomy (NCBI): domain Eukaryota; kingdom Metazoa; phylum Arthropoda; class Insecta; order Hymenoptera; family Vespidae; genus Mischocyttarus; species Mischocyttarus mexicanus. The sequence goes on along the minus strand of JACGTP010000037.1, from coordinate 553,819 downwards.
TTCGATGAAAATCCATCTTATTTCCAGATGATATTTTTTCTATATTTTTTCAATTTATTATTTCATATTTAAAATGAGAAAATAATATGTTAGATTAATAGCGTTTTAATTTAGTTAGACACATTTCATTTATGAATTTGTTTTATTTCAAGATATATTTTATTAGAATTAAAAGTAATTGGACGTTTCATATATTATTGAATCCAAATTCACCATACGCTGAACATTACTTTAATTTTCAAGATTCTGTATATTTCTTAAATTTATTTTTTATTTATCGTTTACATATAAATATGAAAAGAAAAATATACAAAAAAAAAGAGAAAGTAGAAGTAGATAAGTCATGTTAATTAATTTTAATAAGTATTTATGTAGAAGCTTGCTTTTAAGTAGTATTATTTAAAGTCAAAATCGTCATTTTATTCTTATGTTAGTTAAAAGTTTTATCTTTCGTTCATATATACATATTTGATAGTTATTTATGGAGTAGAATAAAAGCAGCTTAGTAGGGTTTACTTTCCAAACAATAGCGCTGCACCTTTGTTATGAGAATATTCAGGCAAATGAGCATAAGTAGGAAGAGTGTTTACCCACCAGTTAATGTACTAAATTTGAATGTAACAAAAAAATGTTAGTTAATAATAATAATTCCCTAATATGAATAATGAATTGATGCGTTTTAGAGGAATTTTAACTCGTCGATTACACCCTCGTATATAATTCATAATTCATAATTCATAATTATATATATATTAATAGTATAAAAATAATATTTTATTTATATATAAATACTCGTGCGTGTTCCGCGTGTAGGTGTTAAACAGATGAATCATAATTTACAGAGAAAGGTTATTATCGTACATGTGTACACGTATGAATAAAATATGTAAATTAATAGATAAGTCTGTTTAACTCCTTAAGAAAAGTGTACTCAGTTGCAATGATAAATTTAACTTTGAGGGTGTCAACAATAGATTCTTAAATATGCGCGAACGAGAATGAGTAAGTTTAAAAATATGTATGAGCCATACTTGTGTATATATATATAAATACCATATATCTATATTTATATGTACATAAGCGTGAAATTTTAAATGTGTTATCTTTCTTCTTTTTCCAACATTCGCGGACACTTTTTTTCTTCTTTTATCTTTACGTTTATTTCAAATATTATTTTCTGCGTGGTCTAATTATAAACGAAATCTCCCACTTGTCGATTAAATTGGTTTATCTTGAAAATAATGACGATACAAACGTTACGATAACGCGAATCGAGTATTTTTATTAAATTCGAATATAAAAATGTATAATTTTTTTGTTTTACTTCTCTCCTTTTGTCCTTTTCATTTCAAACACGATATTCGCATTTGAAACGGCCTAAAGCGTACGGAACGATACGCGCTTTAAAAATCGTACCATCTACGATAAAAGAATTCCAGGACGACGCCATATTTGAAATTGTTTTTTATATATAACTTTCTTCTCTCTCGTTTTCATTTGCTTTCCTTTTTTGATCGAACAGAAGAAAAAAAAAAGCAAACTATATTCTACGTAAAAATTATTCCAGTAGTTGGGAAGGGAAATGTAAAACAATCGTAGAGATAGATCCACGGTAGGATGTGGACAATTCTAACCACGTTACACGGGGATTTTACTTACTTAACGGAAATTGAACGAAGGACAAATTAAAATGAGGAAGAGGGGGAAGGGGAAGGGAGAAAAAAGAAAAGATGAAAGATAAAATGAGAGACAACGTGAATAAAGATGATAAAAAAGCACGAGCGAGCGTACTATTAAAGCGATCTACGGAAAAAAAAGGGACGACGCGAAGAAGAGCTTACAGAAGATGAGGAAGAAGAAGAAGAAGAAGAAAAATATACGCGAGCTTTTAAGGATGGGCCGAGTGGAATTTAGTTTTTTAAATGTCAATGGTGGAGGAAACTAACTGGTGTGTTCCGCGCTCAGATATGCTGACGTCAAAGCGTCGTGTAGTCGAAAATCGATGCTAAAAATACGGAAAAATTCTTCTCCAAAGAAAACAAGGATCGATGGAATGAGGATGAAAAGACTGCAGGGGGAAGAGGGTGCCAGTACCGGGATGGACGATAAAAAAAAAAGGAAGAAAAAAGTAAAACACGATGATAAAACACTCGGATTTCGATGACAATTAAAATTCCATCGAATCCCGTTGATATTGCTCTTGTAACGAACAAAAAACGAAAGAGGAAAAAGACAAAAATGTGAAATCGAAATCTACGCGAGATACTAACTTGTAATTGTTTTTTTCTTCTTTTCTTTGACTATGTTTCGATAGAACAAAAATGAACTGTGAATTTTTTCATTTCCTTACTCCTTCCTGTCTTTCCTCTGGCCCTGCCCCTCCAACCCCTGACGCGTAATATCCAAAGATTATTATTGTTTGACGGAATACTAAACGTTTTGGTTAGTCGAGCGCATCCTACAGAAGCGATCCTGGAATATTTCCATTCTATCGTAAGATAAATACCGATTCGACGTAGCCTAGCTAGCCAGTTGCCTAGTCTCGTTAAGTAGAATTCGATGGATCGATATATCGGATCGTCTACTAAGGGGAGTAAGAGATGGAGAAGGAGGAGAATGAAGAGGAAGAGGAAGAGGAAGAGGAGGAAGAGGAACAGGTCAAATTGATTTAGATCGAATCCAGGCAAACACTTTGAATGTAAGTTTAACAACCGATAACATTGTCGAGTATGAAAATCCTTCAAACGGATTGGTCCAACAAAAAATCCTTGAATCTTATTTTCTTTCTATTTATCTCTTTATCTCTTTTACTTTTAGAGAGGATTTTCTATTTTTTTTTGTTTTGTTCTTTTCCTTTTATTGATTGTTTGTAGCTGGTAGAATAAAAGGAGAGATTGTAACGACAACAGGTTGGAAGTTTCGATAAGGAAAGGTGGTGTATTCGTCGTCCTCGTCACGGTAGGAACGTTTATCCTTGCGCTTACTGGAGCTAAAGAAGCGCAAGCGAACAAACGAGTACAGAGGGTGGGTGGGTTGGTGGCCAGTAGTTGACGATGGCGGTGGTAGTAGGGGGGAGGGAGGTTGAGGGAGGTCGAGGGAGGTCGAGGGAAGGAAGGGTTCTTCTTCGACGGTGAGAGGCACGTCACGGCGTTTAACCTATCGTTCATGCGAATGTGTAAGTTATATATACGTATATAGAGGGTGGGTGGCACTGGTTCTTGGAAATGATGGTAGTGGTGGAAAGAAGGGGGTAGAGAGTAGCTCCAGAGAATGGGGTGGGGATAGATAGAAGCGCGAAACAGTGGCGCGAGAGTGAGCTTGGTACTGCGATAGAGGACGAATCAAAGATAGATAGAGAGAGAGAGAGAGAGAGAGAGAGAGAGGGAGAGGAGAGGGTGGCCGAGAGGGTAGGGAAAGTAGTGGGGGATGTAAAAGGGGCAAGAGGGTAGGAAAACTGGCTGGCCGGCCGGCCAGTCGTGCTGTGGCGGCAACTTGGCGGAGATCGTCGCTTGTCCGCACACTATTTTTCCCCCGAACGGCGATGTTTCCAAACAACAAGGATCCTTTTTTGGTTCCTCCTATCGACACTTTTCGAGAACGGATCGTCCAAATCACGAGGGATGAAACTTCTCGATGGACGACGCTCGATGAACCTCACCGAACCACCACTACCACCACCACCACCACCATCCTGTTATCTACTGTCGCCGTTTAGGAGGAGACAACTGGACTTATATCTGAACGAAATTTAAGGAATACGAAGAGAAAGAGAGAGAGAAAGAGAGGGAGGAAAGATATTAATAATAATAATAATAATAATAAAAATAAATAATAATAATAAAGTTACACAACCGGAAGAAGATATTAACGTTTGTTTAATTGTTTGTTTCTTTGTTTGTCTCGCTCTTATTCTATTCGCGATTTACAATTTTCGCGAGTCCACGCCTACGTGAAAGAGAGAGAGAGAGAGAGGGGGGTGGGAGAAGAAGAAAATAGGGATGATCTTTGCGGAGGCTGCAGTTGCACGGCAATCGCGCGATTTCCTTTCGCGACGGTTTGCTTGGTAAACACAGAAGACGGAGAAGGAGAGAAAGAGAGAGAGAGAGAGAGTGCAGGCACACGAGCGAGAGAGATATATATTTATATATATATAAACGGAGAGAGAGAGAGAGAGAAAGAGAGAGATAGAGAGAAGGACAGAGTAACTTGTTTTTCCGAGCGTCGAGTCATCTCCTCGCGCAAGCATCGTCGAGATTATCGATTCGATACGTATCATATTCCAACGTGCTATCATCGGAGCTCGTTATTTCGACTTTCATTTTTGGAGTAAAATAGATAGATAGATATAAATAGATAAACACGTAGATAGAAAGAAGAAGAGAGAGAGAGAGAGAGAGAGAGAAAATGTGACAGGGAGTGAAAGAGATGGAGAGAATGTGAAGCAAATCACGATCAACTTTGAATCCTTTGTAATACATGCGTACGTGCATGCCTGCATACGTGCGTTCATACATGCGTGCATACGTGCCTGCGTGTTGGTTAGTTCTATGATGCATTTGTTTCTTTTTTTTTTTTCTAAATTGAACGTGCGTGATTTCTCGGGAGTTTCGTGAATGATTTGTTAAGTAATAAATGATAATATTATATACATCTTTGGACATATATATATGTATGACAGAGTAGAAGAAAAATAGAAAAATAGAGAGAAAGAATATGTGTGTATGTGAGAGAGAGTGATATGGATGAAAAGGAAACGCGTTATTTAGGTCAGTCAGCGATTTTCCTATCCGAGCCTTTGAACGTCCACCCTTGTAAGAAAAAGAGAGAAGAGGGTGCGAGGTTGTAGCAAAAGAAATTCGAGGGTTGATGTAAACGGTGTTTCCTAGAAAAGAAACTGAAGAGTAGCTCTGTAAAGAGAGAGAGAGAGAGAGAGAGAGAGAGAGAGAGAGAGGGGGAGTACAGTAACGTGCTAGGTTTTAAAATTCCTGTTTGTGTCTATCACCAGCACCCTTATTCTTTCTTTCTCTTTTTTCCTCTCGTTCATTTTCTTTCCTCTCCCTTCCCTCCCTTCGCCAACCACGAGAACGACCTTCGAACTTTCATTCACTCTCATAACGCCTTGCAACGCTGTATTCTCACCTTCTTGTTATAAACGTATGGAAATATAAATAAATACGTTATCTCGAAGAGTTGCAGCTTGTAAATGATGAATTTCAAATTTGATAAATATCTATGCACACAAACACACACACACACGTTTGTTAAATTTCTTCGTAAATACTGATTTAACATTTTTGGGTATTGAGTTGAGATTATTTTATTTCTGGTATTTATAATTTCTACTATTTATAGTATTTTATATTTATTAAGAATTAAATTTAAAAAAAATATTATTATAAATATATATAACAAATTATTATTATTGTAATAATATTTTATATATTTTATTTTATTATATTTTACTTTTTCTATTATAATATATATATATACAAATATAAATTAATTGTTTATTCTTTCTCTCTCTTTCTGTCTCTCTCTCTCTCTTCTCTCTCTTTCCCTTTTTTTCGAAATAAAAAATCGCAGTTAGGAGAATAAAGATTCTCGAGGTTAAATCTTTAGCTGGTAATTTAGCGGATTGAAGAACGGGCGCTGATACGGACGTGAGACTTTTATCCTCGAGGAAAAGAAAAAGAAGAAGAAGAAGTTTTGTTCTCTTTTTCTCTCATTTTCTCATCGTTCTCTCCCGTTTCTGCTTCTTCCTCATTCTGAGAATAGAAACACAGTAGAAGAAGAAAAAGAAGAAGAAGAAGAAGTTTAAGAAGAATGAGAGTGGGAGAAGATTTGAAAGAAGAATTTCTTTCACCTTGCGTGAGAAAATAACAAAGTTACCAGTGGACCACCACCACGAGGAGGTCAAGAAGCATCGTGACGTGATATTGATTGATTTGTTTTTATTGAAACACAGATCCACGTAGAGAAAAAGTACAAAAATATACAGAGAGAGAAAGAGAGAGAGAGAGAGAGAGAGAAAGAAAAATAAAAATAAAAAGAGAGAGAGAAAAATATCAACGTTGAAGAAGAATGTGTGTCAGGACACTCGATACTCGGACAGTTCTCTCTCGTGATTGGACCAAGGATACGTTAGAGTGTTGTGTGAGAGAGAAAGAAAAATAGACAGAAATACAAAACCACTAAAAAAGGGGTAGAAAAATATAATACACGATACACGGATCGTGTGTGTATTATTGTATGGCTCATGTTGTGTCGAGTACGTTTAGTTGAGGAAATTTCTTTCGAAAGAAAAAACAAATCAAATGATAAGAATAAAGATAAATGTAAGAATAAAATGAAGGCATATTTATATATATAAATATATTATACCTGGGGTGGTTGAGGGGGGCCTAATCGTAAGTACTAGTTGGAAATACGAAGAGGATGAGAACGAGACCAAGGAAGAAATATCTCGACAGGATAACATCGATTTGCGAGCATAGTAAAGGAAACGGATCAACGGTTATCGATCCTAGTTGTCTTGTCTCGTTCTCGCATCACCGAACCCATTCTGGGACACTTCTCTTTATTCTGTTACGAGTTTACCTTCGATCAAGGATACGATCGATTTGTTCCAAATTTATTCGATAACATTTCATGGATTTAAATAACAACTAATCATTATTAATATTATTATTATTATTATTATTATATCGTAGTATACGTCGTTGCCTGAAAATCTACAAAAATTTGTTCCAAGTCTAATAATATCGTTGGAACGAATATTTCTTTCAACCGTCACAGAAAAAGAAGAAAAAAAAGAGAGGAGAGAGAGAGAGAGAGAGAGTTAAGGGAACCATTTTCCGTGGAACAAGCGAGCCGCGTTACTGCTAGGCAAAGGAAAAAAAAAGGAAGAAAAAACTTTGAACTATACACCGGTACTATAAAAATCGCGTAGACTTTATATTTCGTTAAGGATTATGAACTGAGGTATAGTACGAAGTAGCTCGAGTAGAGTACGTAGAAAATCCGAGTTTTGAAGGGGATCCCAGGTACCGTGACACGAATTAGAACTCATTTGGTAAAGTGTCGACCGTTTAGGGAAGGGGTCGTGTGATAATAAGAACAAAATAGAATAAAAAGAAGAAGAAAAAAATACAAGAAAAAGAGAGTGAAACGAAAGTTGAAAAAGAACTTTCGCAGTGACCGAGGACCGCATTAAAGGAATAGGAAAAGGAAAAGGAGAAGGAGGAAGGGTAGGGGGAGGCTTTTCGATGTTGGTGTTTCTCTCGTTGAAACGAGAAGGAATTAGGGTTGAGAGTTAAAAGGAAAATTTACGCTATGAAGGGGGACGCAATGGGTGGAGGCGGAGGAGGAATCCGTGGAAGGAGGAAGATTCGAAGGTGGAGGGAAGTACGCTAAATGAGGAAGTACTGAAGCGTATCGTGGAAATCCGAATCCATTGTAACGTGGAGGAAAGAGAGAGAAGGTGGATAAAGGTTGGGGTAAAAAGGGGAAAAGAAGATAGAGATAGATAGATAGAGATAGCGAAAAGAGTAATAGGGAAGTGTACCAAAGAAGAGAACGCCACTTCGCTGTTACGAGCTTTGCCGTCAAAGAAAACGGGTCGGAGTTACCCGAGAAAGCAACACTTTTTCATCGATATACATATACATATACATATATACATATATATATACACACACGCACATACATACATATATATATTTGTGTATTATTTATGTATGTTGTATATAAAGAGGTAGAGAGAAAGGAAAAGAAAGAAAAAGTAAAAAAGGGAAGGAAAAGTTTGAAAGGAAACTCAAGAGAAACACATTTTCTTGGAGAATCGAAAGGAATCGTACGATATAGGAAAAGAGAAAAAGAGAGAGAGAGAGAGAGAGAGAGAGAGAGAGAGAGAGGTGGCTGAGAGACCTGACTTTGGATAAAAGTTCGACGCTCTACGAAAAAAAGTTTGATTCCATTGAAGACTACCAGTAGGAGGGTTTCTAGAAGTAAAGGAAAGGAAAGGATAGAAAAAGAAGGAAAGGAGACGCGTTCCTTTTTCTTCCTGAAGAAAGAAGAAAGAAGAAGAAAAAGAAGATAAAGTTCCGGTGACGAGGACGGAAATGCCGAGGTTGCTTGCAAATTAGACGTCCGGGAGTCGAACGAATAATACGAGGGATCCTCAACGGAAAGATCTTTTATCATTTTCTTCTAACTGTTGAAATGAAATTAAACAGATGTACGAACTTTCTATGGATATGCATCAATTGCATCAATAATTAAAAAGAAAAAAAAAACAAAAGGATAACAGAACTATAGAAACAAAAACATTGAATTTTAGTTTTATATACGACGGAAAGGGGGTAGTTAATTAATTCTTTTCTTTTTAATCAGAATCGATTCAACGTTCGAGGATTTTGGAATGGATTTTATTTGATAAAAAAAAAAAAAGACAAATACCTTTAGCCTTTGTTCGAGCAACAATTCTTCTCCTGTTTGGAAGTTTTCATGCTTCATAGAAACGAGATTGTCAAGTTAATAACATTTCTCCTCGACGAGCACCACCACCTCCCCGTTCCCTCCGCCGGGTGTGTTCTCTTCGTTCTCTTAGTCGAATCGTATCGGCATCGACACATATCCGGCTTTTGGATGAATAATTTTGCGAACAACTTCCGGGCTTTGATTGGAAACTTGGAAATAGCTTAATGCATCCACGACCTAAATAGGCCCTCACAGGATAGATCGTATTCGAAGCTTTCCAAATTAACATGGTTTTTCTTTTCTGATTTCCTCTGATCACGATCCAACGATTATTTATAACAATTATTTCTATTAGTGGTATTTATTTATTTCGTTAAAATGAAAGATCTCGTAATGAAATCATATTTTGTTTGTCTATGAAAGATAGAAGAAAAAAAAAGGATTTAGTTTGAAGTATGCAAACGAATGGAGAGAATATACTTGTGAAATGATATGAATAAGTTTCCTTTTAAAACTATACATATTTTGCATACGTTTTTAAAGGTGTCTTCGAAGTAACGAATAAGCCTAATTGAAAAATCTTGTCAACTAATTCATTCGATACGAGGTGATGCGTTTACGAGCATGTTGAACATACGAAAGGCCTAAATACGTTTGAAAGCAACGATAACGAATTCTCTTTAACGAGAAAATAGAATTAAATTATTAAAAAGAAATCAACGAATAGAAAGAGAATTGATCGAAGCCAAATAAAAATTATCCTCGATCACCCCTACACAGAAACGCGTACACGTACAGAGAAGGGAGAAAAGAAAAAGAAGAAGATGCGATCTGTAAAAAATTGAAAGCTCGGTATCAGGTTTATTTTTTCTGGTCAAAATGAGACGTTCCCTGTTACGGACTGTGATCCTGCTGATGACGGTACAACAGTTACCATCTATCAGTTATTCTCTCCTACACAGCGAAAGGGAATCCGTTTTGATACCGGGCGATATCGTCCTAGGTGGATTATTTCCCGTTCACGAGAAAGGTAGTTCCGCGTGCGGACCTAACGTCTACAATCGTGGGGTACAACGGCTCGAGGCAATGCTTTTTGCGGTAGATCAAATCAACAGAGAGAGCAGGATATTGCCGGACATCATGTTGGGTGTACACATCCTGGACACTTGTGGAAGGGACACCTATGCTCTCAATCAGAGTCTACACTTCGTTCGTGCTTCCCTGTCAAATTTGGATATAAGCGTTTTAGAGTGTGCCGATAGATCGACACCGAGGGTCAAGAAAACTGCTAGTGCTGGTCCGATCTTTGGTGTCATCGGTGGATCATACAGTTCTGTATCACTTCAGGTTGCCAATCTTTTGCGTCTCTTTCACATACCACAAATATCACCGGCATCTACGGCGAAGGCACTTAGCGACAAAACCAGGTTCGTATTTAACTTTATTTCTTTCTTCATATATGTGTTAGTATTATTCTCTATATATTACTATATATACAAAATAAATAGGGTTATATATTATTATTATTATTATATATTAGTTACAATACTTCAAACTTTTGCAATATGATTTATAAATCACGATAAGTGCGTGACTAACATAAGTTGCTCCCAACACGCGTATGATAAACCAGTACCTATTACTGTTATTAATATTTATCTAATTTGTAACACGCGACAAGATTACTTCTACGAGATCTTTAAATATATTGTTAATAATCACTTTTAAAAATATATATTATTTGTTGACCTACAAATAAATCACGTAATAATGAGACTCGTGCTACTTGAACCACGTAACATATCACGAATTTCACCCTATGTTATATGGTGCAAGAGAATTAATATTAGAATTACAGATTATTATTAATGTGTGTATCTGTTAGAATGATTGATTACGTATCAAATAGCTTCTACGAAGAATAGAAATTTCTCTTTCTCTTCATTTTATTTTTTTATTCGTCATTAATAAACGATCGCGAGACTAAATTCACTTTGAATTTTTTTGTCTTCCTTTCCGATGAATTTAAAAATATTCTCAAATACCCGCTATACGAATTTAGAAATTGGATCGAATCGAAATTATTCATAGATCCTTCGTTCGAAGTAACCTCATTTTCTATTATAAATTTCTAAATTATCCCGTACTATGTCGGACAGAAGAGAAAAATGATATACGAACGTAAACAAAAACGGTATAGGATTTTAATAATAAACACAGATATAAAAAATTATTATTTTCTAGGGTATTATTTCAAAGTACAATCTCGAAATAACAATTTTCCATTTAATTCGGAATACGGCGAATGCTCTGTGGTCATTTAAAGAAATAAAATAAATTAAACAAAAATAAATAAATAAAAATCGATTTAAACTTTCCAACTAATTACGGAACAGTTACGTTGTTTCGTTGGCAATTTCAAATAGAGAAAGAGAACTACTATACCACTACTATTGCGTAACTAAAATTACCTTCACCAAAGATTGCGTAAAGCGTCAAGCGTTGATAGGAAGTTAAAATTTCTTCTCTTTTAGAGAAGAACTTGGTGGGCTAAAACGACCAAAGTATCCTTTGAAAAGATCTTGGGCAAAAAGGTCAAGAAGAAGCTACGTAGTAAATCAAACAAGTTGCCATTTAATGTTTCGTTTTAAGTTTAAGTTTTTAATTTCGTTTGATCCAGAGAGAGAGAGAGAGAGAGAGAGATAACAACTAATCAAAATTTTTATCCAGTATTTTCTTCAATTTTCTTTTATTCTAATAGTATGGAAGTGTTGTTAATGAGATTCACGAAGAACAAAAGTAACAATTACCTGCATACCGCATTTAGAGATTATCTTTCTTTTGTACTTTTATACTTTGTAATCAATTGGAACACACTTTGTTGTCATTTTCATTGGAAGGCGAGCTTAGCAAATAGGAATGGTTTTGTAAGGTTGATATTGCTTTCGGTTTCATTAGGTATTCCTTGGAAAAAGCTTTACTTCTAACTTTTCAATTTGTACTCTTACCGGTTTTTGTCTCCAAACGAATAATTAAATATATATACATTACTATTATAATAAAAAAATATTAAAATACTAAAAGCAGGGTAAGAAAGAAAAGAAAGAACATTTTCATTAAAACCAAGCAACCATTTGTAATAATCCAACGAAAATAAATTCACCTGTCTTCCCGTATGTTACTTCTATGTCTCCTCTGTGGTACGTGTAGAAATCCAGCCCGTTTAGAATCACTGTTTCTTTTAAACTCCAATTTTTTAATTTACTTTCATTCTAATACACTTTTCTGTATCATTCTTTCCATCCAATTTATTATTACACCTTCTCTCTCCCTTATTTCTTTTTATATCCTAAGAGTAATTTTTCTTTAGAGATTCGTAAAATATGATAGAACAAAGTAGATATTTTTAAGTCTAATAAACGACTCGTCTCAGAAAGAAGAAGAAGAAGAAGGAGGATAATAGGAAACGTTTTTAAAAAAAGGAAAGAATAAAAACAAAAATGAGAAAATGATAGAATGAAATATTATAATACGGGAAAGAGGTTTCATCCCTGTTAGAATCACGAAATTGCTTGCTAACTTGCGTTCTTACAAATGAGACTACACCCCACCCAAAACGGTTTTTTTTTTTTTTTTCTTAGAAAGGGAAAGTATCATTGTCGTCGTAGTCGTTGATGTTGATGGTGTGTATCGATTGGTAGGAATACATCTACTAGAATCTATCCGTATCCTACATAACCCAATTTGTCCCAAGGGTTCGATTATGGACCTCTTTCTTCCCTTCTCTCTCTCTCTCTCTCTCTCTCTCTTTCTTTTTTTCTTTCTTTCTTTCTTTCTTTCTTCGAAGAAACTTCGATGTCGACCCCCGAGACATCGAACAGAATTGCGTGTCGATCGTCAATACACTTCACGACACGTGCTGATCATTAAGATGATATACTATTTCTATCCTCGGGGGTTAGTATTATTATTTTTATTTTTATTTTTATCTTTATTTTCTTTTTCCTTCCTCTTTCCCACCTACTTTTCCTTTTTCAACACTTTTTCTTTCCTGTGAAACGAAAAGTATCTTGATTTATTTCATCTCTCGTGGGATACACCATCATCATCATCTTCTTCTTTTTCTTCTTTTTCTTCTTTTTCTTCTTGCTAAACCGAGTCTAATAATTTATCTTTCCAACGATTCGGATATTTGAAATAAATAGGATCGTTGTGATAGTTGTTTGAATCATGGCTCGAATGATATTATATCCAATGTTTTAAGATTGTTTATGTTATATGAACTAATATGTAGGATTATTATTAAAAATGATTTATCGGTACGGTGTAATAGAAAATTTCTCTTGTTTCTTATACAGGTTTGATTACTTTGCAAGAACAGTACCACCGGATACATTTCAATCAATCGCATTGGTCGATGTAGTGAAAAGCGCTAATTGGTCTTACGTATCAACCGTTTATTCCGAGGGTAGTTATGGTGAATATGGAATAGAAGTGTTTACTCGGGAAGCCATAGAAAGAAACGTTTGCATAGCTGCAGCTGTTAAAGTACCAAGCGCTGCCAACGATCAAATATTCGACGATATCATACAAAGATTGATCAAAAAATCTAATGCAAGAGCTGTTGTACTTTTCACACGCGCCGAAGATGCCCGTGGAATACTCGAAGCTACGAGAAGATCTAATTTAAGTCAACCGTTTCAATGGTTGGCCAGCGATGGTTGGGGTAGACAATTGAAATTGGTCGAAGGATTGGAAGACGAGGCCGAAGGTGCTATTACGGTAGAACTTCAATCGAAAAATATTCCAGAATTCGACGAATATATGGCGTCATTGACGCCGGAAAACAATTACAGGAATCCGTGGTTCACCGAGTACTGGGAAGAAGTATTCAGTTGCGTGTTAAATGACAACTCCAAAACAGATAATACCATTATTCGTCCTACGATACATCCTACGATTAATGGCGCTAGAAAAATTTGTAATCCCGAACTTAGATTGACAACCAGCAGGGGATACGAACAAGAATCTAAAGTACAATTCGTCGTTGATGCCGTTTACGCATTTGGATTTGCCCTACATAATCTTCAACGTGATCTTTGCGGTAAGAATCAAGGATTGTGTCCTGCGATGACCAATTACGATCGCGGTGCCTTCTACAGGGATTATCTTTTGAACGTTTCTTTCGTAGGTAAGCTCAATATTTTTCTATTATTATTATTATTTTTCTTTCTTTTCTATTATGCATTTTTATTTTATTATACGAACGACTGGGTCTCTTCATTTTTGTACATCATCACGTAATGGTTGTTTTCCTTCTTCTTCTAACGAAACATATCGTCTTTTAAATATTCAAATGCTATTAAACGATCGTCCTTTTCCCGAACGTAAATCAATTTTATACCCTGTTATTATGCGAACGAGAAAACCAATGACTATTCTGTTCATATGCAATAAACTGGACACGTATTAAGGTCATCAATTTGCGATAATTTATACAAACGATTACCAAAGTTATGAAACAATAAAATAACAATCGTTAACGACAATTCATTCAAAAGGGAGAATAGGTTATTTAATAATACAAAATATTCAATCTTTCTTTTTAATAGATTTTCTATTAAAATTTATATTTTTAAATACTCGGTAAAGGAAGAAAAAAAGGGAAACTTCGAATAGATTCAAAGTACGATAGTTCGCATATTTATACGAGAAAATGTTACGAAAGTTTAGTTGGAAGTTTGATACACGTGGGTGAAGGGAGAAGGCATAGCGGGCATTCGATTTAAAATAGAAGTGTTCGAATATATTTCTACGACTGACTGAATATCACAGAAAGTGCTAGACGACGACTATCGATCGGAAATATTTATTACAACCGTAATTACCTTTTTCTTTTTTTCTTATTTCTATTTCTATTTCTATTTCTATTTTATCGGGTTTTTTGTTTATTTTTTTATACGTGTATCTTTTTTTATTTTTTATTATATCTCTTTTTCTTTCCCGACCGAAGGAGGGATGATAAAGTTAAAATACGATCGAAATATCGTCGAATAAAATGTTAAATTAATTTACGATAATAATAATAATAATAATAATAATAATAAAAATAAATGACTATAATAACAGCATAGGATAGAGTTGTATTTGTTGAAAATTACTAATAACACATGCTTCTAAAGATGGATCGATCGATCGCGTGTTTAAAAAAGGAAACAAACGTTCGTTCCGGAATACTAATCGATCATAACATCCTTGGACGTAGGAACGGACTCGTTAAAGGAAATATAATAGTTACCTTCGAATGGAAATCGTCCATGTAAGGAATAGAATTTATGTTAGATAGATATATATCGATAAAGTGGAAAAGTACGTACGGTTAAGGACAAGTTAGATTTAGAAAAAAAAAAACGAAAGGAAAAACACATATTTCATCGAGGTTAAAACTTTTGATGGATGGTCACGACGATGCATTAAAATATTCACGGCACGTGTTCTTCAAATATTTTGCTTTTTTGTACCTTTGGATACATAGGAAAGGGGATTGGGGTTTGGGGAGGGTTAATGGGAGATAGGATTATCAATATTTGATCGGTAATCGCTAGGATGTATTAAAGTAGATCAAAGAAAACAACAATAAAGGATATTTCATTCGATAAAATAATCAAATTAGAATTTTATTTCTGTTTTTTTTTCTTTAAACAATATACGAGAGTAGGTGTAAAAAAATGTTGATCCTAATACAAGAAGAAGAATATTTTTCTTGGTCATTTAGATATTTTCTTTTACAAAATATAGAAATGATTTTTGTCGAAGCTCGAGAAACCTTTTCAATCTAATCCCACCCTATTATAATTTGATAGAATGATTATTTCAAAGTAAAATTATCTTCGCAAAGGAGATTATACATATATGTGTGTGTGTGTATTATTAAACGGAATATCTCGAATTGGATCGGACTTATCCGAGGGCACATACCACTATCGATTCGTGTCACGAACGTATACACGCGACGAGATATCGCACGAAATGCGCAAGAGATAATGGGGGCTCGGTCTCTCGCGTTTATTTCTCGCCAAGCTGCGTTTTTAGGCTATCGTCAACCCTAAAACGAACGTCAGAATCAAATATTAAGGTCACGTCTGTGTGCAGGTACTTTCGGTGATAAAGGAAATACCATCCCTTCTCTCCGCGGAATCATTTTTCTTTCATCTCCTTTCTCCTTTCTCCTTTCTTTCTTTCTTTCTTTTTCTTCTTTTTTTTTCTTTTTCTCTTTTTCGATTCGATAGCTTTGCGTAAAAAAAAATATTCTTCTTCTTCTTCTTCTTATTATTATTTTTATTAAACTTCTATCGCAGTAATATCTATTTCCCGAATAAATGGATTTAATTTTCGATATTTATACGTAAGATTTTCTCTCTACTCGTAAAGTTAAACTCTTCACAAAGAGAATGAACTATCAAATCTTTTTTCCCTACTTTTGGTACTACTTTGGATTACAAATAAATCTTAAATAGCTCATATTTTTTACCTCCTACGCCTTTCTTTTCTCTTCTTCCACTTTCTTTTCTCGTTATCCTTTTCTTCTTTTATTATTTAGACAATTCTGTTTGAATGAAAAACAGTCGAAAAGAAAAATTACAAGTTACTTATTATTATATGATTCGACCTAATATGTGATACTAATGTATAGATACATATACGTAATTCAGCCAATCATTTCACACCGATTAATTAGTAAGCGACGATTTACTTAGACTCCCATAGCGTGACTTGCTCACTCTATTATATTAGCTTCACGAGTAATACAATGGAACGAGGAAATTGCGTTATGCGATGTCCGTCTATTTAGGTCACCCAACGAGAAGATCCTCTCCACGATATTTTCGGATAAAAGGAATACTTTATGAACCATCCAAGAAAGACGAATACAATTCTAATCAGACAATTCTTTTATCGTCAACAAAGTTTTTAATAAAACGCCTTTGAATTTTATCGCTTCTATCAATTATTTGTATTCGATTATAAAATCGTTTAATTTGCAACAACACACACACACACACACACAGGAATTGTTTTTTTAAAGAAAATATTAATCTATATTTTATATTGGAACATTTTATTCGACGTAACGCGATTTCGTATAATTGATTTAACGTTATGTAATTTTATTTACTCAAATATAAGAAAATATTCCTTTTTTTTTCTTTCATATAAATAGTTAGTTAAAAAATTCATTCAATTTATAGGATAATTATATTAGCATAATTCCGTTTGAATAGATTTTACGTTATATAATTTAGTTTATTCGGATGTAATAATAATATAAGAAAAAATGTTTCCTTTTTATTTAGTCCCTTTTGCGTAACTCGTTAGAGAAAATAAATCGATATAATTCATATTTCAAAGTTTTACTTACAATTATAATAGTATAGCATAATTACGCCGATACAAATCGTACTTACACATTTTACACAATATCATTCTTTTTCCATAGACATGAAAGAAAAAAAAAAAAGAAAAAAAACTGAGTTCTACGAAATTGATAAGGTTTCCAGGTCATAATATTCTTAATGGACAGTTTCAATGAAATTTCGTTTCTTTCGTTTTTATCTTACTTTTTTTCTTTCCTTATTATCCTTTTTTTCCGTTTAGTGGCAAACAATTGCCGTTAAACAGAAAACTCATTACTTTAATCATATCAAATGCACCGAACGATTACTATCAATTAACATTAACTCGATGAACAACTAAGATCACTGCACGTGAATTCGATTAATTGAGCGATATATAAGATATTCTTTGATTGAAAAAAACAAATACGAATCGATAAGGTCATCGACTTTGAACGAACGTTTGAAGGTCTCAATGATGATTAAACGTTTACAATTTATGACATTCGTCACGTGTGATTAATCATCCATTTCGTTTCTACTGATATGCGTCAGCTGATTCTTATCGGTGTTCGCTTTTACATTTCTTCGTATTTAGAACTCGAAATTAAAACCGATCATCTAAAAGTCGAATGATTAAAACAAAATTAAATCTTAATCGATTGTTAAATTGTTTGTGGAAAAAGAATATATATATTCGTAATATATTAAATAAAAATTTATTCTTAAATAAAAAAATAATCCTTATTAATAATTAGTTATCTGATACTGAAGGTGGTTATCGTAAAAAAGAATAAGCATTTTTCATAAAGCTTCTGAACCGATATATACTTTGAAAACCCATTCGATCGTAGCTTCGAGTAGTATACCTCGGCGAAATGACTAGTATCATTTCATGGGCCAAGCCTCGAGGGTATTCAGATTTTCCGTCATTTTCTAGACTCCGCTGGCAGCGAGGTGAAATTCGACGAACACGGTGATGGCCTGGCAAGATACGAGATCCTGAATTTTCGAAAATCGAATCTCAGCGGTACCGATGGCTATCACTATCGGGCAAGTATTAAAATGCAAAAGAAGATAGAAAGAGAGAAAAGAAAAAAATCAAAAAAATATTAGATCGTCCTAGAAGTTTAATTCCCTCTCCTTTTTTACAATTGACCCTTTGAGTCCACCGCGATATTCGCATGTCAAAAAAAAAAAAAGAAAAGAAAAGAGGCAAGAAAGTTTCGGGACGACTTAACGTGTAATAAAATTTAAAAAAAAAGAAAAAGAGAAAAAAAACTTTTCTCTCCTGGTTGAACTTCGTTCACCAAGGTTCCTTTATTCCTTTTACAATTAATTAACGTTCGTGAAAATTCGCGATAAATGGAAGTGCCGTTTTGTAGGATCCTACGTTTAAATTCCCCTTTCTTCGAATTACTTTTGTAAAAGTTTGCATTAGAATCGAAACGGAAGCTATCGTCTCCACCCTTATCGTTTCCTTTCGGAAACTTTCAATGAATTGCTTTCCTTTTTTCTTCTTATTCTTCTTCTTCTTCTTCTTTTATTAAAATAAAAATTATATATATATATATATATTTCTAGATACGATGAATTATAAATACTTGGAGAAAAAAATAATTACTTTCTCTTCTCGATGAATCGATATTTAATTAATTCTAATTCTCATTAACTTTCTTTTCGATTTTCCTAATACATATCAAAATTCGTATTATCGTTCTGTGTAAAAGCCTATGGTCGTAGTTTAATTCTATTCCCCGACTACTTTATCGGATTAGCATCAATTAATTTACTGTTATATGCTGTTCACGTTGAAACAAATATTTCGACAAAACCGTATCAACAACGACGAATATTTATTCGAGCACACGGTAGAAAGTTAATTACGTGGTAGAATAACTTCTTTATTTCCAATAAGTCATCCTTTTCCCTTTACCAAACGGAAAATACAAACTACCTGGCAGACTGCAGAGTTAGAGTTCCTATAATTAGCTAAGGGGGACCTTCGAGCGTTAATAAAACGTAATGATGACGAAAAAAAAGAAATCGAAAGAAATACTTTATAGAATAAAATTGTTCTATTATAATATGATATACGTATATATATCTATTTTTCTCTCTTATTTTATTTTTTATTCGAATAATATTTAACGAGAGGATATAAATTTTCGATAAAATCGTAAAATAGCGAATTAATACATATTTCTTTTTTTTTGTTCTATTTGAAAAAGAACATATGTACGTGTTTAACGTTATTGAATTTCCATTGGAAATATATCCAGTTTATTATAACATCAATTTTAATAAAAAAAAAAAAAGAGAGAGAAAGAAAGAGATAAAAATGAGAAAGATTTCAGGTCGTTGGAAAATGGTACAACTCGTTGGACATTCAGACGGACGAATTGGTTTGGGCACGAGGAACCAAAGACATACCGATTTCAGCATGTTCTTTACCCTGCGAGCCAGGTATGATAAAGAAGCAACAGGGTGACACTTGTTGCTGGGTGTGCGATCAGTGTGAAGAGTACGAGTATGTATACAACGAGTACACCTGCATGGATTGCGGGCCAGGGTTGTGGCCTCACGCGGATAAAAGGGGTTGCTATAATTTACCGGTGAAGCATATCAAGTGGAGCAGCGCATTCGCTATAGCACCAGCGGTGATCTCGTGTTTAGGTATAGCAGCGACCTTAGCAGTGGCATGTCTTCTGTTTCAACATAGGGACACTCCAGTTGTTCGAGCATCTGGACGAGAATTGACCATTGTATTATTGGCCGGTGTTTTGTTTTGTTATTTGAATACGTTCTTCTTGCTTTTAAGACCGACCACGGTTACCTGTGTACTACAAAGGTTCGGTGTGGGGGTCAGTTTTAGCGCGGTTTACGGTGCACTTTTAACGAAAACCAATCGAATAGCCAGGATATTCGATGCAGCATCGAGATCGGCAGTGAGACCTCGTTACATCAGTCCAACTTCCCAAGTATGCATAGCAGCAGCCTTGATAGCCTTCCAGATCGTCCTAACTCTTATCTGGATGGTCGTAGAACCACCCGGTACTCGATATTATTATCCCGATCGTAAACAAGTTATATTGAAGTGCAACATACAAGACATGAGCTTTCTATTCTCTCAACTTTACAATGCCATATTGATTCTCGTGTCTACCGTTTATGCCGTTAAAACTCGCAAAATACCGGAAAACTTTAACGAAAGTAAATTCATCGGTTTCACGATGTACACTACCTGCATCATCTGGCTCGGTTTCGTACCGATTTATTTTGGAACTGGTAACGCTCACGAAACCCAGATAACAACCCTATGTGTCGCTATTAGTTTAAGCGCGTCGGTTACCCTAGTATGTCTTTACGCTCCCAAAGTTTATATAATCGTCTTCCAACCGGATAAAAATATACGAGGAAAGATTTGCATCAAGAGCAACACTTTGAAGAAACAAGGTAGCAGTGCCGGTACATCGTCTGTAACGAAATGTGAGTATTTATGAATTTATTATATATTATATCTATGTATTATTCTATGTTAAACCCAAACGATCTAAAACTAAATCTTATTACGTATGAAAAATATTCAAACACCGATTCATCAATTTTTCGTATATTTCAAAATGAAATTTACAATGCATCGTTCGAACGATTAGTCAATGATTTTTGATTGAACATAAAGGATACGTTGTCGAATTTCATTTCGTTCGATTTAGATTTGCTTTTAGATTTGATTTTATTCGATTTCTATTAGATTAGATTAGATTCGATTGAATTGTCACCTTTCTTTCTTTCTTTTTTTTCTTCCCCCATTTCTATTTCGTTATCTCGAATTAGACGCGCAGACTGTCCAACATCCTTTCTCGTTATTTGAGATCGTAATATACGATAGAAAGCGATTTTAGGTCAATCGATCGTCTATCTTGAGCGAGCTTAACCTTTTATTATTCCGATCGTTCAATTTAACGAAGTGCATCGACGTTTACAACATACTAGTAAACCCTGAACTCTCTTTTTCTCTCCCTCTCTTTCTCTCTATCTCTCTATCTCTTTTTCTCTCTGTTCTATGCGAATTCGAGGATAATTATAAACCCTCTACCATCCTACAACCACCACCCTTCTCCTCCCTCTCCTCCTTTAAATTTGTTTCATCGCGATAATACCTCGTGGTCTTTATATCTATCACGATGTATCGAATTTTCCTCTTATTTTGGTTCAATTAAATCTACAACACGTAGGAATAAATAATTTCAAGCATGAAATAAACGTTAATATTAGGTTGTCACGTATGATGAAATGGAGTAAAAAATGCACATAATTGAGTTGAAATTTGCTTCATTTCGTACTTGACTACCTAATATAATACGCATACGTTTAGAAGAAATGAATTTCAATACCAAACCAATCATTCTCTATTATTCGCTATCTTAGAACGCTAAAAAAAAATGAACGAACGAACGAACGAACGATAATCTTAATGCCTCGCTACGACGACGCACGGTTTTGTCAATAAAAGCAAGCGTGACCTATTTTTTATGTGTTGCTATAGTCCACACATTTTACCCCCTTCCCATCTCTTCGTCTCACCACCTATCTTCTCTCTTTTTTCTACCTGTCGAGACCAATCTAGCCTTTTTTATTTTTATTTTTATTTTTCTTTTAATCAAAAACTTTACAAAAAGTTCATTCGTTTTTCCTCGGATCTAACTTACGGAATATTTGTCGTGAAATAAAATTCCCCGTTATCGTATACTTTTTTTACGAGGTTTATAAATGTTTAATTTTATATTTGCGACCAAAAAAAAAAGAATAATGAATAATTATGGATAAATATACGTGTGTAATTTGTAGAAGAAATATAAAAAGAAAAAAAAAATAGAAAAACAGGGGAAATGACAATGGGAAGAAAAATGAATCGTACGAGCCACGAATTTATGATGAGACAGAAACGGTAAATGAGAATACTCGGCAGTATGCCAAAACCCTTTGTAACTGGTACTCTTTAATTAGACTGTACAGAATATCACCTGTCTCTCTCTCTCTCTCTCTCTTGTATTGTGTACATATAAGTTTATATGTATGTATTAGGTTGTCAAGTATATATGTACATGTAAATATACTACTTGGTCAGCTCGTATATTATCACGATCGCATTCTATGTATTCAATTTCATATTCCAATAAACGTGGAAATTCTTCGTTTAAAATACGTTCGCAACATTTACCTATTTGATAATAATTTTATATTTTAAAAGGGGAAAAAATGCGACGATGACGATGACGACGAGATCTTATTAAGTTTGTTTTAAACAAGGAAACAATAATCATTCAATAAAATATCGAAAGTTGTAGTAAAAATTAATTGATTTTATAATATATATATGTTCGTTTAACTTTAAGTGAATTTATTTATTTGTATTGGTCGAACATTAAATATTCGTGACTATCCAATTTCTATTATAATTATCTATACCGATGTTACGCGAATGTAATGAAATATTCAGTCAAAATCGTGTGATACGCGATAGTAATGAATTTATTAAATTATATTCACATATACAAAAAGAGGGAGAGAGAGAGAGAGAGAGAGAGAGAGAGAGAGGATTTCCATCTCATATCGTTCTCTTCATCAGAAATTTCATGAATATTTATTAGAAATTCTAATGACTTTTTAAATTGAAAGTCAATTTAATACTGTCCGAGTATTATCTTGTAAGATTGAAATAACTTGATCAAAGCTACATAATTAATAAATATACCTAATGAATCATTCAAATTCAATTTTAAACTATAATCTATGTAAATAACAATTAAATAATAAATAACTCGATAAAGATAATTTATAACGACAAGTATCAGACAATTCGAAAGTCTCGTCCCATTTAAAAATTAGAAAAATTGAATGTAAAATTAAAACCAGTGTATGAAAGTAATAAACAGAAAATGTGTTTTTTTAAATCCTAAATAAAGATTTCCGTAAATGATATTACAAATTGGATTAAATTGAAGTTATCAGAGAAAAAATTGATTGTTTCAGATACTGCCTGCGAATTAGTAAGCGAAAGTATGCCCTTGCAAAGTGCATTAACAGCAGCTGTACAAACTTCAGTGGGTGTTACGGAAATTTCATTAGCACCGAACTCGTCTAATCTGCCGACTAATAACGAACAGGTGGCACAATTATAAATAAATCGACTAGCCAATTCCTTCTACGTACGAATATAATCTATAAATACGTGTATCTCTCTGTGTATGCGTGGGTATGTGTGTATGTGTCTTTGAGTGTCTGCTACGTGAGTCGATTTGTGTCATAATCGACATGTTCGATTAATTTTGAAGACACGTTTTCGCGACCGAGTGATCGATGTGTTTTAAAAACCAACAGCAGCAACAACAAACAAACAAATAACGATATTTCATCGTAAATTAATTTGCATAAGAAGAATATGAGGAAGAAAAAAAAACCTTTATGAGACTGTGCGACGAGTTATATATAAAAAAAAAAAAAGTATTTAAAATAAAAACATTTAAAAAGATAAGTACAATACAGATCGATGTTATCTTAAATCGTGAATTATGTAAGTATAAGGTATTTCATAATAATAAATAATATTTCGATTTTGTGTGTGTATGTGTGTGTGTGTGTGTGTGTGTGTGTGTGTGTGTGTGTGTGTTGTGTACGTATACGCGTATGTGTGTCATTTCAATGCAAATACTATTATCTTAATCAAGATATGATATTAACACTATAATTTACATAATCGATTAAATTTCGTACGAATGGTTTCTAATAGTATATTGCGTTCTGAATTTTCATCACTATTGCTACACTCTTATCATCGGTATTAAATACAAAACACCCCCCCCTGTATATATAATATATAATATATAAAAATCATCGATCAATCAACCATGATCATTGTTGTCGGTCGTTATTGTTACTGTTTATATATAATACTTATGTATGTATATAAATATACGTATGTATTCAAAAAAAAAAAGAATAGATCCGCGTATATCTAAAAACGTATATAAATAAAATAATTAATAAAAAAAAAACAAGTGTGCATGTGTATCGCAAAAATTCGTAAATAAGTTTAAAGAAAAATATTCGCGAGACACGCAAACAAATGAACAACGCGAATAATTAAATAAAATCATTTAAATTAGCATACTTTTCTTTACAAGTACGAGGTGTGATCAAGCAGAAAATCGCTTCTGCGCCTTTAAGCATCTTATGAACAACAAACAAATAATGCTATTTAGCTTAAACTGTGAACATATGTTCGGGGATGAATGTAGTACCAACATATGGAAAAAGAAGAAAACGAAAATCGACTGAAGTTCAAAAAGTCAGCTTACTTTTTTAATCACACCTCGTATATATATAAATAAAAACGATATAATAATATTAATAATATATAATAATATATAATAATAATAATGTTAACACACAAACGAAATCGTCGATGTTTCCTTTTATTATGAAAAAAAAAAAGAGAAAGAATAAAAAATTTAGCATTGTTTGAAATTAAAAGTTCTATGAAATATGTAATATATTTGCATATTATAAAAAAAAAGAAAGAGAGAGAGAGAGTGAGTGAGAGAACGTGCTCGAAATAACATCGAACAGTTTATGTGTTCGTCTAAGCGATATAAATTCAAATTCTCGAGATACTTTTTTTTCGTAAAACTATCGGAAAAAGGACAATGAACATTCCGATGGTAAAAAACGGGGAAAAGTAAAAGTGGTGTGAAAGTTCCTTTTTTCGTCATTCATTCAAATGTTGCCCGAGTTTACGATACGTTAGTAACTATTTCTTAATGTTTTTTCATCTACGTTTAAATATTAAAATAATAATCTTGTTACGAATATTTATTTATTTATTTATTTATTTATTTATATATAATTGTTTGTTAAATTATATTTACGTGTATTCGTTAATTCAATATTGCCCAACGTGAATGAATAATAAGGGAAGAGTTATTGAAAAAAACGAGCAATACAGAAGATCTAGAAAAAAATAAAATAAAGAAAAATTAGATCGATAAATCCTTTTCTTTTTCTCGAATGACTTTATTTTCTTCTTCTTTCACAGCATTAACATTAAGGAACTCTACCAGTGTGAACGCTCGAAATGTAGATAATTTTGGGGGAATTTGTTTAAAGAAAAATATCCCATCAAATGTTTCGAAAGTTTGAGGATATATTTGCCTATAATTGAACTATGTTATATATTTTTTTTTCTACCCAGAAAATAATCTTTATCGCACAATTGTCCTTTATTCATTTCAACGCTAATGTTTCTGTGTATTGTGAAAATTATCCGATCTTGTCAATAAAAGAAATACCAAAAAAAAAGAATAAAAAAAAAAGAAAGAAAAGAAGAAAAAATAAAAAAAATGATACAATTACCTACGTGTTGTTATTTTTTTTATCGAGTATTCGATGAAAGTACGAGAGATTTTAATTTTTCTTTTTAAAATAAAATTCTAAACTGAAATTGTACGAGAGGAGAAATTATAGATGAAACATTGTAAATGAAAATGTAAGAAACAGATGCACGGAATTGCATGCATTTTATTCGTGGAGCACAAAAAATGTAAAAAATGATAAAATTATGCAACAAAAAAAAGACAAACTGATCAGTAAATGCATTACCTAATGCCTCGTCTTCAACGTCGTTGTCGTTGTCGTCGTCGTTGTCGTCGTCAAAAAGAAGGAAGGAAGGAAGGAAGGAAAAATCGTTATCACCGAACGTCTTCTTAAATAGATTTCACATCGACAAGAATAAACGCGTCATTTCCTGACTTTCCAAGAAAGAAAAAGACAGAGAGAGAGAGAGAGAGAGAGAGAGAGAGAGAGAAAGGGAAATCAAGTATTCAGCATGTTTGACGTAAGTTTATATAAGGTCAAACATTTCAATATTTATGATTTAAACAGTGGTACTCATGAGATAGTTCAATCGCTATCGATCGATTGTGATTAATCTGTGGTAATACGAATTCCAAGTTTTTTATATATAAAGAATATTATTTTCCTTTTATTTTTAAATAATCTTTATCAAAGCGAGTGATCGATCGAAATCTTCATTGGAAATATTTTTATTTCTTTTTTCAATTCAAATTTAGCTAAATTAAAATTAGAAACAAAAAGGAAATAAACAAAATTCTAAATCTTTCTTTAATTCGACAAAGTCCTGTTTTCTTTTTTCAAATACAAAATTAATATTTATTATTATTACTATGTATTTCAACGATATAATACTAAAATATTTGAAAATATACTTTTTGTATTTTAATATCAAAATATTTCGTTAATTTTTTTATATCAACGTGTATATGTAAATATGTTTTTAGGAGCACCGAAAAGCACAGACTACACTCTTATCTTTAATGACATTAGTATACTTTGAGTTGAGCGATAATAACGAGCTCATTCTTAAGGCAATATATTTATTCTGAATATCAGTCGTTTCAAAACGTTTCTACGATTCTCCTCGCGACGATTAATCGTTAAAATTGCTTCTCTGTTTTAATAGTGTTATTTGTATTTTAAAAATCAATTTAATATTTTTCGAAACACCACGAACATGGCTTTCACTCTACGTCTCGGTTCTTCTATTATAAGATTGGTAAAGTATACGATCAACGTTTCTAATTCCTCATTGCAAGTTACGAAATTAAACGCGTGTGAGTGTATATAATGTTTAAAAAATATATATGTGTGTAGTAAAGAATGAAAGAATAAAAGAAAAAGTTTAAAGTAGAAAGGTAAACGGAATAA
Organism: Mischocyttarus mexicanus; assembly: GCA_023678845.1. Taxonomy (NCBI): domain Eukaryota; kingdom Metazoa; phylum Arthropoda; class Insecta; order Hymenoptera; family Vespidae; genus Mischocyttarus; species Mischocyttarus mexicanus. The sequence continues at coordinate 527,162 of JACGTP010000037.1, read as the reverse complement.
ATTGCTCGGTGGGTGTGTTTGTGGTAAACCGTATTCTTCTTTTTATTGTTTAATGTTTTTCTTTCTTTTTCATATAATAATAATAATAATAATAATAATACGTATGTTTTTATTCAATCGTATAAAAAATATTGAAATGGTATCGTTAGAAAATAATACAACGACCTCAATCCGTTAGATCGTTTTATCTCGACATGTATTATAGTTAGAATTTAGTTAGATAAGAAAGTTATAGAGAAACAACTTGTTGCCTTGGAAGGAAAAAGTTACTTCGAGCGTGTTTTCAAGTGGTTCCTCCCTTTTACCTTTTAACATTCTTCCAATCAAATATTCTGATATGGCTAACAGCCAAGAATTTCATTCACGCGTCAATTTTTCTTCGCATTTTTTTTCCTATATTAATTACCATAAAGACGCGTTTGTATATAAAAGAAAAAAGAAAAAATACTTTCGAGTGTTTAAAAAATAAATAAAAAAATAGAGCTGTCACTTGCCGAGATGCAGTTGATTATGCATCATTATGAAATAAATCTAAACACTATTCCAGTTCTATGGATGCAGCGAAAATTATCCCGCGTGAATTAGAAATGCATAGATGCAGTACCCGGTTTAAAAATTGCTAAACGTTACGATAACCTATCAGATTTTTTTAATAATAAATATACCACGCTCGGTTAAATGTTAAAAAAAGTTAAAAATTATGGTTAGCTTACATTAGGTGTACTTTGTCCTTATATCCAATGCTAAATATCCATATCCATAACTGCACTGTATCCATGTATGCACTACACACACTCGTACACATATGCAATACCACTTGCATAGGAAGAATACACGCACACACGTATACGCGACGCGAAATTAATGATATACTTTAAATAATATCCTTGTTATTCCTTCCGACGCTCGAAGAAGACTGACGATTACTATGAAAATTAGTTACGAATATAATCGACAAATACCGAACATACACGAAGGTTAATAACAAATCTAATGACGAAATTCATAATAGAATTTAAATGACAACGTTAGGTTGTCGACACCGACCGAGGAGCGACGGAGAGAGACGAACGTAAACAAAAGATTAAACGCTCAACTAAGCCGGTAGTTAAGGAATGTTTTTCTATGTGTATTTCATATATAACGAATTTCCTAGAATTCTCCGAGAGATGTAATCAGTACCGATGCCTTATCTCATTTAACTTGGACGTACACCTTCGCCTATCTTTCTTTCAATAGTTTGTCCCGCTGACCTACTTCTTACCACTGACCTACTTTTCTTACCAGTGACCTACTTTTGAACATCTGGTTTTGTATTTCTAATTATTAATGTTCATTTCTTTCTTAATATTTAAATAATTATTTACATTTATATTTTTTTATATTCATATTTTTTATATTTATGTATATATCGATTATATTCGATTAAAGCTATGAAAAAATATTGTTTGATGTATCTGAAATTTTTTATAAACCTCTATACATATATATTAAAAATTACAGAATATATCTTATTTCTATTTAAAAAATTTTACTAGCATGTTCTATAAGATTTATGATATTTTATAAAAACATTAAAAGGCCCTGTAATAGCTGTGTAAATATGAAATTTCTTAAAAAATAATTCTCTTTATATAATTCTTCTATATGTTTGTAACGTATATCGAGTAGAGCGTTGCGAGATTACATGATAGGAAGTTCGAGATGCATTGCAACGTCATGTTGAATAATTGCTGGTATATGTATAAATTGAAATATGAAAATATTTTCTAGCTAGATTATCGCGAGTATTTGAAATCGATCAGCGAATGACAAGATATAAATCGGATAATATCCGAAAACTATGAAGAGCATTATTTATCTATCGAAAATCGTTTATTGCAGAGTAAAAACGGTTGTACGTCAAAGCGACGTTTCCTGTCTCTAAGCACTCTTCGATCAGGTACTATTGTCCCGTTTAAGTTATCGGACATCGGAGAAGGCATTCGAGATGTCATTGTGAAAGAATGGTGAGTAAAGGGTTCTTTTAAATGATTTTATCCTACAAAGATCTATGGTTTCATTTTCTCTTAATTTTTATGATTTAGCAAATTTCTTCTTTTCTTTTTTTTCCCATTAACCCAATATATATGGAATCGCATTGATAATTATTATTCGAATAATATCAAATATATCTGTCTATTTTAATCATCAATTAATTCTTTTCGTTACTACCGACCTATACAAAGGTTCCAATAGAAATGATTGATACTTCTAAGGGTCGTAAAAATGTGACGATTATTCGATAAAACAAAATATTGAATATTTCTCATAAGAATTCTTTCTAGGTTTGTTAAACCAGGTGACAGGGTGTCTCAATTTGATAATATTTGTGAAGTCCAGAGTGACAAAGCTTCGGTGACGATAACAAGTCGTTACGATGGTTTAGTAAAAAAACTTCATTACAAGATAGACGAGACAGCTCTGGTTGGTGATCCCTTGGTAGATATTGAGCTCGATGAGAAAAACGTTGTTGAAAATGAGCAAGAAAGAAAAAGAGACGAAAATAAAGAAGAAGAAATAGAAGAAGATGATGCGAAAGACGAAAGAAAGTTGAAAGAAATGAAAAATGATAAAACGAGCTCGGAATCTTCGAAGGACACGTGTTCAGAAAAAATTCAGATCATTGCAACGCCAGCTGTCAGGAGACTGGCTTTGGAAAACAATATTAATCTTTCAGATGTCACAGCCACTGGTAAAGACGGACGTGTCCTCAAAGAAGACGTATTGCTTTATCTGGAAAAACTTGATTCAAAAAATAAAATTCATGAGATTTCTCAGCAAGCTGTAAAAAAGATGCCAATTAAGAAATATTCCAAACACATGTGGACAACCATGACGCGATCTTTGGTATCTATTTTTCCTTCGTTGTTTTATTTTCCCCTCCATTTTCATCCTATTTCTATTTATTTTTTACTTCGATAATTCACAGATAGATAATTAAAAATATATATTCCAAGTACACATGCGTGAACACAACAACAACTACTACATTTTCTTTTTATTCCTTATTATTCTTTTCTTCTATCAAACATATTCGCAGATATTTATTTAAATAAAAAGAACCTGAGGATTTTGTTTTATTTTCTTTTTTTTTCAGAGTATACCACATTTCGTTTACAGCGACGAATGCAACGTCACCGAATTGATACGTTGTCGTAATGAAGTGAAAGATTCTCTCAAGGAACAAGGTATCTCTCTATCTCTAATGCCATTTCTAATAAAAGCTGCCTCGAAAGCATTGCAATTGATTCCCGAATTAAACGGATTACTCAACGAGGAGAAACAATGCGTAGAAGTTTTCGAAAGACATAACATTGGCATAGCCATGGATACTCCGGAAGGTTTAATTGTTCCAAATATAAAAGACGTTCAGAATCTCAGTGTTTTGTGTATTGCTCAAAAATTAAACAGACTTCAGGAACTCGGTAAAAAAGCATCGATTCCTTTAACCGATCTAACCGACACGACTTTTTCCTTATCCAACATTGGCGTGGTAAGTTTCAATAGAAAAAAAAAGTCAAGTTTAAAAACGATCTTGTCAATTTGTTTTTTTTTATCTAAAATTGAAAGAACATTTTTGTTTACAGATCGGAGGTAATTATACGAAACCAGTTATTCTATCTCCACAAATAGCGATAGGAGCATTTGGTAAAGTACAAAAATTGCCACGTTTTGATGATAAGGATAACGTTATAGCAGCAAACATAATAGCCGTTAGTTGGGCTGCTGATCATCGAGTGATCGATGGTGTTACGATGGCTAAATATTCAAACTTGTGGAAATATTACGTGGAACATCCCATCGAATTAATGTTAGGATCATGAAATGTATATTATTTTATTTTTTTTTTTATTTTATTACGATAATAAATCAACAAAGACTACGTTGATTCTCTTTATTTAATTAATCAAGAATCTCTAAAATCGAAAGAATAAGTTTTATTAGATGTAAATTTGACGATTCGATGGATCTTGGATAAAAAAAATTGTACTTATTAGACTATCATTTCAGAAATTTATTTTAACGACGTATTGAAATAAATCGACAACTTTTTATTTTTTTTTTTGTAAGTATTTCTTTGTATTGTTATTTCCTTCTTTTTTTTCTTTTGTTTTATAATTTTTTTTTTATTTCTTATTTTTTTTACGTAAATATTTATTTCTTTATTTATTGCTGGCACAACCAAATAGAATCTTTTTCGTACAAGTAAAATAGTATATTTGTTCTTTTTTATTTTCAACATATTGAAAATGTTGCGCTCGGTCCGGGCGTTGGTTTTTAAATCGGCTTATGATTAACCGATCGCGAACGCAAACATTTTGTTTTATTTCCTTTTATTATTATTATGATAATTATTATTTTTTTTGTTTATATATATACACATCAATCTATTACGAATTATACCATATATGTATATGTACGTATTTATATTTTGGAAATATATACGACAATCATATCAAACATGCACGCTAATAAAGTGATTGTACTAATTGTTTTTTAATTAGTCGTTAGCAAACAATTATAATTTTCTATTTCTTTTCTTTTCTTTTTTTTTTTGATTTTTTTTTTTCTTCAAATAACAACACAATAATCGACGACGTATCAATGACGATGTAGAATACTATGATACGTTATTATTAAAATGTTAGATTATAGAATAACACGCTGATGAAGATTTAATGATAAAAATGAAATTACACATGTGTGCATATAATATTATTGTAAACTAATTAAATTAAAATCATAATAATAATAATAATAATAATAATAATAATAATAATAATAGTAATAGTAATATTTAAAGTATATGAAGAGGACGAGTACGACTACTAGATTGATTTTTTTCCCTTGTCTCTCTCTCTCTCTCTCTCTCTCTCTCTCTCTCTCATTCGCTTTACATAATTATTTATATACATTTGCGCGTAACGTTTTATCCCTTTAGTTATTTTTATTCTTTTTTAATAATCTTCTTTATTTTTAATTTTTTTCTTTTGCTTTTTGTTATTTTTTTTTTTATCTTCATCAATCATACACTAACACTCAGTCATTTTCATTTTGTCAAACACCCAGCTTAAAGTGTTATCGTCCAAAAGATAGTTCAGTCTGTTTAATAGTTAGAATAGTAGAAAAGTGTGTATATATATATATATATATATATAATATAATATATTAATGGTCCAAATCCGTTTAATAATACTTAATATATATGTATAGTGATTGTTATTAGCTCACTCTATATTCTCTGTAAGAAGACGTAGAACCAGAAGACGTCCCTTACCCCTACTCTCTCTCTTTCTCTCTCTCTTTCTCTCTCTCTTTCTCTCTTTATCAACCCTCATTAGTTTCTATTAACTTAATTGTATTGGTGGTCCTAAAAAAACAAACGTACTAAAGACAAAAACAATATATATTCATCGTGTGTCAATAATAATATTTTTTTTTAAATTAAAGTAATTAAATTAAATGACATTTATAGTATCCATCATATATATAATACAAAAAGAAATATATATATATATATATATTGTATATAAAAAAAAAAGATATAAATTCCATTTGTACAGTAATACAAATAATAATATAATAATAATAATAAAAATAATATAATAATATAGACGCGAATATCATTAAAAATAAAAACGGAAATGATAATTTTTTTTACGATTTAACGATATCGTATGTCACAATACTATTTACGCGTAATATAATAAATGCAGAAATACATTAAAATGTGTAAACGTCATTGTCTGTTATGACTAGGTTTAGAATTTCTCTTTCTTTTCACTTTCTCTCTCTTTCTCTCTTTCTCTCTTTCTTTCTTTCTCTATATATAAATATATAACACATAACGTATACATATTACATAAATGTGAATACAAAGCTGCTCTTCTTCTTCTTGTACATTTAAAAAAAAAAAATAATAATAATAATATTAACTATATACGTAAAGGATTACAATAAAAGATCGTAAAAAATATTTCACTCTTTTTTTCTCTGCAAGATTTTTATCTCTTGTTACAAAAAAAAAGAAAAAAAAAATATCTCTCTTGTATAATCTTATATCGAAATTAAATCGAATATTATGTATTAAACATCATCCTTCTTCTCGTCTTTTTTTCCTTTTTTTTTGTTTTTTTTTTCCTTTAAGAATAATTGCCAAAAAAATAATGATATTTATATTATATATATATATTTGTGTGTTGGAAGTATTATTAGTTATATACGCAGATTAATTCATCATATCTGCCACTTATTCTTCTCTTCTCTCTTGTTTTCTTTTTTTTTTTTGTTTATCCTTTCTCCCTCCTTTCTTTTATTTTTTAAACATCAACTTGTATATCGTTTAAAGATTTGCACTGGAGCATCGTATCTTACAATTTATATATCGTATTCATAGTTAAATATATATATATCAAGTTAACTACGTGTATATATATAAACCTATACATTTAGAAATAAGAATTTCAAAAAAGATTTCTTTCTCTACGTCCCCGCTGTTAGTTACTGTGATTTGTTGTTTGTTTAACATTAGGAAAGAAGGAACTGTAACTTTGAAATGGATATCGCGTGTACGTGTGTAAGTGCAATTTCATCCTTGTAAAATATGTACATTTTTAAAGTGCCAACTCCGTCAAGTGCATACTTATTTGTTTTTTTTTTCAAACGCATTTTTGTATCTCCTTTTTTTCTTTTTTTGTATGTATGTATAATTTATCTCTCTCTTCCTCGTATAACTAACAATTCCTTGTAGATTCAAGCAATACGGAGCATAATTGTTCTAAGATACATAAGAAATATCTTATTAACAATTACCGTTGAATCTAAGTTCAGAGTTTCGTGAATTTTAATTTACATATGTATATATATATATATATACTATTATGTAAACGTGATTATTATTTAAATGCAACAACGTACTGTGCAAATTAAGTTATATATACTAGTATTTCATTTTATAAATGCAGTTGTCTCTAATCGTTATATTCCTATGTTAGATTAGAATCTAATAGTCCTATATGCGTATGTGTATATGTACGTGCGTGTATGTGTTTGACGTGATTCTAATAAAATCAATATTAAATATAGCAATCTTTTTAAATACAAACAAAATTTGAATAGTTATATATATATAACTTCAACTAAAAGTTTAATATTAAAATATGAATTATACTTTAGACGATATATGTATATATGTATGTGCGTGTGAGTATTATTGCTTTTTTCCTTTCTAACAATTAATTCAAAATGAAATTCAAATGACAAGGAAGAATTTCTAGCTTTTCCTACATGCTTTTTTTCTTTTTGTTTTTTTTCCCCAATCTTAATTCATATTTAATTAAGCAAGCTCTATTTGTTTTTTTTTTCTCTACAATTCTTAATATTTTTTTTTCCACATACGCTACTCTATACGTTTGTGATAAATTTTCTACTTGTCAATGGAACTTGTAAAAGAGACATTGTATAAAAAAAAAGGAAATTAAAATACTGAAAAAATAATAAAAATATTATATATATATATATATATATCAATATTCTATTATCGACTGCATTATGTAAAGCATAACTTCTAAAAGAGATATATATATATATATATTTGTTTCTCAAAATCATGAGATAAATCACAACCATGATATAATAAGTTCTTATTGTTAGTATGTTAAATTATCATTTGTACCAAGTTAAAGAGTAAATACTAAAACAATTATCGAATCACAAAGAAGAAAAAATAAAAAACGTACTTCGTAAACGAGGAGCCTTTTGTTAATAATAGGCAAGATAATAACACCATATGCATACTGCGAACTAAATCTGAAGAATGTAATTTACATATATGTATATGTATCTACATATATATATATATATATATATACTATTATGCAAAGAATCCGATCAGTCAGAGATAATAGAAAAATATTTCTAAACTTTTATGTGATCAATAATAATGAACTGAATCTTTTACAAACATTATTTAATTAATACAGCACATAGAAGAATATCTTTATCTTTATATTTGTTTTTTTTTTCTTCTCTACGCGTTTAACAAGGTTCCTACAGAAAAATATTATTTTATAGTTTCTTGTTTTTTTTTTCTTTTATTTAATTTATTCGTCGCATTCACACAAAATATTATTTTCTATATTTCCTTGATAATTATGAGATATAATAAATTGGCTTACAAATATAAATGAAAAATATCAATTCAATGGAATAATTTGCATATTCAAAAATATATCATACATTGCGTGTACATATTGTTTATCTTGTTTCCAAAAATTTATTATACACATTGCGATATATAAATTTATAAAAGTTATAGAAAAAATATAAGATAACAAGATCTTTGAGCTTATTTACGAATTTATCAAGAATATAAAAAATTATACATTTTGCAGAGATACGTGTATACGATGATATTTAGTATATCTGTAGAAACCCTGTTCGTCTAATAGATTATTAATCAATCTTTTTTTATATCATTTATACGCATAACACGTATGTGTAAATGTGTATGTGTGTGTATGTGTATTTATCTATATATATATTTGCATATGTGCATAATTAATAAATAATATTTCCTTTTTTCTCTGGCACATTATTAGTTCTCGCGAAAGAGAACGAGTTAACATAATTCAATTGTGTACACAACATCACAGAACTCCATAGAAATATTATTTAGTTCTCTTTCTTTTTTTCTTTTTTCTTTTTTTTTAAAGATAGTAAAGATTTAAGAAAGAACCTCGTCTAGTCTTCTATTAGTAAAAACACGTTTACACTGTAAGGACCAAATAACTATGTCTCGTCCCATAAAAAATGTTAAAGTTTTCAAAAATAACATATTCAGACATTATTATTATAGATCACATTTTAGTTTGCCCAAGTATCATCCTCAAAAAGCTTAAAGTTATTGCATACTATAAGCATTTCAAGTACCAATTTGCGCATGGCATTCTTAGCAAACATACAACACTGGGATACAATTACATTCAATAAGAAATTTTGGTTTTATAACATCCAGGTAAGAAACTTCTATGTGGATTGCAATTTTAGTTCTTTCTCTCTTTTTTTTTTTTTTTTTTTACACGATGACGTATACTCTCTCTAAGAGATTTTGAATTTTACATTATTGATGACGACTGATCATCATAGATACCACGGCACCAGTAGCTCGAAGAACGGCAACTGCATTATTATGATCAGATTTGGTGAAATCTATTCCGTCAACTTCTAAAATTTTATCACCAGGTCTAAGAGTACCTTGAGCTGGGCCATCGGGATTAACTTTTGTCACAATAATACCCTGAGATAGGAGATACATGTATGTTCCATAATATATACCACATTGTATATACGAATAGTTACAAATAATTACGAATAATTAAATGTTAAACTTTTGTTCATTGTTACCATAGAAAGTATTAATGTTTAATACAACTTACAGTTTCAGCTCCTGCTACACCACCGGCTATACTAAATCCAAGACCAGGATTTTTTCTTACTTGAACAGGCAACTATAATTAAATAAAAACATTATATTGCATCTTTACAACAAATAATAGTATTGAACAAATTATTACAAATTATTAATTAACATACCACGTTTGCATTTTTATGAGGTCCGAACATCCATTTAAATCGTGGTCTTCTTTCTAACGTTAATTGTTCATTGGATAGACTATGTACTTTATCTAAATTATTAGTGTTGTTTAATGATCTGTTACTAGCTGAAAGTGACGTACTTCTGTCGGAACCAGCATCGTTTTCAACGTCAATGCAATTTGTAGTGGAAGAATCCGAATGATGAGAAATATCGTTTGTATTAGTTTCATTTTTAACCATATTTTCAATCTTGTTATGGGTAAAGCTTATATTTTGCATGTTCGATAGATTAGTATTATCACATGATATATTATTATTTGAAATATTGCCATTTGCTATCTTCTTCAATTGATTCAAAGTTTTTTCTTGCGAACTAAGTGGACTTCTATATTTTTTCCCCGTAATAGGAGACGTTGGTATACTTAACACATTTAATGTTCTTGGTAAGTCGCACTCTTCCATAATAGAATTTACACTTTTATTCAACGTATCATTGTTGCTATTCGAATTCACAGTATCAGAGTGTTTTGTTCTTGGCACTGGAATTTTACTTGGTTTAAAAAATCGATCAGTCTCAATTATTTGATCAAGATTTGTTGTTGTTGTTGTTTCTGACGATGATACAAGATCACTGATATTAAGTAATAATTCTTTTCCGTTATTAACTGAACCATTATTTGTTTCTTTACCATTGAATGTAGGATTTTTCATAGCTGCATTAACAAATTCTTCTATTTTGACAGGTTCTAAATTTCCATTTGAACGTTGAATATCATCAATGTTCGACATGTTAGATGTATTTTGTAAGTTTGTTAAATGATTCTCTGGTTGTAGTACTAAAAAAAAAGAATTTTAATCATTATTATAGAAAAAGAAAGAAAAATAATAAATATATATAAAAATTTACTGTTATTAAATTGTTGAAAAAGTGCAGCTTTTTTTGAGAATGCGGCTGCAATGTGATATGGTGGTGGAACTGGCGGAAATTCATTAGATCTTACTTGATCATAATTTTTGCCATCAATAATAAGAGAAGTATTGTTATACGGTTCTATAAATTTATCAGAATCAACGATCTTTGCTATATTTGCTTTAGAATATTCATCTGGCATCCAAGTTGAATTTACATAATCTGCTACTGTAGGTGTCTTGGCAATATAATCAGATGTTGGATTGCGTATATATTTTGCTTCTCGAATATCAGGACTCTTTTCTTTTGCAAGTACTGTTTTGTTAGCTTCGTCTGAAGATTCTTCTGAATTGGAGTGTTCTTTATCTTGATGTACTATTGACCTTACTGAACTATTAATCTTACAATCTTTTGGTAGATGATCAATCGTTGATACTGATAAAGATAAACTCTGTGAATTAAATAACGTTTACATTAAAACATGCCTTGACTAAGGAAAAAAAAACTTGTTTAAGTTTTCTATTAAATTCATGATGAATATAAATACCTTATTAGTGAAACCTTGCGAGAAAGAAGTTCCAGATTTGGATGCATTTTCTAATGTAGTTGTAGCTTTTGTAATGATAGCTTCTTTGATCATTGTTTGCTGTTCTAAATTCATCTAGAATTGTAAATTAATAATTATATATTATACAAATTCCCCCCTCCCTCTCTCTCTGTATAATAGTTTTTGAAATATGTTTACTTTTTGGTCATGTGTAGTTTGATGATGTAAATTGCGGGCGTGCCTGGCAAGATTACGCAATTCTTTGGGATAGGGAGTAGGTGCTCGATGAAGTTGATTAGGGACTTCGGATTCTACCTCAGCAGCAAAACATATTCTTTTCCCAGTTCCAATTATCGAGCTTGAAATTGGTCCTACAGCTTGTGCCATTTCTACAAAATAACAAACACGATCGATCACATTAATTTATATTACAAAGAAATATATATGCATAAATTTTACAAACTAAAATATTATATTTAAACATTTTTTATTTATTCTAATTTACTTCATTAATTATACTTTACCATTTCAGTCTTCATCTTGCTGATCATTATCCACTAATATATAGCAGCAATAATATTTATAATGTTTATATTAATTACCATTCGCACATTTTATATGTTAAGAAATAAATTAAAACTTACGTTCAAGATCTTGTCGTTGCTTTTGCGGCAACATAAAACAACTCAGTACCATCATATCTTCTTCGCAATTAAATTCTTGTTGTAGTGGAACCAATGGTTGACTTTGATTATCACTCAACCACAGTGCTTTTAAATTAGTTAAATTTAACATAGAAACTGGTAGAAATTTAATACAATTATTCACAAGATTAAGTACTCTTAACGAGGACAAATGGCCAACTTCTGGTGGTATACAGGTAAGATTATTAGATCTTAACGAAAGCAAAGATAACGCAGTACAGCTTCCAATTTCCGGTGGTAAACATCGCAAATAATTATTATCCGCATTTAAACAATGCAATTTTCGTAAAAGTCCTATAGAAGACGGTAAATATTCAAGGAAATTCTTAGTGACTATAAGCTCTTCTAAGCTTGACATCTGACCAATGTCATTTGGCAGTGCATTCAATTGATTGTCATCAATTTTAAGTGTCACAATTGTACGTAAATAACAGAGCGTATCTGGAAGCTGATAAATTTCATTCGACGAGAGATTCATTATCGAAATATCTCTCCAACCTCGAATTTCCGATGGGATAAGATGTACTGCATTCATGGTGCAATCAAAATGATTTAAACGATACAACTGTTCTATATTTGGAGATATACGTCGTATATCATTACCATCTATCCATAATTCAGTAAGATTAATAAGATCACCGACAACTTCTGGCTATAGAAAAAATGAAAATGTAATTATTAAACAAAATTCTTTTAACAATCTTTACACATCAACTATTATACTTACTAATTCAGTGAAATCATTGTTACCAATATCAAGCCTTTGCAAATTTACTAAGCGGCTCATACTTTTTGGAAGCGTCATCAAATTATTCTCTCGAAGTTCCAATTTTCTTAAAGCAGATAGCCGCCCAAAATTAGCTGGAAGATATTCTATATATGCATCATTAATATACAGTTCTTGTAATCCAACAATATGCGTAATAGCATCAGGAAATCTTTCAAAAGGATTAACACTGATATCTATGGAACGAAGATTCTTGCATTCTTTTATACTATCTGGTAACTCTTTTATAGCTGAAACATGAATGAGATTATTTCTTAAATTAATATGTCATTTAATTTTAAATATATATTTAAAAAAAAAAGAACAATGAATATATATACTAACTGTTTTTGCTTAAATCTAAATTTTCAAGATTAATTAATGACGCTATGGCGGGTGGTAAAACAGTAACTTCATTATCGCTAAGGGAAAGTATTCTCAATTCATGGCACTGGAAGAGTGGTCTTGGAAGATCCTTTATCTGTAAAATATATTTTAACAGTTGGTGATAACCTATCGTATTAAGCTAGTTAATAGAAAAATATGAATAAAATCTAACTAGATAATTACCCTATTGGCATCAAGATATAATTTCTCCAATGTTCTCTCGTAAATGAACACATCAGGTGGTACATCGTAAAGATTACAATGATTTAATTGTAATTCACAAATATCTTCTTCCTGTGCTCTCAGACATGCAGCACACTGCCACCAAGCACTACCCATTTCATTAACTATATACTTGAGTCAATGTTACCCTGCTAATAAAATAATTTAACAAAACATGATTAATATGTCAATCAATGTGTATCGATGAGTATATTCTATAAATCATAAGTTTATTGAAAGAATAACAAACAAATTAATAATAATATTACCTGTTATCTATTAAATACGTTTGAACATTTAACACACGATGGTTCAACGTTTATTCCCTTTAGAATAATAAAGTTGGATTAAAAAAATCTGTTCGCATGGAAATCATTAAAATCATTCAGCCGTCATGGGGTCGACACATCGTTTTTTTCGAGATGGTCGTGAGAGATTTATGTTCCCTCGCACCATTGCTACTCGATCGAACACAGTATAAGGTATCAAAGATCAGAAGATTCTTTGATAAAATAAATGTAACGATAATAATTGGCACTAAAGAAACGTCAAGAAAAAAAGGGAGGTTATCGGATATATATCTCTTTAAACAATTTGGCTTACCCTATTCGAAACTCCCATAAACTATTTTTTGAACATTTATTTAAACTCACCATGCTGACATTTGACAATTTCAAATAAATATAATATAATATAATATATTACAATGTAATTTAACTGTTGTTACAATTTCATGCATTTGAATGCATATACATGGTTAGAGAAATTTTTTATTTCACAAAAAAACCTTTCTTCACATAGTCATTGAATATTAGGTAGAACAACCGGACCTGATGTTTTTTATCCGACTAGTATACACATCGTATTCACACATGAAGTTACAAATCATTTCAAATATTTCACGTTATACGTATAAACTATGATACAAATTTATCTTGAGAAAATTAGTAATAAATATTCGAGAAAACACTGTACACATATTTTAAGATTAAATTACGACGTTTTTTCTTCTCACGTTTTTACTGACAAATAAGACACGATATTTGTTTCGTTTTTAAGTTCAATTCAAAATGACCATTAAAAAAAATATGGCCGACACCATTTGTGACTTATGGCGTTTCAATCACCAATAAATGATATTCTTTAACATGTGCATATTTTACACTTACATATATTTATTTATTTAGGTAATTATTGAAATTATTTACGTTACCAAAAGATACACAGATATATATGCATATATTATTTATAGTTTAAAATTTAATTTTTATTTATTTTGCATGTTTACATGTGAATTGTGGCTAATTTAGACTGTGCTTCATTTCTTTATGTTCGTAAGTTTTAGGATTTCTGTTTGTATGGATGCAATTTAATAATAAACCTCATATGAAGTTTTTTAAATAGTGTTATTAATCCTTCAATAAATTAAAAACTATCGTTAACAGTTTGTGCATCGTTGAATTGAGATGGCAGTTCCTTCAGTATCTTTGTCTACAAGAAATAAAAAACATTTTCTTGGTGTACCAGCACCACTTGGATATGTAGCTGGTGTTGGAAGAGGGTAATTTAAATGATATAATTAATTACAATTTTTGGTTATATATATTGTAAAATTAATTTTAAAACAAGTTTTATTAGAAATTCATTTGAAATCTAACCTATTTCAGAGCTACTGGATTTACAACACGGTCTGATATCGGTCCAGCAAGAGATGCCAATGATGTATCGTAAGTATTGTCGTTGCTTAACTTTTAACTAATTTTTTCAGCAAAGCAAGACCATCGACTAAATCATTTAATATGTACTTTTAATCTAATGAATTATTATTTTTAATGTATACAGAGATGACAGACACGCTCCACCTATAAAACGTGCAAAGAAAAAAGAAGAGGAAGAAGAAGATGAAGAAGATTTAAATGATTCTAATTATGATGAATTCTCTGGTTATGGAGGTTCCCTTTTTAGTAAAGTTAGTGTTATATACTTATTAATAATATTAAAACAATATTAAAAACATTATATGTATTATTATTAATATTTAAAAATACTTTTAGGATCCTTATGATAAAGATGATGAAGAAGCTGATGCAATTTATGAAGCAATTGATAAACGAATGGATGAGAAACGTAAAGAATATAGAGAAAAACGTTTGAGGGAAGAACTGGAGCGATATCGTCAAGAACGACCTAAAATTCAGCAACAGTTTTCAGATTTAAAAAGAGAATTGGTTAATGTTAGCGATGACGAATGGAAAAATGTTCCTGAAGTTGGAGATGCTAGAAATAGAAAACAAAGAAATCCTAGAGCAGAAAAATTCACGCCATTACCAGACTCCGTATTAGCAAGAAATTTAGGTGGAGAAACTTCTACCAGTATTGATCCATCCAGTGGTTTAGCATCTATGATGCCTGGCGTAGCTACACCTGGAATGTTAACGCCAACTGGAGACTTAGATTTAAGAAAAATTGGACAAGCAAGGAATACTCTTATGAATGTTAAATTAAATCAAGTATCTGACTCTGTAGAAGGACAAACTGTTGTTGATCCAAAAGGATATCTTACAGATTTGCAAAGTATGATCCCAACATATGGTGGAGATATCAAGTAAGTAGATTTTATTTATTTATTTGAGTAATAAAAAGTTGCATCGATTAATTTATATTTTCATTCATTTCTTAGTGACATAAAAAAAGCTAGATTGTTATTGAAATCATTGCGAGAGACAAATCCTAATCATCCTTCTGCTTGGATTGCATCTGCTCGATTAGAAGAAGTAACAGGAAAGGTTCAAGCTGCGCGAAATTTAATAATGAAAGGCTGTGAAGTGAACCCAACGTCTGAAGATTTATGGTTAGAAGCTGCAAGACTACAGCCGCCTGATACCGCAAAAGCAGTGATTGCTCAATCGGTACGACATATTCCAACATCGGTCAGAATATGGATAAAAGCTGCTGACTTGGAAACCGAAGCTAAGGCAAAAAGAAGAGTTTATCGAAAAGCTCTTGAACATATTCCAAATTCTGTAAGATTGTGGAAAGCAGCAGTTGAATTGGAGGAACCAGAAGATGCTCGTATTCTTCTTAGTCGAGCTGTGGAGTGTTGCCCAACTAGTGTTGATTTATGGCTTGCTTTAGCCAGATTAGAAACCTATGATAATGCAAGAAAAGTTCTTAACAAGGCTAGAGAAAATATTCCAACTGATAGACAAATATGGACAACAGCTGCTAAGTTAGAAGAAGCCAATGGAAATAAACATATGGTGGAAAAAATTATTGATCGAGCTATATCTTCCTTAAGTGCAAATGGAGTTGAAATTAATAGAGAGCATTGGTTTAAAGAAGCTATGGAAGCGGAAAAAGCTGGAGCAGTACACTGTTGTCAAGTTATTGTTAAAGCCATTATTGGTTTTGGTGTTGAAGAGGAAGATAGAAAGCATACTTGGATGGAAGATGCAGAAACTGTAAGTTATTCTTATTGTTATATTATATCCATTAATTTTTATTATACATAAAATAAATAAAACTTTATATTAATATTATAGTGCGCTCAACAAGGAGCATTAGAATGTGCAAGAGCAGTATACGCATATGCATTAACAACATTCCCCAGTAAAAAATCCATTTGGTTGCGAGCAGCTTATTTCGAGAAAACATATGGTACGCGTGAATCTTTAGAATCTTTACTACAAAGAGCAGTTGCACATTGTCCTAAAAGTGAAGTACTCTGGCTTATGGGAGCTAAATCTAAATGGTTGGCTGTAAGTACTTATTTATTATACTATATATACATAATGTGTATTTTAATCTAATCTCAAATATATTTCCAATTTAATCATTTTTTGTGTGTACAGATTATGATCTTTTTATTTTATTTTTGTATTGTAGGGAGATGTACCTGCTGCAAGAGGTATCTTATCCCTTGCTTTTCAAGCTAATCCAAATTCAGAAGAAATTTGGTTAGCAGCTGTAAAATTGGAATCAGAAAATGCTGAATATGAAAGAGCAAGACGTTTACTTGCAAAAGCCAGAGCATCTGCTCCCACGCCAAGAGTAATGATGAAAAGTGCTAAGTTAGAATGGGCTCTCAACAATCTTGATCAAGCTTTACGTCTTTTGAGAGAAGCCCTTGAAGCGTTTGAAGATTTTCCTAAATTATGGTTAATGAAAGGACAAATTGAGGAACAACAAGGAGATTTAGACAAAGCATTAGAAACTTATAATCAAGCTGTAAATAATTATATTTTTATATTCTATTATATTTTTCAATTTTATCTCTATCAAAATTTGATATTTATTTTTAAATATTTTCAGATAAAAAAATGTCCGAATTCAATTCCTTTGTGGCGTTTATTGGCACATTTAGAACACAGAAAAAATCAAGTAACAAAAGCTAGATCAGTCTTAGAAAAGGCACGACTACGTAATCCTAAAAATGCAGAATTATGGCTTGAAGCCATTAGAAATGAATTAAAATCTGGCGGTGTACGTGATATGGCACATACTTTAATGGCAAAAGCATTACAAGAATGTCCTACATCAGGATTACTTTGGGCAGAAGCAATCTTTATGGAACCACGACCACAACGAAAAACAAAGAGTGTTGATGCTCTTAAGAAATGTGAACACGACCCGCATGTTCTTCTTGCAGTATCAAAGTAAGATTTTATCTTGTAAATGTGTAATTTGTGAATTCTTATAATTAATATTTCTAATTATATTAACTGTGTATTATTTATTGTAGATTATTTTGGTGTGAACACAAAATTTCCAAATGTAGAGACTGGTTTAACAGAACTGTTAAAATAGATCCAGATTTAGGAGATGCGTGGGCTTATTTTTATAAATTTGAGCTTTTAAATGGTACCGAGGAACAACAAGAAGAAGTTAAGAAAAGATGTATTGCCGCAGAACCACACCATGGTGAGAATTGGTGTAGAGTATCAAAAAATATTGCAAATTGGTGTTTGAGTGTAGATCAAATTTTAATAATAGTTGCAAAAGACTTAAAGATCCCTATATAAAATAACTGGACTGTATATTATATGGAAATATAAAATAATATAAAGTCATTTTGCAGAATATATGCACATTGTACATATTTAAGGAAAAAAAATATATATATTTAAATAAACTTTAAGAATCAATTACTTTGGTAATATAATTACTAAAATAAAAATTCCTGATTTCCTTAAAAAAAAATGTACAAATAATTTGGAAAAAAGTACAAAGAAATTATATACCTATATATAAATTAAATAAATTATTATGATTTGTTCTAAATAATATAATAAAAAATATAGCAAAAAAAGAAAAAAGCCAAAGTTACGTTAACTAAACTTAGGCACCATAATTTATTGATTTAAAAAGCTTCCGTAAGAGTTCGCATGGAAACAAAATGTTTGAACATAACCTCAAAGGATGACTCTTTTCTATCCAGAACTTAGTATATTAGACAATTGACTCGCACGTGAATATTTGTGAAAATAAAAACGTTATGATGTATTAATAATTATAAAGATGACAAATACACTTGTACAACAATATGTCCAACGACTTAAGTCAAGACATGAAGAATCACGTACTAAAGCAGCCAAGGAACTATGTTTTTATGTTAAGACAGAATTACGCGAAGTATCTCAAGAAGAGATCACCGCATTTATGGATGAATTTAATCACCATATATTTGAGATGGTATCTAGTTCTGATATGAACGAAAAGAAAGGTGGGATATTAGCTATTATTTGTCTTATTGGAGCTGACGTTGGTAATATAAATACACGTATAATAAGATTTGCAAATTACTTGAGAAATCTCTTACCCTCTAATGATATTGGTGTTATGGAATTGGCTGCTAAAACTGTTGGAAAATTAGCATTAGTTTCTGGAACATACACAGCAGAGTATGTTGAATTTGAAGTTAGACGAGCCTTCGAATGGCTTGGAGGTGATAGGAATGAGGGAAAACGTCATGCAGCTGTACTTGTACTCAGAGAACTTGCTGTATCAATGCCAACATATTTTTTTCAACAAGTTACACCTTTTTTTGATCTTATATTTAATGCAACACGTGACCCAAAACCTGTGATAAGAGAAGGTGCTGTTGAAGCTTTGAGAGCAGCATTAGTTGTTACCGCTCAAAGGGAAACGGCTAAACAAATGCATAAATCACAATGGTATAAGCAATGTTACGATGAAGTTATGGCAGGATTTGAAGAATTATATTTGAGAGAAAAAGGTGTAAACAGAGATGACAGAGTGCATGGCTCATTATTAGTATTAAATGAATTACTAAGATGTAGTAACGTACAATGGGAAATAAATTATGAAGCTTTAATGGAAAGATTAAATTGTTCTGCTCAACAAAATGAAAATGATATACAATCATTAATGCCTAGATTAAAAACAACAATAGTATCTAAATGGGCAGGAACATCTCAAAATTCTTCTGGACCTCAACATTCGTTATATTCGATACATGAATCAGCTGTTTGTCGATGTTTAATGCAAGAAAGATTGGATGATATTTATACCGACGTGATGAGTCAAAGAATTTCAAGAAATCCACATATTCAACATGCATTAATGATGTTGTTACCAAGATTGGCAGCATTTAATAAAGAAAAATTTACACAGAACCATTTAAAAGAATCTATGACCTATCTTCTAATTACCTTAAGAGCTCGCGAAAAAGATAGATATGCAGCATTTATGACTATTGGTTTCATAGCTGTTGCAGTTGAAGATGCGATAAATCCATATCTTCCTAAAATTATGGAAATTATTAAAAGTTTATTACCATCAAAAGAGACACCTAATAAAAAACGTGGAATATCTTTGGAGCCTGCAGTATTTATATGTATAACACTTTTAGGACATGCTGTAAAACTAACTATTGCATCCGATGTGAAGGATCTTTTAGAACCAATGTTAGCAACTGGATTAAGTCCTATTCTGACAACCTCTCTTAGAGAATTGGCACACTGTGTACCATCTTTAAAACTGGACATATCGCAAGGTCTCTTAAGAATGCTGTCACAAGTTCTAATGCAGAAACCATTGAGGCATCCTGGAGCACCCTGGACTGTAGCTAGTCCTGTATCCATGCCATCGACAGAGGTAGATGTTCCTTCAACAGTTCTTGCATTAAAAACACTTGGCACATTCAATTTTGATGGTAATCCTTTGTTACAATTTGTAAGAAGATGTGCTGATCACTTCTTAACGTCAGAACAACCAGAAGTTCGATTAGAAGCTGTAAAAACGTGTTCTCGATTATTAAGGTTGGCACTAAATCAACCAGGACCTACAGTAACTAGCACCGTATCTACAGTTCTTGGACAATTGTTAGTTTTGGGAATTATAGACACAGATTCCGATGTAAGAAAAGCCGTTTTAATTTCGTTAAACGATTCGTTTGATATTCATTTAGCTCAAGCAGAAAATTTATCTGCATTATTTATTGCTATGAATGATGAAATGTTTGATATAAGAGAGCAAGCAATCAGAATTATAGGAAGATTAAGTAATATGAATCCTGCTTATGTGATGCCATCCCTTCGTAAAACGCTTATACAATTTCTTACTGAACTGGAGCATTCTGGAATGGGTCGTAATAAAGAACAAGCTGCCCGTATGTTAGATGAATTAGTAGTCAGTGCACCACAACTTATTCGACCATACATGGAACCAATTTTAAAAGTTCTTGTTCCAAAATTAAAAGAACCAGAGTCAAATCCAGGAGTAATATTAGCAATTCTTCGTGCTATAGGAGATTTAGCGGAAGTTAATGGTGCTGAAATGCAACAATCGATGCCTGAATTATTATCAATATTACTTGAAATGTTAGTAGATGCTAGTTCACCAGAGAAAAGAGGCGTTGCTTTATGGGTTCTTGGACAATTAGTTGGAAGTACAGGACATGCAGTAAAACCATACATGCAATATCCATCTCTATTAGATGTACTTATTAATTTTTTGAAAACAGAACAACAGCCAGCTATCAGAAGAGAAACAATAAGAGTTCTTGGATTATTAGGAGCTTTAGATCCATATAAACACAAAATGAATCTTGGCCAAATAGATTCGCAATTGGATACACTTACATCAATGGCTGATACTAAAAGTGAAATAGAAAGTACACAGGATTTGACAACTAGCGAAATGTTGGTAAATATGTCATCACCTACCTTAGAAGAATATTATCCTGCAATAGCCATTGCTACTCTTATGCGTATCATTCGTGATCCCACTTTATCTCAACATCATACAATGGTAGTACAAGCAGTGACTTTTATATTTAAAAGTCTTGGTATTAAATGCGTTCCATACATCTCTCAAGTAATGCCAAGCTTTTTGAATGTCGTACGTTCGACAGATGCAAATTTTCGAGAATATTTATTCCAACAACTGGCTATTCTTATTGCTATTGTGAAACAACATATTCGTAATTACCTCGATGATATATTTAATTTGATTAAGGAATTTTGGGTCGTGAATAGTCCTCTACAAAGTACTCTTATTCTTTTAGTTGAACACATTGCAATAGCTTTAGGAGCAGAGTTCAAAATTTATTTACCACAGTTAATGCCACACATATTAAGAGTATTGACACATGACACAAGTAAAGACCGTGCGGTAACAGTAAAGTTGTTATTTGCATTACAAAAATTTGGAAATAATCTTGACAATTATCTTCACCTAGTTCTTCCACCAATCGTGAAGTTATTTCATGCATCTGATTGTCCTATAGTAGTGAATAGAGTAGCGCTGGAAACAGTAGACCACTTAGCTGATACATTGGATTTTACTGATTTTGCATCAAGAATCGTTCATCCATTAGTACGAACATTGGATCAATGTCCAGAATTAAGAAGTATAGCAATGGATACGCTCTGTGCACTATTAATACAGTTGGGTAAAAAATATCAGATTTTTATTACATTGGTTCAAAAGGTTATGACAAAACATAAAATTAGTAATCCTCACTACGATGTTTTAGTTGATAAGATTCTTACAGAATCGACTGTTGCAGACAGTGAAGATTTCTTGTTAATGAGACATAGACATTCAAGAAATAAGAATCGTGATTTACCTTTAGCACCATCAGATACAGCAACTATCAAACGATTGCATGTATCAGCTTCAAATTTACAAAAAGCTTGGACAGCAACACGTAGGGTATCTAAAGACGACTGGCTTGAATGGTTAAGAAGTCTTTCTATTGGTTTACTTAAAGAATCTCCATCTCCAGCATTAAGATCATGTTGGGCTCTTGCACAAACTTATTCACAATTACCACGTGATTTATTTAATGCAGCATTTGTTTCCTGTTGGACTGAACTCAATGAGGCATATAGAACAGAATTAATTCAAACGCTTCAACAGGCATTAATGGTACCAGATCTTCCTGAAATAACTCAGACGATATTAAATTTGGCCGAATTTATGGAACATTGTGACAAAGGACCATTACCATTAGATAATAAGGTTTTAGGAGAAAGAGCGATGCATTGTCGCGCTTATGCTAAAGCATTGCATTATAAAGAAGATGAATTTCATAAAAATAGAGATAGTAATGTATTTGAATCTTTAATTTCGATTAATAATAAACTCCAACAAAAAGAAGCTGCAGAAGGTTTACTTGAATATGTTATGAATCAATACAATCAGCAAGATCTTAAGGTTCAAGTACGTTGGTATGAAAAACTTCATAATTATGATAAGGCACTACATTTATATAAGGAACGTTTAGAAAGTAATCCTACTGATGTGGAATCTACTTTGGGTGAAATGCGTTGTTTGGAAGCACTTGGAGAATGGGGAAAATTGCATGACGAGGCTACAAAACAATGGTTAAATCAGAATGATGAAATAAAACAAAGAATGGCTAGAATGGCAGCAGCAGCTGCATGGGGTTTGGGTCAATGGGAAAGTATGGAAAAATATATCTCACTGATACCAAAGGATACTCAAGATGGGGCTTTTTACAGAGCAGTATTAGCAATACACGATGAACAATACGATGTTGCTCATCAGCTTATTGATAGTGCTAGAGATTTATTAGATACAGAATTAACTGCTATGGCTGGTGAAAGTTATCAAAGAGCTTACAATGCTATGGTGGAAGTTCAAAAATTAGCAGAATTAGAAGAAGTAATACAATATAAACTTGTTCCAGAAAGAAGATCTACTATTAAATCTATGTGGTGGGAAAGACTTCAAGGGGGACAGAAAATTGTCGAAGATTGGCAAAAAATAATACAAGTTCATACTTTAGTTGTTTCTCCGCAAGAAGATATGTATACGTGGCTTAAATATGCTAGCCTTTGTAGAAAAAGTGGTAGCTTAATGTTGTGTCATAAAACATTAGTTATGTTATTGGATATAGATCCCTCATTAACACCAGATCAACCTTTACCAACGACTCATCCGCAAGTAACATTTGCTTACTGTAAACACATGTGGGTAGCAAACAAACGAGAGGAAGCATATAATCAACTGCAAAGATTCGTGCAAAATTCTCTGCAACCAACAATAGTATCGGTAATAAATCAAGATAATGATAAAATACAAGATGCAAGAAAAAGATTGCTTGCAAGGTGTTATCTAAAATTGGGAGAATGGTTGGAAGCTTTGCAAGGTATAAACGAACATTCTATACCTGCAGTATTATCTTATTATGCTGCTGCAACAAAACATGATCCAACGTGGTATAAAGCATGGCATGCTTTTGCTTATACTAACTTTGAAACTGTATTGTTTTATAAACACCAACAGGGTGACTCTAATATCGAGAATGGTCCCAGCAATGGAACACGTAATAATCTTTCTAGCCCGCAATATGTATCACAATTTACTGTTCCAGCTGTAGAAGGATTTTTTAGATCAATTAATCTTTCACATGGCAACTCTTTGCAAGATACACTTCGTTTACTTACACTATGGTTTGATTATGGTCAATGGCCTGAAGTATATGAAGCTATTGTGGTAGGTATCAGATTGATAGAAATTAATACATGGCTACAAGTAATACCACAACTAATAGCAAGAATAGATACACCCAGAACTTTAGTTGGACGATGCATTCATCATCTTCTTATTGATATTGGAAAAACGCATCCACAAGCATTGGTGTATCCATTAACGGTAGCTTCGAAAAGTGCGAGTCATGCCAGAAAAACAGCAGCAAATAAAATACTGAAAAGTATGTGTGAACACAGTCCTACTTTGGTTCAACAAGCTATAATGGCAAGCGACGAATTAATTAGAGTCGCAATCTTATGGCATGAATTATGGCACGAAGGATTAGAAGAAGCCAGTAGACTATATTTTGGGGAAAAAAATGTCAAGGGAATGCTTGATACGTTGGAACCATTACATGCGATGTTAGAAAGAGGTCCGCAAACTTTAAAAGAAACATCCTTTAATCAAGCTTATGGAAAAGATTTAATGGAAGCACAGGAGTGGTGCCATAGATATAAAGCTTCAAGAAATGTTAAAGATTTAAACCAAGCATGGGATGTGTATTATCATGTATTTAGAAGAATATCAAGACAATTACCACAGTTGACTAGTTTAGAACTTCAATATGTAAGCCCAAAACTCCTTCTTTGTAGAGATTTAGAATTAGCTGTGCCTGGGAGTTATAGTCCAGGTCAACCTATAGTCAGGATAGCAAGTATTCATAGCTCGATGCAAGTGATAACAAGCAAACAACGACCAAGAAAATTATGTATTAAAGGTGAGGTATTTTTATTTATACTGTTATTACAGATATTAGTTAGGATATTATTAAAAAAATAATTATACTAATGCGTCATCTGTTTAAAATTCTTTAGGTAGTAATGGTAAAGATTATATGTTTTTACTAAAAGGACACGAAGATCTCAGACAAGATGAACGAGTAATGCAACTATTTGGTTTAGTAAATACACTTCTATTACATGATCCAGATACTTTTAGAAGAAATCTAACTATTCAGGTATGCCATCAAATAAAATGCATACTAATTATATTATTAATTTATCTGTACTATTTATCTGTATATTTTTTCAGAGGTATGCAGTAATTCCATTATCCACAAATAGTGGACTTATTGGTTGGGTACCACACTGTGATACGTTGCATACTTTGATCAGGGATTATAGAGAGAAAAAGAAAATATTACTTAATATAGAACATAGGATAATGCTAAGAGTGAGTTTAAGTAGTATATCTCAATTAAAAATAATACATATTTATATCTTACATAATTTGTATTTAATAAAATATACACTTATTATAGATGGCACCGGACTATGAACATCTTATGCTTATGCAAAAGGTTGAAGTTTTTGAGCATGCCTTAGAACATACTCACGGTGATGACTTATCACGACTTTTATGGTTGAAATCACCATCGAGCGAGGTGTGGTTTGATCGTAGAACAAATTATACACGTTCTCTTGCTGTTATGTCTATGGTTGGTTACATACTTGGTCTTGGAGATCGTCATCCATCTAATTTAATGTTGGATCGCTTGAGCGGCAAAATTCTTCACATTGATTTCGGAGATTGTTTCGAAGTAGCAATGACGCGCGAAAAATTTCCTGAAAAGATACCATTTCGTTTGACGCGAATGTTAATAAATGCAATGGAGGTAACAGGAATTGAAGGCACATATAGAAGAACTTGTGAATCAGTAATGTCTGTCCTACATCGTAACAAAGATAGTTTAATGGCTGTATTAGAAGCTTTTGTTTATGATCCTCTTTTAAATTGGAGATTAATGGATAATACGACACTGAAAGGCAAAAGATCAGATGCCCAAGGAATGAGTTCTAGCAGTAGCCAAGAACACGGAGATGTTTTAGACTCTCTTACAGCTACTTTACCAAAGAAGGGTGTGCCATGTAGCGTTGAAAACGGAGGTAACTGTAATTTGTGTAGTCTTTCATTTGGATTTTGTATGATTACTTAATTAATTAATTAATTGACAATGTCCAAACGTATTTTATACAGGTGATAATAATCAACCAGAAGCATTGAACAAAAAGGCTTTAGCTATTATAACAAGAGTGAGAGACAAATTGACTGGACGTGATTTTTCACATGAAGAATCATTGAGCGTTCAACGACAAGTGGATTTATTAATTCAGCAGGCTACCAATAATGAAAATCTTTGCCAGTGTTATATTGGATGGTGAGTATTTAATATCATTTAAATATAAAAAGAATAATATTTTATTTATAGGATATATTAGATAATTAAATATGAAACATCCGATTTCGAACTGAAAGTAATTGGAGGAGTAATCAGACATTTCGTATTTAATGACCTTGTATACATACATGTTTTTTTTTACATATGTATATATTATATATTTTTTGATAGTTGATATATTTATATAAAAGTGAATATCATTTCATACAAGCATTATAAAATTAAAAAATATACATATATTATTTTTTCTTTTTTCTTTTTTTCTTTCAGGTGCCCGTTTTGGTAAATTATAAATTGCAATATCAAAATTCGAAGTGACTAGCCCCTAGTGCTTTGTCTGCACGTGTAATGTGAGTGATTACAAAGTAGATGTAATATTTCCTTTAATATATAATCGAAAAAAAGGAAAAATTATAAATATTTCTTGGAAAATTAATAATATATCATTTATTTTATTTTTTAATAAGTGTAAAACAAAACTATTTAAAAAAGACTAATATTAACGCAAGTGCAGTATAGACTGTTTATGTAATAAATAAATGAAGTATTGACTTCCTATATTTTACAAGAACAGTTTGCATTGCATTAATTTTGTATGTAAAAATATATATTCAGGCTATTCACAACGCATTTCAAATACTATTTGTATATAATTTCATTAGTTATTATAGGACCTCATTTTTACGTTTGTATTTTAATCTTAATTATATTTATATTTATATTATATATTATATATTATATATTATATATTAAATATTATATGTATTATGTATTATGTATAAGATAATATAAAATATTTAATTTTTCATTTCATTTTGACTGAATGCATAAGGAAGTAAATCATTTATTGTAGTCTGCAATACTTTTTTCATATCCGAATTTGCACAATAAATAGGTATATTTCCAAATTCAACAATAGCTTGTCGACACATACCACAAGGTGTGGTTAAATTACCACCTTCTAATTCATCCGCGATTACTATTAATATTTTAAAACGTTTGTAACCTTCCGATACTGCTTTTGCAATAGCTCCTCTTTCAGCGCATATTCCAACGGGATATGATACATTTTCTACATTACAACCCTTAAAAATTTTTCCATCGCTACAAAGTATTGCAGAACCCACTTTAAATTTGCTGTAAGGTGCATACGCGTTTTCTCTTACTGATGCACCTTGTTTTATTAAATCTTGAACCTCTGCATCTATAAAAATAAAATAAATAAATAATAATAATAATAATAATAAAACTAATTTTTCAGTTTTTAAACTTTTAACTTTTTCATTTAGTAAAATTTTAATTTATTATATATTTAAGTTATAATTTATTAAAGATTTATAATCAAACGATTGGATATAATAAGACACCATTGTATATGTAACACTGAAATAAATTTGTACATACATAATAGAAGAGAAAGAGATATCTTATAAAAAAAATATATCTATATATACATAAAGCAAAATAGGATTTCTTAGATAACGAAGATCGTAAAAAGAATTCCTGTCCTTTTTTCTTATTGAAATTCATTGTCAATAAAATATATATGCATATGAAAGTTTATAAAAAAAGGAATAAAAATGTACATTCAATATCTTCAGTGTAAATAAATTATTTAACAAAATTGTTAAATATTCTTATTACAATGGTAATTCATATTATTATTATGCACTCGTGTATAATACAGATTTATTTTGAATATAAAAAATTTGACTAATTAGTTTAATAATTGTAACAATTATTTAATTACAGCTAAATCTTCTAATAATAAATCTTCTTCTCATTTTTGTTTTTCGACAAAATTTCACGAATTCTTTTCAATAAATTAAATAATATTAGATTTTATTCATGTAATAAAGATTTATTTGTATTTTTTTCATAAAATTGTAATATGCATATAGTTAACGATTTTATTAAATTGGTAATATAATTGTATGAAATAATAAAATCTACATAAGAACGAGATAAATAAAATATTGTGTAATATATCTCATTTCAGATTAATTGTACAAGGTCATTCCTTGATGAAATAACAGAAAGATTACATGTAATAGATTATATTTTCATTTAAAATTAATCGTCGCAGATAAAATTGTTATCTTGTCAACAACATGTGACCGAAAAGAAAAATGCCTTTAGAAAAATGAAATCGTTCTAACATTTCTGACAGAAATTAATTTATAATTTATTCTTTCAAACGATCTTACAGAGCATTATATGTATTTTTTTTTTGACTTCGCGCTATATTGTGTAAGAAGCTTTTGAATTATATGTTAAAGGTCGCGTTTAAATGTTAAATACATTTTAACGTATAAAGTATCAAATAAATGTAAATTTACTGAGACATTGATAATAAATAAAAAATTTAAATTTTTATTGCATGCATATATATATTTATATATATAAACGTCAAAAGAGACAAATAATATAAGGATAATGAATATCAACGGGTTTTAACGTATACAATTATATCCCATAAAATAAGAAGAACAAGAATATTAAATAAGAACAATATTATTAAAAATATATCAGTGTTACTTAATTACCAAGCGATTCAAAATCAACTATTTTTCCAGCTTTACACATTATAACGTTGCACTAGATTTCTTTATTTAAATATTTCTTTTTTTGTAGAAATAAATTGTGAGAATGTATTATTATTGAGGTTGCTTAAGAGAATACAAATATGCCAAGTTAATTTTTATGTCACATTAATATTAGCGTATGATATTTATTTAACTGATATAAAGTACGAATTTTAACAAGCTTATATAGCGTACGAATTATATCAATCTGGTATTACGTAATTAAATAATACATGGAATATAAACAATATGTATATAAACGGCACAATCAATGTCATATTTGAACAAGACATGCTACTGTGTTATTTATAAATTAAAAGAAACTTGAGAAAAAAATTTTAAACTATCAGTTAAATGTAATTAACTTTCTATTTGTTTCTATCATATATATTTTTATAACTGTTTATATTATATTTCAAAAATAAAATGATTATAGAGAAATAGCAGAACAATTATAATATATCTGTAAAAAATGCATTTATTATAACAAAAGTTTCTTTTTCATTGTGCGATTTAATTTGTAGTTGTAGATTTTTTTTTTAATATTTGAGTATAAATACATAAATGACAAGTTAAAAAAAATCCTTTTTTTTTAGTTACTTTTTTTATTTTATTATTTCGTGGCAGCACTGTCGCGGCAAGGCACCATCTAGTAAATTTTTTCATAACTATAAAAGTCACCATTTACTTTCGCATAAAAATGTATCTTAAATGTTGCCGCCAAAAATTTGTTCAAAATATACTTGAATGGTTAACGTGATAGTAAAAATAAGAAAATAATTATAACTTTTATGTATATGTGAATCTCAAAAGACTTTAGTTTTGTGTTTGTTTCTTTAATTAAACATTTACGATCTATAACAAAGCATTGATAATATTGAAATAGAAAAAACAATAGATAGAAACAAATTGTAACATAATCGTAATGGATAAAAGAAAGATCAGATCGAAAGGAATTTTACACAAAAATGTAAATGCAATTTCAAGTCAATTATCAACAAGTGATTATACTATTGACGATGATCAAACGAGTAATGAAATAACATCACGAAAACGTAAGCTACCTGTTTTGGATATATCAAAAAGCAGAACCAAGAATGATTCAGATTTTTCTTCTATATCTCAAAATGAAATTACAGTAAAAAGAAAAAAAAATAGTGTAAATCTAGAACAAGAAATAAGATCTCAATATGATAAACATTTAAATCTAGCTGATGCAATATCACAGAAAAGTAAGCTTACTCAACATGAAAAATATTCAAATGTAACTGATACAATATCACAGAAAAGTAAGCTTACTCAACATGAAAAATATTCAAACGTTACTGATACAATATCGGAAAAAAGTAAGCTTATTCAACATGAAAAATATTCAAATGTAACTGATACAATATCACAGAAAAGTAAACTTATTCAACATGAAAAATATTCAAATGTAACTGATATATTATCACAGAAAAGTAAGCTTACTCAACATGAAAAATATTCAAACGTTACTGATACAATATCGGAAAAAAGTAAGCTTATTCAACATGATAAATATTCAAATGTAACTGATACAAGATCAAAGAAAAGAAAGCTTATTCAAGATGAGAAACATTCAGATGTAACTGATACGATATCAAAGAAAAGTAAAATTTATCAGCATAGTGTAAATTCTAATAAAACTGAAACAAGATCAAGATCAAGCTCTAAAAAAATCTCCTTTCAAAGAAAATCAAACGTCTAATGTTTTAGAAAAAAGTAACAACGATATTGTTGTACCGGAACAAAGTAGAAATATTGAAAAAGATATTGATAAAATACAAATTACTAAAAAAGCAAAACTATTTATTGATTTTCTTAAAAATTGCGGTATTAAATTGCTTTCCAACGGCACACATAAATTCGGTAAATTTGTTTTTCTTATATTTCTTTTATCACACGAGAGAGAAATATATAATATAAATATTAATTTGTATAATATATATCTTTAATATTTTCTTAGATCAAGAAGTTACAATAATAAAACAAAATATGAAAGAAAAGTTAAAAAGTAAAGAATATCAAAAACAAGAAATTATAAATTCATTAGAAGAATTCATCGAGAAACAACAAAATTTACAAAGTATTTTATCCGATTATGAAGTAAGTTCTGATTATAGAAGCTTCGATCATATAAGTAATACATGCATCATAAGGATTTTATTACAAGTACCAGAATTACAACCTGATATATATATATTTTTTCTAAATAAACTTAACGAATCTGTTTTGTTAGCGTAAGTGATATTATTTTATATAAATAGTTTAAAATATTTAATATAAAAAAATGTTATAGAAATTAAAATATATTATTTAAAATAGATTGTACGTGTGATTGATTATAAAATTTTATTTATATTATTAATCTTACAGCGAATCTATAGACAAAATATCTTGGGCTCGACTGCTATTGCAAAAATTTCGTTTTTTAGAAATTATTGTTGATCCGGATGAATTAACTAAATGTTTCGAACAGCTTCTGGAGACTTGCCCATTTTGGTTTCAACGGGAATTGATTCCGTATATACCTGATATAATAATGGAAGTACAACATCAACCTATCGCTGATATTCTTAATAAATTAATGGATGATAATGCTGAACTGATAGATACAGTATTAGACTGTATTAATAATTTGACACTTGGGAAAGAATACTTGAATGATTATAAGGATAAAGTACTAGAAATGTTAAATAAACATTTAAAAACAAATTTAATACCTGCCATTGCCAAGTATGCAATAGTTTTAAACTATACGATTTTTAAATCAACCTGAATATATAAATGAATTTATTAATGTTTGTTTTACAGATTTATTCTCAGTGATTGTACAACAGTGGAGGCATACAAGAAAGTATTATGCGTATTACGTAATCTCGATATGCAGCCTCTTCACGGTGAACAATTTGAAGATTGTTATAAAAGTCAAACGATTATGATCCAAAATATTAAAATGAGTATTCTATTGTCAAAGGATATGATATCTGCGGCGTTAATGATTATAAAAAAAGTTACAAAAGATCCAAAACCAATGGATATAATACTACTACTTCTTATATCGCCTACTGGACCATCCAGAAAGAAAAGTGTCGATTCTATTTTAAAACAACACGTGCGGTCTGGATTTTACAGACTAAGTTTACTTCAACTCTTGTACAATAATTATAAAGAGGTATGACAATTGTAATTAATTATAAATATATTTTATTTTTCCTGTATAGATTATTTTGTACGAATAATTTGATTTGAAGGTTGTACAAGATTTACAATCATCCGCATTACAATTAGCAAGCAATTTGTTAAAAGCAGAGGAAAGAATTTATGTTGATTTTGCTATCGAATGGTTGAGATTACAGTTTCTCAGTCAAAAAGATGCCATTCATAAGCAACGTGAAATAATAGAGAAACTTATTTTGCTTATGGGTAATAATGATCAAACAGCGAGAAATGCCCTTAAAGTATTGTGTAAAATGGCAGAGGGAAAAGAAGAAAAAGAGTATTTGTATAAACATTGCAATCATTTGAGAATTTTATTAGAAAAAATAGATCATTTTGATATAGAAGAAGTTGGCACGTTAAATGACTTATTACATAGTTTATGTTCAAGTACCCTGGCAGATACTCTACGTGATGATTTATTTATAGTATTGCAAAAACAACTTTCTGCCATTAAACCACTGTTAGTATTATTACTTTGATAATTATAACAACTCTGAATAAATATAATTGTGTTTCCTTTTTTTTTTCTTGTTAGAGTAAAATGCAAAGGAGTTCTTGGAGCTGTAATGGCAATAAAACATTTGGCGGGTAAACCGGATACTCATACGTCTGCTCGCAATTTATTCAGTATGAAATTGATATACTTTATATATTCTGTTTTTTCTTTCCTTTATTTAATTTTCTTTTTTTACTTAAATACATTTCTTTTCCATAGAAAAAGTTCTACATGCAGTAAAATCATATCCACGTTCGCAAGCATTATTTTATGATAAACTGGCACAAGTTATTTCACAAACCGAATCTATTAATGAAGAATTCCTTCTATACGTGACTGCTTATCTACAGAATGAATTAATCAGTACATACATGGTTAATAAATCGGATTATAAGTAAGTTAAATTTATTAATAAAAAACACGTATAATTAATTAATTCTGATGATTTTTATTTAAAATGTATTGATATTATTTGTAGCGGTGAACTTATACCTAAATTTGGTTTGAATAATTTAAAAGATGAGCCACAAAATTTGGTATTAAATTTTAGTAATAGTAAGTACGGAGCTATTGTATCTATTACGTTTAGATTATTAAAAACCTGTTACATGAAGCTCAGCGAAAATGGCAATTTGGAAGAAATAGATCATTTGTTAGAGTGTTCAATTTTAATGCCAGACAATTTTGATCTACCAGAACCTTTAACAGTAGATCTTGTAATATCCTGTATTAATTGGTGAGTAGACATTGCAAATTAATTAAATAAATAATTATTATTTAATGATTAGTTAAAATTTATATATGTTGTTTACAGGTTTCGAGAAATTATTAGTGGCTTTGTAACCCAATCGCAACCTATATTACGAAAACAAGTATTAAAACGATTAAATAATTTAATGTCTTTGCAAGCAGAGTTAAGTCCAATGTTATCTCTATGCGATTCAAAATATCAACCACCGCCATGTTATTTTCATTATTTCCCACCGCCACCCTTTTTAAAAGTTGAAAAAACTATAAAAAAGAAAGGAAAAAAGAAAGGAAAAAAGAAATCATTAGAGAAAATTGTAAATACATGTGGCGAACAAGGAAGTTGGGAAATGGGTTCTACATTGTGCTTTAAAAATCCAGCATATTTTAGGAAACTCGATGCCAAAGTATTTTCTCATATACTTGTCTTTCTTTTATTATCTTGTTACATAGGAAGATATTATTTTACTAATACCTTGTATCTCTTTTTAGATAATACATTTGCTAGATTTTAAATTAAACTTAGATTCATCGTCAACAGTAGAAAGCATTTCAATATCCCAAGTATGTTTTATTATTAAAGAACTTCTGGGAATGTCTGAAAATGATCTTAATGAAGCATTCGTAAAAGATATTATAAATTTGTTGCCAAAGATATGCGAGAAGTTACATGAAATTGTAGAAGAACTCAGAGAAGAAGACATCGATGAGAAAAGAGAAGCAGCAAGATTGATATTATGTCTTTTAACAACGGTTTTCAATTGGAAAGAATTTCATAGTGCTATTTATAATCCATTGCTTCGTGGTACGATATATATTGTTTTTATATTCCTCATAATACATTTTATTTGTGATAATAGTTAATCATTTTTATGCATATTTCAGAGGGACTAAGAATATTAGCATGTCAACAAAATGATACGAATTTAACGCTTAAATCTTGCAAAGAACTTGTTGCAGAATCATGCAAATATATTGAGTCTTTATCCGATATAGCCTCAAGAATATCAATCAGTGTTGCTCTTATTACAACTCATCAGTCAATAATGAAACATTCAGAAAGTTATATGCTGGAGCATAAAGATATAAATGGTAAAACATATATAATAATGAATAATAAGATAAATGTTTTTAATTATGAAATTAATAAAACACCATTTATATCGTTTGTAATTTTATATGTTAGCAAAAATGGCATTCGGATTTTTATCTTTGGATTGGTCTAAAGATAAACATGCTGGTTCTTCGTATAAAGATGCTGTTAGTACATTTATAAAAAGTTGGATTGATTATGAATTATCACCGCTTGATACGATAACTATGTTATTGAAGTGGTTACCAAATGAAGTTACAAAATTGGAAAAACCAAACGATTGTTTGAATAGATTACCATCAATAAGTAGAAATAATTTTCACTTACTGTATAAAAAGATATTTGATGGTATGATTAAAGGTGTGAAAATATCTTTATCGTTAGCTACCAGGTAAAATGAAAAATCTATATGCACATATTAATTCAATAATTTTTTATAACTTAAATTGAGAAGATTTGGATTTTTCTTTTTAGAGATCCTAAAAGGATAGAAATATGGTTGGATGTTGGAACGAATGTTCAACAAATGGTACAAATATGTAAAACATTGAAAACAAAAACTATTATATTTATCTTTTTACGGTGTATGCCTCTTCTTTTACGATTGTTCTTAAATTCTGGCATACCAATTTTGGAACATAATTTAAAATACCAATCAGATGATGTAACTAAGTCAGTAAAATTGATGCAAGGTATATACATATGTTTGTTAACTGTCGTACATACTAAAAGTTAAAGTGTACTGTTATACATTAGGAAAAAAATGTAAATGTTTAAATATTTAATTAATTATATTCTACCACATTATAGTTGGTACAAAGTATTTGCATACAATATGTTGCGATGGGACGGAAAAGAAAGATACGATATTATTAAAGCATATACCAGCAGCAAAATCTGTGCTCGAAAGATTAGTCTATAGTGTAAAAGGAATGTTTGTACTCAACAACAGTTCTACAGCATTTTGGATGGGAAATCTCTTAAACAAAAATTTAGAAGGTCAAGAAATACTTTCTCAGGTATTTTATATATACTAATTACATTCGAGTAATTGTAGATACAAATTATTCTAACTCAATATCTTCAAGATGTAGAAATATCAAAAAGAAACTAATATATTTTATTTGTAGGTAACATCATCCGAAGAAACGTCGTTACCAAGCGTTGATTCGATTACAAATGAAATGTCAAATATATCATCAGAAGTATTAGGAAGTGATTCAAGTGATGAGGAAAAGTCTGTGGAAAATATGGAAGATGTTGATGATGATGATGATGATAATAATGATAAAGATGATGATGATGATGATGATGATGATAACGATGATGATGATGATGAAGATGGTACGTAATTTCTTTACTATTAAAAATAAATTGATATAAATGCGTGTATCTGTGTAAATGTGCTAAAAATTAATTAACTATCTCATTTATTACTCTACATATTTATTTTCCAGACGAAAAAGCATGAGTGTTGTATATTATAAAAACATGCAACCAATTATCGAAATCAGTATATCTAATTACCATTTAAAGTAGCGTTAAATAATTGTCGCTTCCACGATGAATCTGGCATAAGAGTTTCTTCCACAAAAGTTAGTTGATTTAAACCATTGACCATTAATATAGTATGAGTTCTTGTACCGTAGTTGTCAAGAGAAACAAAAATAGAACTTAACTTGGCATAGTTATTTGGTGATCTTTTTTGTAATTCAAGATCAGGTAAATGTCTATAAATGTTAAATAATAATATAATAGTTTTTATATTAATATACCTATTAAGTAAATATATTATAATACGTACTTTTCTTTTAACTTTAAAAGTTCTAAAAGATTTTCTATAATATCATCCTGCTGCGAAGTTTTAACATTACTGACAATACTCGCAAACTTGTCTTTTCCTACTTCAACTTTTTTATAAGGACATTCCATTGAACTATTCCCAAAACCTAATACATTATCTTGACATATTTTTGGTTCTGAAGAATTTAAAGAACTGCTCAAGTAATACACATCCGCGGTACTAAATGAAAACGAGAAAACAAAGTATTGTTTTAACTAATCATTTTCATCTTAATAGATTAGTTCAGAATCTTAATAGATAAACGATAAATACATACTACATATTAATCAGAATTAAATTAAAAGGATTGTAGCTTTGAGTACTTTGATTTTCTCGATGCAATTTTTCTAGATAACATTCCGCAGAATCATTAGATGTAATGTAGTCTTTAATTAAAGTTCCACGACCCTTTTTTGAAATTTGAGTTTTATCTGATGCATTACTTAGATTTAAAGTGATACCAACTTTTCCGTTTTTTGATAATGCGATCCAAGTACCACCTTCTTTACCAGATTCCATGTCGATACCTAATAGCAGTAAAAATCAAAAATATATTAAGATAGAAATTATTATAAAATGATAAAATAAAGTTGACCTTTAAGTAGACATATATATATATTTAAATAAAAATTTTATATAATTAAAATATACCTCCTAAACACATAGGATATTTTTCCCAATAATGTGCAGGTAAAGCTGGACGATTAAAATATTCATCACGATTAGCAGCAAGGATTAGCCGATAAGATTCAGCATCGGCATTAGGATTTCGATAAATAAATAAAATACACATATTGTCTGTTGTAAGCTGTTGTAATGATGTATGAATACATTTGATCTAGAGTCTTAAATTTAATAGAATATCATTTGATTGTTATCTATTGCGTCTGATAAGATAGAGACAGTACATAGCCATAAATTAAGATAATATCTTCATAATAGTATATTAAATCAATTAAGATTATTAAAATTAATAAACATTAATTATCATACATTGTTTGTCCAAATAAATAATTTTTTATTTCATCTTCTTTTGACAGATGTAACAGATAAATAATAAATACTTTAGCTGAATCTTGATTACACAATTTGTATATTCATTATTTAATCTAATCCAATAAAAATCTCATAGGGTTTCGTGTCACCGATTGATTATTTTTTTTAAATTAATCATCTTTTTATCTCTTATCTTTTTATTGTATAAACATATAAATCAAACAACACGAAAAGAGTAAAATATGATTATAATAATAATAATAATAAAAAAAATTATGGTCTACCTACGCATGCGTTAGGAATGAACGATATTAGTAAAACATCGATCTTGACATCGATATTAGAAAAACATCGATCTTGACATCGATGTTTAATAAACATCGTAATAAAAATATCGAATTTTACATCGATGAATATCGATCATCCGTAGCATTCGTATAAGTATACGATATTTGCGTCACAAATACTTTATAAATTACTTCGGAATGCTTTTGAGTATGTGATTAGCTATGAAAATTAATTAAACATTGATTAGTAAATTCTTAATGATTCTGTTTATCTGTGTTAATATGTTAGAAAAAGAATTTGAAATGTTATGATATTGATAAAATTAACAAACAAACAAATAAATAAAATGTTAAGAAAATGTAATGGAACAAAAATTCTAATTTAAGAAGTCACAGAAGAATAACTTTTTACCAAGATGACACAATTCATTGGCACGATATTATGAATTGATAATTAACTTTAACTTGGTACTGTATGGTGGCTTCTGAATGATAATTATCAAACTGTGAAGAAGATATATTTTACTAAAGTTATTCCCATGATCTAGTCTTCTTTTTACTTATTCTACAATCTAGTCTTATAATCTAGTCACGATTAATAATCATCACAGAAATTTGTATTTTCTGCAACAGCAATAAATGGGATGATTAAGTGAGTATACTTTATTATTGATTCTAACAGTAATATATGATTAATATTTCCTATATTAGAAAATAAATGTATGTTAGGAAATTACAATAATCAGCATTGCATATAATAAACCTTTGTTCCATTACAGTCTCTATTAATAAATACTTATTATAAATATAATACAGTATAATATATAATATAATATAATATAATATATGTGAAACTAAATGAAAGTTAAGGTTTAACAAGTTCGTATCAACCCTTATTTCTAAAGGTATTTATAAATGATTATTTTTTAAATGATGGTATTAAATGAAAAATGTTTAAAAAAACATTTCTTTTTTTCTTTTCTTTAGATATGTCAAAGCACGTCGAGTTACAACATTTAGTTGATGAAGATGTGGAAAGTAATACAGCCTTCCATCAAAAGCAAATTTCAGCCCCAATTTGTAAATCATGTCCGTATCTTGGTTTAGTACTAGCAACACTTTCATCTTTATTTTTCTCATTATGTAGCGTTATTGTTAAAGGATTAGTAGAAGTTAATCCAATGGAATTGGCAGCATTTAGATTCGTTGGGGTATTATTACCAGCAATACCAATTTTAATTTACAAAGGCGAACATCCGTTTCCAAAAGGACGTAGGATAATGTTAATATTGCGAAGTTTTGTAGGTACAACTGCTCTCATGCTTAGTTTTTATGCTTTTAGACATATGCCTTTAGCGGATGCTTCCATTGTAGTATTTTCCGTGCCTGTATTTGTAGCAATATTTGCGAAAATATTTTTGAAAGAACCTTTTGGATTATTTAACATATTGACCGTATGTTTAACATTAATTGGGGTTGTTTTAATAACTCGTCCACCGTTAATATTTGGAAATACCATAGAGTCTCTATCGGATGGTAACAATACATCGGAACATGCAGATTTATGGGGTGCAATAGCAGCATTTTCTGCAACTTTATTTGGTGCTAATGTTTACGTCTTATTGCGTGCATTAAAAGGTCTTCATTTTTCTGTTATTATGACAAATTTCGGATCACTTGCTTTAATACAAACAGTTATTATTTCTTGGGCAATCGGTGCTCTTTGTTTACCTCGTTGCGGAGCTGACAGATTGTTGGTCGTTGCTTT
The DNA here is from genome assembly GCA_023678845.1 of Mischocyttarus mexicanus. Taxonomy (NCBI): domain Eukaryota; kingdom Metazoa; phylum Arthropoda; class Insecta; order Hymenoptera; family Vespidae; genus Mischocyttarus; species Mischocyttarus mexicanus. Next base: position 487,728 of record JACGTP010000037.1, on the reverse strand, counting down.
AGCATTGTTCAGTTTTGGTGGTCAAATTTTATTAACTTTAGCTTTACAAATAGAACAGGCTGGTCCTGTTGCTATAGCAAGATCAACAGATATTGTTTTCGCATTTTTTTGGCAAGTACTCTTTTTCAACGAAATACCTAATAAATATTCGGTAGGTGGGGCAATCTTGGTAACAAGTTCTGTTTTATTGATAGGATTAAAAAAGTGGGCTGTGTCGTTACCCGACACATCCAATATTAAAAGATCATTAAGCATATTAGCCATGTAATTTAGAAATACGAGATAAATTTATTGGTATCGAGTTTTTGAATAATTTTAGAGTCTGCGGGTGTTACTAATAATATGTCATAATAATGTTATTATCTTACGGTATCTTATATTATATGTATATGAATATTTTCAAAATGCATATTTATTTGAATATAATAATATATGTACCGTTATATTACGTAAACTTATTCAATACATATTTTAATGAATTTGTCAATTACTTTTTACAAAAGATTGTGATACTAAACTTGTATTCGATTTAATATTCTAATTTATTAATTTTAAATATTTAATGCTAATAGTATTTTTCAATCAACATTAACGCATTATGTTATTTATTACAAATTAATATAATATTAAAATTATTGTTTTTAAATACTCTTTCCTTTTCTTCTTATAACTTTAATGAAATTCATTTTGTATACTCCGTAATAAACTGCATGAATTATTTTATAAAATTTGTCAAATAATTTGACAAAAATATATGATCATTCTTCTTATATTCAATTTTGCGATAATAATTTTAATTAATTTTAAATTAACATATTTGTATTTATTAAAAAATTATTATTATTATTATTATTATCATCATCATCACCATGAGAGATTGGCAACACTGTATATATCTTTGACGTTTCTCGTAGGAAAAAGTTCGACTTTAATGTTGGTAGGATTGTTTAAAGGGCTGGTGTATTTAAATTTTATTGAAATAACCAAAACAAACTAATCTTCAAAATACACCGACTGGCGGTGTCAGTCAGTGGTATAAATCGATTTAATTGTTTTATAATAGATAAAGTTATACTATTTATATTATGTCATATACTTTAAAATTTTTCGTTTATAATAATGAATATGCAATTAAAAATTATAATAGGTCAGAATTAAAAAAAAAGAAATAATAACTAATTCTCAACAATCTATCAACATTTATAGAAAATATAGAAATTATTAGTATTATTAATATTGTTATTATTATTATTATTATTATTACTATTACTATTACTATTACTATTACTATTATGTCAAAAATGGAATTAAATAAAAATAGAAATGTAATATCAAAAAGACATTCGTGTTCATTCTTAACATCAAATTCTGCTGATAAAAAAGGTACAAGTTAACATTTATTTGTTATTAATCGTTTATAAATGATATTTTCTTCATTAATTAAAAGTTAATTAATCTCTCTCTCTCTCTCTATTGAAAGGTAAATCTCAACGAAAAACAGAACCAGATGAAATGAATTACGAATTATCCAAGGATACATACAATATTAAGAATAATAAATATCCCAAACTAACTATTGGAATGTTTTTTGAATTTATGAGAACCGCGTATCAAGTCAATGACAGTTTCGAAGGTTTAGCTGCTATTCTAACAAATAAAAGCGAAATAGATTGGAATAAATTGGCAAAAATTGATTTAAATTTGGATATGACCATCGATAATAAAAAATCACTTAACGAGGATCAACTACTCAATGATTTTAAATCTAATGAATTTGAAAGTACTAACAATGAAATCTCAGATTTAACAAAAATGTTAAATACGTGTATGAATAAAAAAGAAGAATTCTATATACCAGATATAACGAGTAATAAAGCTGATAATAATTTACCTTTACCTTCGAAGATTAATCAACACAAACAAGAAGTAAAACCTTTGCAAAGCGTTCATGATACTGAATCAATTGTATGTTTGCGAACTGTAAATTGTTCAGAAAAGCAAGATCACTTGCAAAATATAAAATCTGAAGAAAATGATATTAAGGATAAGAATCAATCGTTGGAGCATCTGTCACATATAGAGCTATCAAAAACTAAATTAAACACAGAAGAAAAAGAACATATTTTAACAAATATAATGAGACAAAATTTAAGTGATATATTGCATGAAGGATTGTTAGATTCTATATTACCGTACATGCTTCCAAAGCCTGCAGTATCACAACCTATTATTAAAAAATCCATTGCCAGTATAGACATGAAAAAGAGTACTTCTTTACCTAACAATATTGATAATGGAATGACTAATCTACCAATCTCTAAAGATAAAGAAAAAAATAAACAAATTAAAAAAGCTGCAGAGTTAGTATTTCATTTAAATCTAGCTTTCTTGGTATATTATGGTATATTTCTTTTTTATGTTTTATGTTTATTATTAGTATGACAGAAGTAGAAATTCGTGTATGCGACGAGGGAAAAAATATGAAGAAAGAATTTCGATGTCCTCAAAAATTACTTATACAAAAAATGCATTATTTTGCTGGTATAACGACAAACAAGAAATTAGAAGAAATGGATATATCTGTTCATTGTGATATAGTTATATTCGATTGGTTAATGAGATGGGTTAAAAAAGATATCACTAAAAAATCTGAATGGCCTACTTTAGACGCGAGCAATGTTATTCCGATAATGGTTTCTGCATCCTTTCTACAAATGGAACCATTAATAGAAAATTGTTTGCAATATTGTTACGAAAATATGTCAGATATCTTAAAAACATCTACAACTTTAACGTGTCTTAACGATAATCTTCTTACAAGGTAAAATATATATTTCTCATATTTTTTTAAACTATTAACTTTTAATATTTTCATTATATTATAAGATTGGCTAAATTATTTACAAATGAGGATATAGAAAATTTGCAAGATAAAAAAGATAAAATTCAAAGCCAGTTGTTCTGCCAATTCATCGTGTCATTAATAGAAATTAATCCGGATAATAAAAGGGGACATTACGGTTCTTTGGCTACTTTATTTAAATGTGGCAAATGTAATAAAAATGTAGTGCAATCAATTTCTGATTTCATTCCATGCGTTTCATCTGCTATGCAAATAGATAATAAGGGAACCATTCATAATAAACATACAAGGTAACATTTATATATTATTTGATATATCAATTAAACTATTTTATGTAGTGGGTTAAATAAGAGAATAAAATTTGTCTTTTTTTTCAGAGATTCAACGTGGTCATTAAATGAATATATCACAAATCTACGCTCAGAATTACGTTCATGGCGTAAAGTATATTGGAGATTATGGGGTGATTGTCATTTTCTCTTTTGTCAATGTTGTAATACATATTTTTCAATCCACCAAATGGGCTGGTGTTGCTATCATCCTGAATGTCCACAATTTTTTGTTAATGAACATCAAAGATCTACACCATTTCCATTAGGCAGATATCCCTGTTGTAGTCAACGTGCTTATAGATTTGAAGTTCTACCTAATCAACACGGTTGCAAATACAAGGTCCATAATTTACTATTAGTTTTTTGTAATCATCATAGCATATAATGTAAAAATTCCATGTTATTATATGCTAATTTATATTTATTTCTTTAGTATACTTTTTTTTTTATGTTAGGAACATATACCAAACATCAAAACAGAAAATGACATGAATATATTAAACATTTTCTTAACATATAAAGATATTATATCTATTGAACCACCTCAGTTATTTTATCCAGAAAAAATGGTAAGATTAGTACCACACGATGCAAGTATTCAACCAGGAAAATTAATCTGTAAGGAAACGATGTGGTGGAATGGTTTAGAGCTTGTACCATTAAGACCACAACTTGGACTTTTAGGTATAATAAAATACTATAAAGTATTTTTATGAGGAATAAAGAAATGAACGAATGTTTATACGACGTAAAACACACATACACAGACCTGTTATTGTAATCTTCAACTTATTTCTTATTAAAATAGTGTTTGTTAAAAGACAAATTGTGACAAATATTATTAAAATTATTAATTTTATTAATTATTTCAAATAATATGTAGGGAAAATTTGGAATGGATCATTATTCAATAAGTCTACTCAAATAATAGACCTAGATAAATCTTTGCAAAAAGATTATCAACAAACAATGGACAAAACTTCTACTAGTTCTTCAATTATATATAGCGAAGACGATGAATTGGAAATAAATAATGACAATAATACGGATAATGAGTCGTATGACAGCGAAGAATCGTCGGTATGGTCCAGTTTAAAGACAATTAAGAAATCTAAAAAGAAAACTAAAACTACAACTATCAAAAGGTATCGCAATAATATTTTTTTAACCCTTTCGCTACGACAGTGTGCTCCGTCCAAGTGACACCGCCTGTCGTCGTCTATAGCCGACGCTCGTAGCGAAGGAGTTAAATAGTTGTCTATAAATTATACTAATTTTTTTAATATATAGGGAAAATAGTAGATGTTGGAGTACGAATTTAATGATAAGATATAATCAAGATAATCAAAGGGATTTTGAAGAAAGAGTTAATGCACAAATGATTTCGCTCTTAACAAAACGAACATCTGTAGAACACATCCTATTGACAAAATCATATAATAGACAACGTAGTCAAATTTATAAAAATATTGTACCAATAGGTATGCAGTAATTTAATTTATATATATATAGTACATACTCTCTCTCTCTTCTTATAATATACTATATTATAATATACTATAATGTACTATACAGGTGGAACCTATATGAGATTAGAAGCAGAGTTTCGTGATCAATTGGCTCACACTTATAAAAACTCCTCGACTGGGAAGAATGCAATGCGTTTTAAAAAACAATAGACTTTATTCAATTTATTTTGCATGTTTTTGTATAATTTGTAATATGAAAAAGTTAAACAATATAAATAAATACAAAAAAAGCTACCTTTCATTGTTTTCAATTTAATCAATTTAATGTGGAATGTAAAAAATATAACTTTTATTATTCACGATTGTTCATAATAATTGCAAAAAAATATATATCATCACATTTACGTAGAGAAATAATTTATTACATACATTTAATCAGCTAATCGCTTAGATACGAAAAAAACCAGTTTATCTATTTAACTATGAAATTAAACAAAAATTCACTAGTTGAATAGCATACAAAATAAATACTTATCAAATATAAGGTTGTCAAATATGAAACGGAACAAAATCGAATTCAATTATATGCATTTTTTGCTCCATTTCATACTTGACAACCTAATACTTATTGAAACAACAAAATAAATGAAAATCCATTAATATTGAAATCATCAATTTTAACTATGACTTTACAAAAATGATATCTTTAAAAAATAGCATATTTCATTTAAGTTGAGTATAATTAAGAGTTATTTACATCAATCGAATTACTATTACATACCAAATCACTTCTATCCATTAGTTTATCGAGTTCTGCTTCCATGAATACTAAAAAGAATTATCGTTTGTATTCATTATCTCTTCTTATAAGACATTGTATTTTTTATATTAGATATAAAAAAAATTCATGATGCATTTAAATTCATAATAAATATTTAAATTTATGAATACAGAGTTGTGCTGTATTATATATAAATCTGGATAAAATTAAATGTAAAAAAATAAATAAATATAGAAAATTACCATCTTTTGAACATTTTACGAAAAAAGAAGATTCAGTTGATTCTAGAAGATCTTTTAAGTCCTTTAGTGTTTCCTTATTACCCATATTAAGCGATTTATTCCAATCTTTAGCCATAATCATCCTTTCCAATATTCGTTTAGCGTTAGCACGTGAAAGGATTGCTTCATCGACTGTTCCTTTAGTACATAACTTATAAATTACAACAGGACGGGTTTGACCAATTCTATGACAGCGTGCCATCGCTTGTATATCTACTTGTGGATTCTGCAAATGTTATTTACATTTAATATAATTTTATTTCTAAAATTGTACGTAATTTTATGTATAAGATTTAACAACATACCCAGTCACTATCATATATTATCACAGTATCGGCAGCAGCAAGATTAAGTCCTGTTCCACCAGCTTTAGTAGAAATAAGAAACAAAAAAATTTCAGGATCCGTGTTAAATTTTTTAATTCTTGTGTCTCTAACTTTTAAATTATCGGACCCATCTAATCTAACATAAATAAAATCTCGTAATGCGAGATATTCTTCTATTAAATCGAGTATCGTAGTCATTGTTGAAAATAAAAGAACTTTATGCCCTTGGCTCTTTAATTTAGTTAACATTGCATCCAGCACCATAAGTTTGCCAGAATCTTGGATGATTTTATCATCGTTTCTTAGCATCATAGCTAAATCCAAAGGCTTCAAAAGCAAATATGGATGATTAACAATCTTTTTATATACAATCCCTGAAATAACATAAAATATTATTGATAAAACTAACAGTTCAAATTGTTATTTATTTCTAGAAACGACAATAATATATATATATCTTCTCTGTATAGTTTATAAAATTTTATTTTAATTATTTACCCTTATGTTGTAAATGTATGTTGAGTAAGAAATCACGATTCTCATCAGTAATATCGATATACTGTTTCCATGTAGCAAGATTTTTGTTTGCCGAATCTGTATCTTCATATTTTTCTTCTGATACAAAAGATGTTGAACCATTTGAATTATTATAAGGATTTCTTAAAACGCATTTTCTTTTAGGTCTAATACCATCCGATATATCCAAAGTAACATTTTCCTTAGAATGTTTCTTATTAATGCCAAAATTCAAAACAGCTCTATATAACTCATGCTGCAAGCGTGTAAGCGGAGCATAAATAGTAACTTCTTTTTTAAGTGGAATACTTATATTGACTTCTCCCTTTTCACGTCTCAAAATAAATGGCTTTAAAATTTCCCTTAACGATGATAAAACTTGCTTTTCTTCTTCTTGTTTTAAAAGTTTTTCTTTACCATCCGTTTCCTGCAATTCTTTCGGATTAAACCAGGATTCAAAAATTGTTAGGTCATTAAATATGTCTGGTAATAAAAAATTAAGAAGCGACCACAATTCAGCTAGATTATTTTGAAGCGGTGTACCGGTCAATAAAAGACGATTCATACATTTACATGTTCTTAAAATCCTACAATAAAACATAATAAAATAATAAATGATAATAATACAGAAATAAATATAAATAAAACAACTTTCATTGTCAGTCCTATATGTAAATTTCAAATATGTTATATATTAGAGATGTAACTTACTTTGCTAATAAACATTCATAATTTTTAATTCTATGACCTTCGTCTATAATCATATATCTCCAATTCTGGTCGGAAATAAATTTACTTTCTTTTATTGGTATTTCAAATGTACACAATACAACAGGTGGTGTCATGTATCCATCTATAATACGATAAGATTGAGTAATTTTTCTATGGAGACGTTGTCTTTCAGATCGTGTGCCATGAAATAATACAACTGGCAAAAACGGCGCAAACTTAGCAAATTCAGACATCCAATTTGGTATTGTAGAAAGTGGTGCAATTATTAAATAAGGTCCAGATTGTCGCTTCTCTATAAGATGACATATCAATGCTATTACTTGAATCGTTTTTCCAAGTCCCATTTCATCGGCTAAAATACCATTTAATCCATTCTCGTAGAGTAATTTTAACCATTTCAGGCCTTCTTTTTGATATTCATATAAAGTACCATTAAAATATTTGGGAAGATCAATAGTTTCTTCTGTTACTTGAGCATCGGAATTTAATTCATTTTCTATTTCTTCATTGCTTAAATTCAATTTTTTCATTATTTTGTTACTATCCTAAAAGAACAAAATTTAAATATTTATAGAACATGGTTTAAATTCTTCAAATGTAAAACACAAAATGTGAGCATATTTTATATTATACGGAATATTCCTATAACTGATGATAAAAGTAAGCAAGGGGTGATTATACATAAATAACTAAGCCCAAAATGTATAATCAAATTTGTTTTACAATAGTTGTTTTTTGAAAACACCTTATATATATATTCACATAATTTACCTTTGTCGTAACATATTGTCTTATGTCATAAGATGCTTTTTTATTATTTTTTTTCTTTTTTTTCTGCGGTGGTGTATTTTCTTTCGTAACAGATACTTCTTCCTCAACATTATTATTATCTATCATTCCTTCCAATGAAATAGGAGAAATTTTCGATCCCAGATAATCAGCATAAAATTTGCTTTGACTTAAAAGATGCATCAAACGTTTATATCTTTGTTCGTGTAATTCTTTATCATATTTTTCCCTCGCCAAACGTTTCCTTTCGAGTTCTTCAGGATTCTCTTCATTTCTCTTTCGTTTTCTTCCCTGAACTTCAAATTCATCATCACATTGTTTGGAATAAATATCAGTTCTATCATATAACGATTCACCTTAAATGATAATTAACATGATTAAACAGCTCCATTATTAAATCTAACATGTTTGAAATGAATAATAATTATACTAACTCGTTACATCTGATGACTCACTATCATTTATAACGTTTTTGGTATTATCGGTATTATCATTGTTGTTCTTTTTTATTCTTAAATTATCCAAATCTATTTGTTCCATTATCGGAAACTACATAAAAGCACAATAGGAAAATTTCTTTAACAAAGACCGGGATATTACGAGATATCAATATTCCCGCCAAGTAAAAGATCAAACGAAATTCTCCATCGATTTATAAATTTTGTTATCTAGATGGTTAAATATCATACACGAATCGTATATCGATTGCGGAATTTTTATGTATTATGTATTATTACAAATTTTCTTTTTATGGACAAAGTTATATTAGAAAGTTACCATGCGAAAAATACTGCGATTTGCGGGATTAGACACACAGTTAAGAAAACATTTCACAAAACAGCTAAAGAACTTTTTCGTGAGTTAAACTAAAACGCGTTGTATAATAATATATTCTCGAATGTATATATTAGAACCGAATGGTTATGACTTCGTACAAATTCTTTAGATTTCGTTTCCAACTATTTGATCTTTCGTCTTAATAACAAAGCACATGTGGTAAAGTTGCAAATGGCGTTACTGTAGCAGACATTCAATTTACTTATGGCGCCAAAAATCAAATTTTACACAATTAAATGTATCCAGAAGAGGATCGTTGGATCGGCAGGTGAACTTATTTTTTTGGTCGACGATAAAGATGAAGTCGCGCTGTAGAATATACAACTTTATCATAAATACTAACTGACTAACCGTAGGGTAGGTAATAAGCGTTTTAAGCGCAGTTCGTTGTAGACGGGCAGCATGGACTACGCAAGTAACAAGACAGTGAAACTATGGTAAAAACCTGCCTCGAAATTAATAGCTGCTTCCTTCTTCGTGATTGGTAGGATGGCTGGACCGCCATAGATAATAAATCAAAGAAAAATTTTCTGGCTTTTTTTCCCAGTTTATTTTTTCTTGAATTAATTTAATATATACCTATGTGTAATTTAAAATCCAGAGAAATATTATAATAAGTAAATAATGTAAAAAATTAATTGTAATTTCTTTAAGACAAAGTAAAATTTATTTTTTACTCATATTTTGTTGTTTTTTCCATTGCTTAATATTAACGTCAATACTTATTTGAAATTTCCGCCTATCAAAATGCATGTAATAATAATAATAATAATAATAATAATGTTCGTATATGATTGATTGTTATAAAGAATTTAAATATAAAAATACTACAAAAATATTTAAATATAACAAGTATATAATTTAAAATAATTTAAACATTACGTTTTTAAACTAATTAAGACAATAATCAATCATTATAACTATAATATAACATTTTTATGGTATGATAGTGTGTCGTGAATAGACGTATAAAGATAGTTTCAGTAGACTAGTAAATAATTCATGAAATAATTTAAAAGAATCTTCAATTTTGAAAGTCTTAATTTTTTTAATAATTATTATATTACTTTCAAGTAATTAACTAACGTGTAAAACATTTTACTCCTTAGCGTAAGTGTTAGGTTAATGCATTCATGCTTGCACGCACACATACGTATATTCATGACATATATGTACATGAAAAAGCAATAATAAAATAATCATCGTTATGAGATATTATTAATAAATGAATCATGCATATATAGATTTAGAAATGATCTTTAATAAAAAGAGAAGAAATAAATATATATATATATACATATTTTTTTCTATTTCAGATAATGTGGTCCCTGATAACAAGAACTGTGCATAGAAATATACCATACTTAGCACTTCCATTTGGTTGTGTTATTGGTTTCATTGGATACCATTTGGAAGGATGGATATCAAGTAAATATACACCTGGAACTGCCCCTGTTAACCAACAACGTCAAGAAAGACTATTAGAAAATTTAGATTCTACGTCTACTAAAAAACATAATCCTTTAGATGTTAATCTTTCACCTTCGCTTTCTAATTGATATACACATATAAGACAAATTTAAATACTCGTACACTTCTTGATTGTTTTAATGCTGATAATCAAAAGTGCATTATGTAATATGTATGTATAAACATAATAGTACAAGTTAAGCCATTTTAGTAATAAAAATAATTATTTTCTTGTGAAAAAAATAACTATGATATACTTTATATTTAAATATTATCACATTGCTGACTGGTCACAAGTAAACTCATATCATGCTAAATGTAAAGCGTATCTTTTTTTTGCGTAGATCAGTAATAATAATCAATGTGTTTAGAATATAGGAGCCAGCCTAGGAGTGAGAGAGAGAGAAATGTAAACAAAACATTCTAACGTGGTTACCTAGGCTGATTGTTAAGGAATGTTTCTCTATGCCAAATTTCTTAGTATTTCACTGAGAGAATATAAAAATATCTATCTTTCTTTCAATACATTGAATACATATGGTTGTTACTATATTTTGAAATTGTATAACTGACCTACTTTCGTACCGATGACCTACTTTCGTACCGATGACCTACTTTCGTATCGATGACCTACTTTTCTTAACCAATGACCTACTTTTATTAACCAGTGACCTATTTTCAACAAATGTTTTCTATTTCTGATGATAAATTTTTATTTCTTAATATGTTAAATAATTAATAAGTATATGCATGTGTATATTCGAATAAAATTAATAAAAAATAATTGTCTGATGTATCTGAAATTTGTGATAATTTCTAATTACAATATGTATACGTATTAAAAATTTAAAAATTAAAAAATATCCTATATCTTTTTTTAAAACTTTTACCAACATTTATAATAATAATTATGACATTTTAAAATAATATTTGAAAGGCTCATATCTCAAATCAGGAAATCAATTGATACATGATGTATGTTTAAAAAATATTTGTTAATTAATTGTTGCAACGAAGACTGCAAATATTTAAAAATTAATTTAAAAATTCTTCCTTTTTATGTTCCATATGTATTAGAATTAACCCTTTTCTGAATCATGCCGGATAGGTTGCTGGTAAGTTATAAAAATCAGAATTTTATCGTGCGCCTGTAAGTATGCAACATTGTTAGTATAGGCTTTCACTCAGGCGTGGAAGAAAATAATATTCAAAAATAAATACATGGAAAATTCAATGCCTATAACTTTGATTTTCTTTAATAAAATAAAACAAAATCGTTTCAATCTCATGCTACTAAAATAAAAAAGAGTGCACGGGAGTGCACGAGAGTGCATGATGCGATTCACGATGCAAGCCCTACCGCCGTGTGTGCAACTACCGTGAATGTCCATTGCTCTTTCATTCTATCTTTCTCAATTCGTCATTGTTGTTGCATCCACCAATCCGATGCACCCACACGAACGAAAATTCTATTCTTAATGCACACGCATTTTCTTTTACATGTATTTATAATTTATAATAAATTTTTATAGTAATTTTTTACCGTTCACATCTTCATCAAAATATCTTTTTTGATTTTTGCACATTTACGCTTATGCGGAAACTAAAATCGTTAAAAGTTTCTTCGCACGCAAACGTTTGATTATTTAAATAAAAAAAGACAATGTGTCAGAGAAGGACCAAAAGAAAAGTGAATAATAATTAAACATATCAATAAATTTAAATTGAATTTAAATTGAATTTAGATCTAATTTAACACAGCCATTTGCCCGATAGTACTTGCGTTACATAATTAACAATTAAAAATTGTTATAAAATCGCAAGTAATATCGACCCAGGTCTCACCACGAGGAGGTTGCTGTCTTCGGAGACCCTCGGGCTAAGACTCTACTTCTACATTTAATTTATAAACAAATTGAGACATTTATAAGAGAAAGAAATTGAACAAAAAATTCAAACGCGAAAAACGATTCATATATTTTTTTTCTTCCAACTTTTCTTTTTTTATCGAATGTTGCAGTTAGATTTTTATTTAAAGTTGGATGAAAAATCATGAACATCGTTTTTAATCGTCTTACCTACCTACCCGATTAACATCTCTAAACTAACGCAAACATGTTTAAACGCATTGACATAAATTCGGTTGTAACATTCAAATATAATATAAAACGCAAATTTCTTATAATTAAACAAACGCAAGAATGTAAATCGTTTTGGTTTACATTCGACTAATACCTCGAATGTAACACGCAAATTGTTACAATTCGAACGCACGCATTGCTGATGATGTGAACATTTAATATTATTTTAATAGTACCAAAGATTCGAAATGTTAGAACAAATATTCCTCGTATTATTTGAAACCCTGATAAAAGTGTTTTAATTTTTTATGGGATTAAAACAATTTTAATGATTATTACATTTATATTTTAATTTTTACATTTTATTATTTATATTTATAATTATTTTATATCAAAATTATTGAAAATTATTTTATATTTAAATTCTTGTTACATTATTCATCTTATCATCTTATCATCTAATATATAATTCCTAACTACGACTAATCCTCTTCAGATGCTGTTAAAAAAATTGTTGTTTTCTGTAAATAAAAACGATTTGAAAAGATTTATAATTAAAGAAAACCCAATGAGAATATCAACAACCATCGGTGAAAATGTCCTGAAAATAATAGCACAATTGACGTAATAAACGGATATAGAAAGTTTGTTCACACATAGACATACATTCATATATTCAGACACGAAACCTGACACGAAACCTGATACGAAACTACTACGAGAAAACAGGCTGAAAGAAGTGAAATTAAATCTTGCCAATATCGATGACCCTGAAACAAAAATTAATTTTTTAAATAAATCAGACAAAAAATATTTTGAATCGAATAAAAAAAAACCATTATGGAAACTTCGTCTTCTGGTTAAATTATTTTTTTCATAATCCTTATTCCTTCGTTCAAATCCTGGATAAAAAAAATTGAGTGTTTTACTATGCCCGTGATTTTTTTACCTTTAATTTTTGTTCACTGGAAAACTTGGAAACCCTACAATATAAATTAATTTAATATTAATAAATATAAACCTTGTAAATAATTTGTATTAATTTATTTTTCCATTAAAAAAGATAAGAATGACAAACCTTGGAATAATATCGTAGACACTGTTGTAAATATCCATTGATAAAATAATTATTTTATAATATTAAACCTTAGAGCTTGAAAAAAGAAAACAGTACTTTCTGTAACAAAAAAACTCGATAAAAAGGGCATGTGTGGAAAAATGAAATTCGATGTATAATTCGCGACTGAAACTTTTCAATTTAGATAATTTAATAAGCAATGAAATTTAAAATAAAAAAAAAAAGAATTTAAATGACCAAGAAGTGGACATCACAAAATTCCGAATTCTCGATGCATTAGAAAATGTGTTTTATATTTAAACAAAAAAGAATACAAAAAAGAATAGAAAATGATTCATTTTGATCATTGCAAACATAATGCAAAGTAGCATAGTGCAAAGATGCATTATGTATGTCTCTCCCTCCATGTAAAAATTATTAATTATTTAATACAATTACAAGTATACGCATAATAAATTATTCAAGACGCGTTGTGAAAAATTTCAACAATTGCGAATATTTCACAATATTTCAAAATTAATTAACATCGCGTTGAAAGGAATAAAAAAATAAAATCAAAAATATTGCACCGTGTGTCGTATTACAAACTGCGTACGCAATTATGCATACTGCCATAATCGTAACCATAACGAGATCAAATTTATATTTGATCGATAGATTACATAAAGTTTCTTATTTAATTACATTTATATTAACGCCAAATATATATGCAATTACATCGAGTGTCTGATGTACGTATTACATTAATTATAAACAAGACACTTTATTATTTCTACCAAATTACAAAAGAAAAAAAATAGTAATAAAATTCCACAATTTTCGAAGCACATATTTTAAATAAATATAAATTGAAGTATATATAAATACAATATGAAATCTTCGAAGAAGAAAAATTTCAATTAAATATATAAAAAAAAATATTAATCTAATAGTTAAACATAATTTATAATTAATTATTAATTAATTACTACTACTTGCTTCAACAGATCCTAAGCTAATCAAGTCTCATAGATTTTCAATATGAATTTATTATTATTTTATGTGAATAAGATGGGCATAATTATTATCGTCGAAGAGTGCGATAATTAATATAATATGCAACTATGATTGCATAAGTAAAGGCAGCTCTACACATCGAAGACCGATGCTGTGTTACATTACATCATAATCTACTACAAATGTGACAGTTATGCAAATATTCATTAGGACTAAATATACACACAAAAAAAAGACCAAAAAAAATAGTAAAATGGCAAAAAAGATTATTCCAAATGAAAATCTACAAGCTCAATAATTCAGGTGCATGTACAATCCCGTATGCAAGCCTGGTCCCTGTACTCTGAACTTATTAATATAATCCACACTCTCTCTTGAGAAAGTGTGGGACAGCCTTTTCTTAATTAGGTTTATTTCAATACCAAGCCTTATGCATTTTTATTCTAATAAAATAATTTATTTTACTTTAAAATCTTTGTAAAAAATATAGTTGAATGATTTTAATGTCATTTATCTGAGGTTTTCATTTCTTCTTTATGAAACTTTTATTTATACATATATTTAATAAAAATACTTTCTTTAGAACTTTCTCTCTCTCTCTCTCTCTCTATCTCTCTTTCTTATGTTAATTTCATATTTATTTGTAAATAATTTTAGAATCAAAATGCATATCCTTGAAAAATTTATATGCACTCGCTAGTGCTGGCTGTACTTTTGTGTATTTTTATTCGCTTAGCAAGATTTATACATTTCCAATTAGAATTATTCAAAATAACTTCTCATTAATTTGCACTGTGTAAATATAAATAAATTATTATATATAAATAGATTAAAATGAAATGTTCTAATTTTCTTATTATTAGATCAATTTCTTTGGTCAAAAAAAAAATTACGTAGATTAAAATATTTAAAATATTTATTTATTATATACTATGATTAATGCATTTATTAATTCATTTTTGATCATTCTGAATAAGAAAAGTATATTCTTACTGTATGTTTATCTGCATTTAGCAGGTATGTTTATTTGCATTTAGCAATTGTGTTCATCTGCATTGAAGCAGGTATTTCAATCTGCATTTAAGCAGGTATGTTTGTACTTACTGTGATTCTTAAATGCACTTTTTAGTGCAAGTATTTACTTACTGCGTTTTTCGTATGCACTTTTTAGTGCTAGCATTTACTTACTGCGTTTTTCGTATGCACTTTTTAGTGCTAGCATTTACTTACTGCGTTTTTCGTATACACTTTTTAGTGTATTTAATTAGAATGGTTCAAACTTTCTTTTCATTTATTTGTAATTATTTAAAAAGAAAAATCATGGATCATATATTCAATAAAAAAAAAAGCAATAAAAAGAATAGAGTATAAAGATTCAATAAATTATTTTATCTTGGAGAAAATATTTAAGTTAATTTAAACGATATGTATTAAAATATTTAAAATATTAATTTATTATATACTATGATTAATGCATTTATTAATTTAATTTGAATCATTCTGAATGATGATTATAAAAAACCTTACTATGTTGTCCTTATCTGCATTGTTGAATTCTGAAATATCTTTTTCAGGTCCTCTCATGAAGTCTTGTAGATCCAAATGCACTTTTTAGTGCCAGCTGCTGCAAGTGTCACGGTCGACCGCACGATTCAAATAAGCGTGATTTTAATTTAATGAAAAATATTTAAAAGACAAAACTCTAATTTATATATTTCAAAAATACAAGGACTCGACATTTAATTTAATTTAAATTTAATATAATAAGAAAAAGAGGCAAAGACTCGAATTTAAATTTAATTTAATAAGAAAAATGCAAAGACTTGAATTAAAATTTAATTTAATAATACAAAAGGCAAAGACTCGAATTTTAATTTAATTTAATAATAAAAAAAGGCAAGGACTCGAATTTAAATTTAATTTAATTAGAAAAATGCAAGGGGGCAGGGGCGGCAGGGGGAGGGGGTTTACTGAATTTAAATTTAATTAATAAGAAAAATGCAAGGACTCGACTTTTAATTAAATAGCAAAATACAATGACTCTATTAATGAAATAAAAATAGCAAAATATTCTATAAACTCTAATATTTAAAAGACTTGAAATTTGATCAAACGCGAGTGCGGAGCGCGGTAGCGGTGGGAGATGGAATGGTCCATCATCTCCATTCAGGAACAACTTACAACTAAAAAACTACTACGAGCATAAATGACAACGTGATAAAGGGTAGTAAAGGAATTTTAATAAGACCACAAATCATTTATCAAAGGGTTATCAATTAGCCCATTGAAAAATAACATGTAGTCAATAGTTGCCCTCTTCTGCCACAATTTTGTGGGGGCCTCTTCTTTGCTTGATCCCCTAACCACTGCAATGGAGCATTCCCTACGTGCGACGCAAGAGAAAAATTACGTATCAAAAAACGCCCTAACGTTTAAAATAATACATTTAACAAAAATTGGCATAATTCAGTGGTTTATATCAAAAGAATGAAATCGTCCCTAAGCTAAACCGACCTAATTCCGACCTGTTCTCACTATACGTTAACAAAACTCAAACCCTCGTATTTATTAATAATTATTAATACTTATTATACGAGACGCTATTGATGTGAGCTAAAAGGAATTGGGAAGGAACCAACACATGTGTTGTTATTGTAATTTCCGCAGGTTTTAACGCTGGTATTTTTTATTCTTACTTAACTTACTTAACTTACTTAAACCTAACGAGAGGTAAGAGATTGCAACGTAAAGTATCGATTTATCCTAATAATATAACCACTGAAATATGACAAAGTTTGAAAATGCATCATCCCAAACGCCACTGACGAATCTCAACACGCAATCTCAATTGCGTTCCTACCTGAGTGCGTCTCGATTTTTTCTATCGCATATTTTTATATTATTATTTATTTGTAAAAAAAAAAATTAAAAAAATATAAAATGTGTAAAGTATTGAACAAATATTTAATTACAATTATAAATATATTATGTTATATTATAATGTACAATTAAATAAATTATTCATTTAATACCGTTAAGATATCCTAGCCTGTGGACGATCAATGGACTCAAAAAGAATCCACCGATCGTGCGCAAATACACAAGCACATTTAATCGAATGCTCCAGCAGATATAATTTTTCTTCTGAATGATGAACCTATTAAAGAACTAAGATTAACACGTTGCACTTGAAAGGTCAATAATGTTTCGATAAAAAGAAAAAATTACAAAACAACTGTAATAGTCTCATTTTATTCGAATAGGTGTATGTTTTATTTGTAACGTTAAAAATGATATTACTAAAGATCGCGAAATGCAAGTGTTAATATACTTAAAAAAACTAAGTATCAAACAAATTCAAAATCCTTTGCCAAGTTCAAAAGATATCGAATAATTTATCTAATGTTCTCATCGGTTGCAAAGTATTTTTGAACTGCTTGAATACACTTATATTAAAATGATGCAAAGTATCAGCAAAATAAATAGAAATAATAGATATGGAGAAAAAATAGTAAGTAAAAATTTGCTGACATTTTGCCAAAAATTCCGGAGGCTGAAATGTCCATCCTGAATGGAACCAAACTCTGTGCCTTTTTTCCGGGTCCTGCCTACTTAAAATTAAACTTTTCACATTCATTCATAAAAGTATGCTACCTGCCTGCCTATCAAACCTATATTTAAAAATGCAAAAATACACACCAACAGATTCATTCAACGGTCTGGATACTATAACTCACATTCCACCAGGGTGCATAAGCCTAAACTAGAGAGTATGCCCCGGGGCACCTCCGACACCCCAGTTCAACCGCGTGTTTTCTAAAGTTATGGGAATACGTACTTTTTGCTGTAATCGACTGTCAAGGCTAATGATTATTGCATAAGAGACTAATTTCAAAAAACTGGTACATACTAGTATATGTTAGCATACTAATATAATACAAGTATTATCAAATTTCCACAAATAAATGTGGGAACTCTACTATTCAAAACGATTATTAAAAAGATTTGCTTAGACTATAAAAATTTAATATAAATATAAAAATGTAATATAAATAGAAAAATTTAAGATAAATATAAAAATGTAATATAAATGTAAAAATTTAATATAAATAGAAAAATTTAATATAAATAGATAAATACACAAATACGTGTATTTTTGATATCACAAGTGACTCTATAAAAATTAATCTGAGAAGTATTGAATGATAAATTATTTAACAATTATCACGTAACGATGTACAATCCACATTACCTAACACGCACACACAAGTGGAAGTACATCGTGCAATCATTAACTCAATGACAGTCGCCAATGTGGAAATAACTTAAAATTATACCCATACTAACAGTTTCTCACCCATACATGTAACACCTGGGCACATGCATACATGAAAACGCAGAAAGTATGGGGGGGAGAAACGGGAGGTTAGTTTATTAAAAGCTGAAAATCCTGATCTAATAAAATATAATTGCTCATATATAAAAACATATATAAAACATTTTAATAAAAATTCATCTAAACGTGTTAAGGACTCTACAAGTCATTTGGTGAATAATGACTTAACAAATGAATGAAAAAGTTGATTTACCCCATAAGAAACTATTATTGTTTCGAGGTATTGCGGTGTAGAAAGACTCTAGGTGAAGATGGATATTTTTTGCAACCTCGGATGATCCTTTTCATTAAATGGCTGTTCTAATTAAAGAACTGGGCATTGAGCCACCACTTAATTGCTAGAACCTATCCGTTCGCGAATGTCTTCTTGTTCATTTATTAATAATATAGAAAGTATATGAATATATTGAAATTCACGGTTAATAAACTAATCACGAAGCAATTCATGTAAAACAATTATTACAAGATTTTCTGGTATGAAATCGAGTAAATTAATGCTCGATTTCACTACTATTATAAACTCGATCAAAGACGTAAAGAGAATAAAATATTAAGTGCAGTAATTAATCGGACTGTTAATTGGACTGTTAATTAAATGAATTGAAACTGATGAAACAAGAAGACCCTAGTCCTAATCTAAAATAAATACACAATATAAAAATCAGAACAAATTGGGGATCACTCGTGAGCAAAACCAAAAGTCTTACTCACGGTCGCTTATGCTCGTTTTGGACAAGAAACATCTACGAATACAACCAGTAACCCCGTGCCGATATTGGGCCTTTCGTCCTCGGCATGATGGAGTACTGGAGGAACTTTAAATTTTTTCACTCACTACTTAAGAAGTTCTGCGATGGCTCCAAAACACTCGTCCCCCTCGCTGTTGGTTGAATGATGTCGTGAAGTTGATTAAAATTGGATGAATTGTTGATTGGATGACTCGTTGAATCGATGGTTAATCTGTAATTAAAAATACAAAATAAAATTAATTTTGTTCCATATCATTCAAAAGATTTTTCATGAATGAATATCATGAATGAAAGCAATAATGATTTAAAAGAATGAATGAGAAGTAATAATTAAGATTACAAAATAATACTAACCATTGATTTATCCAGACGAAACCAGATACGTCGATGAAGATGTTCAGGAAGAAGCGATGTTATTAATTTCACATTTTCGACCATGACAATATTTTATTCGAAACGCAAATCCTCTTCTCCCGAATTGGCCGAAAGTGTGTTAATGATTCTAATTATGAACCGAGCAAATTTTATTTCTTGCTAATCGATTATTTTTAAAGCAATCTTTTCGATTGCATACAAAAAAATGCAACTATTTCGAAAACAAACAATGATTCTAAGATCGCATTGCACGCGATCGCAATTGAAGCTCTGAAAATGAAAGTTTAGTTAAAGCAAGTCGTAGCGTACTTCTGTTTATTTATTATGTTATAAATAAAAAAATGTACTAATTGTTTTAATATTCAATTAATTAAACTATGCGTTCAAAATATTTCTGGAATCGTGTTACCATTTTTATAGACTATAATTATTTAATAAAAAAAGAAAATTATTCAAGAGATGTAAACACATATTTGTGAAGTGTATAAAAAATAATATAAAATATGAACGAAAAAATATCTAGTTGCATTCTATCTTTCAAAAAATAATTTTCATCAAGATAGGGTTATTTTTTACAGAAGTATACTAATTGCGTTAATATCTATAGAAATAAATAGATATAGCACTATTATAAAACTTGACAAGGTACAATATTTATTTTAATAATCATTTAAACAATTAATTAGAATCGATTGAACGTGTCTTGATTTATTTTCGATGCATATTTAATACCACAATAAATAAAACAAATTTAAATTAATCAAAAAGAAAAGATATCACACAACAAGTAATTAAAGAATTAATTAAATAAATCATTTCATTTGTATAAAAATTAATTATTGAAACAAGAAATTTACATTTTCTAATGCATCGAACGTTAACCTTTAGCCCGACAGTGCTTATGTTGCCTCATATAAATTCTATGGACACCGTAAGCAATATCGGTTACCAGATCTCACCACGGGGAGGTTGCTACGTCAGAGATCCATTAGAAATTATTCAAATTTCTAGAATTAAAAAAAAAAAAGAAATATTCTTACATATATACGTAACAATATAATTTAGCATTGATTAATATGATTCCAATGAGACGATGATGAACGTCTTTCTAAAACCATGGAAAGAACGAGACTATGATCAAAATCTTTGATTAACTATTAGATTTTTGTATTGAAAATTATTCAAGTAATATGTTTAATATTAAATCTACAACGATGCAGTCAAATGTTAACAAAGTTAAAAATTTTGGTCAGCTTACATTGAATGCACTTTATCCTTGTATCCAATACTGCATATCCATATCCATAACTGCATGTATCCATATATGCAATACACACACTCGCTCGTATATGCATATGAAGAATGCATTCCTATGCACTTGCATAGGAAGAAAATACGTACATACGCATACACGTATACGCGATGCGCAATAAATTACGTACTTTAATTAATATCCTTGTTATTCCTTACGATGCTCGAAGAAGACTATCGATTATTACGAAAAGAAGTTACGAATACATTCGACAGGTACCGAACATACACGAATAGAAGGTCAATTACAAATCTAACGACGAAATGACAATGTTCGGTTGTCGACACCGGCCGAAGAATGACGGAGAGAAGCGAACGTAAACAAAACATTGAACGCTCAACTAAGCCGGTAATTAAGGAATGATTTCTGTGTATTTCATATGTAACGAATTTCCTAGAATTCACCCAGAGATGTAAAGAGTAACGATGTGCTTCGACTATCTTTCTCTCAAAACATTCAATACATATGGGATTATTACTGTTTTTCTACAGCTGACAAACTTCTTCATCGCTGATCTATTTTTTTAAACAGTGACAAACTTTTGAATAGTTGATATCTATTTCTAATGATAGATTTATATTTTATTTCTTAAAGTTTAGATAATCAATAAGTATATTTATGAATGATCGATTTTTATTAAATCGATTTTTTAAAATTCTTCCAAAAATATTAGAATTAGTACTTTTCTGAAACAAAAAAAAATAAAAATATCGTATAAAAGTTCTTATATGTTTCGTAAGGTATCTATAAAAATACAAAAATTATTTATAAAAATTGTAATGTAATTAGTTTCTACAGATAAAGTAGAAAGAAAGAATAAAGAAGCATGGATTAAAAATATTATATTAAATTTACGAAATAAAAAGAAACTAATTACAATTATAATGTTCATGGTAAGCGGTCTTTAGCTGAATTTTACTAGTCATGAAATGCATAGCATATATGGTAAAATATGATAAACATTATATGGAAAGTAAAATACATTGCCCATGTCTAACCACGAGGAGGTAATCGCTTCTGAAGACCCAAGAGGGATATTCGTCATATCCGAATAATGACCCCAACGATGAACCCAACGATGAACTATTTCGAAAAATGCACATTCTCAATGACTCTAATATAAGAGATTCATTTAAAAAACATTAGAATAATTCTGGACAAAACAGAGTAATTACAAGACACAGTCATAAAAAAATGACGAAATTAAAACGAGGGGTGCACACGAATAGAATTTAAGAACCAACGATGATTTTATTAAAAACTAAAACGTCAAAGTATTACTTCGAGATGACACCTGTAAAGAAAGTATTACTTCGAGATGACACCTGTAAAAAGAGTATTACTTCGAGATAATACCTGTGAATATATGAAATTTATTTTAAAGTTAAATTCTCTTACGTAGATATAAGTGATCCTGTATTTTGTCCCTGGTAACCTGTGAAGATTTAAAATTTTGTCAGAAAGTATATTTAAAAAAAAACCATATCACAGATGTGCGATACTAAGGAGAAAATAATAAATTGATTAAAATACTTCATTTCATTTTAGAGAAAAAATTATTTTATCTTAACAGAAGAAAACGTGAAAACAAAATGACTAAATGAAAACGAGGAATGAATCTAAGCAGAATTTAAATAACAAAGATGAATTCATTTTTACCTGAAAATATATAAACTAAAAATATATCGATATTATTTTATATTTTGAATTACGTTAGAAAGAATGTAATGTTTAAACTAATGTATACGTGTTAGAACATTCTTAAAAATAAGTAGGCTGCATTAGAGTAGTAGGCATATGCTAAATAATTGTTAAATTATTATTGGAAATTAGTATTATAATTAAAATGTAATAAGTATAAGTTATGCATACCTTCCTCCTTGAAATCCACTGTTAGACTGGTTTGAAATAAGCTATTAAAGTTTTTTTTCCGAAAGTTGTTTACATGATTATCGGAGGGGATAAATTCTATTAATCTCGAATATTATTCTCGTTATACTTACACCACTTCTAAGAAATCTTATTCTATGCGCATGAGCATACCTACACGTCTTATTCTAACAGAATATTTATCCGAAAAGAATGAAAATTATTAAGACAATTTTTAATTAATAATTTGGCCAAGTAAAGACATCCCGTTCATAGCATTTATCTAAAAACATATAAAATAAAAAGGTATCAAAATTCTCTTATATTTTAAATTATATTAGAAAGAATGTAATGTTTATACTGATGTATACGTGTTAGAACAATCTTAATTATAAGAACGGTGGATAAGAGTAGTAGACCTATTCTAAATTATTGTTAAATTATCATAGAAAACTAATATTATAATTAATATGTAATAAGTATAAGTTCTGCGTACCTTCCTCCTCGAAATCCACTGTTAGACTGGTTTGAAATAAGCTATTAAAGTTTTTTTTATCGAAAGTTGTTTATATGATTATCTGAGGGGATTAATTCTATTCATTTCGAATATTATTCTCGTTATACTTACACCACTTGAATTCGTAACTACTTGTCGTAATAATCGTTAGTCTTCTTCGAGCGTCGGAAGGAATAACAAAGGATATTATTTAAAGTATATAGTTTATTTCGCGTCATGTATACGCGAGTGCGTATTTTCTTCCTATGCAAGTGATATGCATATATGTACGAGTGTGTGTAGTGCATACATGGAAGCAGTGCAGTTATGGATATGGATATTTAGCATTGGATATAAAGACAAAGTGTTATGCTGAAGAGTTGTATATACATTCCATTGTAAGTAAAATCCAGCTACAGACCGCTTAAAATAAGCATTTTAATTGTAATAAGTTTCTTTTAAATAATCCTAATTAATATAATATTATTTATTTCCATTTCTTGGTTCCTCCTATCACCATTTAATCATCAAATCTACATCTGTATAATGTTTTTTAAATAACTTTTAAATGAATTTACAGTTAAATTTAATCAGTGATGAAAATTTCAAACTCTACATCCAAATCTGTAAAATATTTTTTGTCCAGGAGTGTGCCTACGTTCACGATTAGAGCGAAAGTTCGTAGAGAGAGTGAGAGAGGGGTATCTTCTCGAATAGCGTACGTATGTTTGCGCTTGCGTTTTCACGACATTTCTCTTCCTCCCCCTCTTCTCCCACTATTTCCACCCTATTCTCTATTTCATGAGGGAAGTACCACGTCGGTTGTATGTATAGATGTACGTCCGTTAAAAGGAGAGATAGTTAACGACAAGTATAGGAAACGTTTGTCAGGGTCTAATAATCAGTGATAATGCTCTTTACAATTGATGTTACTCTTAAGTGAATCAGTTCTGTTCATTGATCGTGCCGAGGAGCTTGGTATTATTTGATAATCCTGCGTCACAGAGAAAGAGAGAAAGAGAGAGAGTGAGAGAGTGAGAGAGAGAGAGTCAGAAACGAATCCGATGAATTGTTCTCGTTCTTCGACCAGTTAGAAGGGTGGAAAGTGGAGTGGATGCGGTAAAATAAAAAAGGAAAAAAAAAAGGAAAAAGAAAAAAGAACGAGAGTGGTTTAATCGAAATGTAATGCTCGAAAATGTAGTCCGCATTAACGACGTAAAAGAAGAAGAAGAAGAAGAAGAAGAAGAAGAAGAAGAAGAAAAAGAAGAAAAATAAAACAGGCCGATA
Organism: Mischocyttarus mexicanus; assembly: GCA_023678845.1. Classification (NCBI taxonomy): domain Eukaryota; kingdom Metazoa; phylum Arthropoda; class Insecta; order Hymenoptera; family Vespidae; genus Mischocyttarus; species Mischocyttarus mexicanus. The sequence goes on along the minus strand of JACGTP010000037.1, from coordinate 462,693 downwards.
AAAAAGGAAGAAAACGTTTTAGTTATCATCGAGGATTATTAAAAAGGTTACGTTTGTGGTATTTCACGAATGCTCTCGATTTGTTTCAATCGTTAAGGAGGGAGGTGGTGGTGGTTGAGGAGGAGGAGGATGCTCAGGATGTTGATCGAGGACGAAAAAAGGAGGAGAAGAGAAGCTACGACGTTGAGGAAGGAAATAACGCGTGCGTGTTTGAAACACAGAGAAGGATGCGGCAACGCGTTATCAACATGTTTAGCGATTTTTCTGATCTCTTTGATGACTGTCAGCGAGATTGGCGATGCTAAGCAATTAGGTTTGTCAATTTCTTTATTCAAATGTTTCTTATTTTTCTATCTTTTCTTTTGTCTTTTTTTTTTAATACTACTTCTCTATTTTCTTAGACAAACTAATTTTACAAGAAGGATGCACGTTGGAAGGTTTGCATCCACTACTCATCGTTACTTACAAAAATATCACCATATCGGTAACTTGGATTGTTTTTTATTCTAGATGTATTTAATATTATATCCGTATGGAGGAATAAGAGTAAAAAAAGTTGTTATTATTAATGTAATTATTACTTTCATAGGTAGACAAAATTACGGTACCTCATAGGGAACGTGTTATGGTGAGGTGTCGCGAGCTTGGAAAATACAAACTAATCGGCGATCCGTCGTTACATTGTCGTAATGCAACGTGGAATGGAAAATTGCCGTCTTGCGTCCCTACAACGGCTATTTCCAATTACACCGGTTAGATAACTCTGATCTCTCTTTAGATTAAAATACTAAATTAATATCAAACTTATTTTGTACGCCAACTAATTCACGCTCCTCTTCATATTCGAGGAGATCTAGAAGACGTTCCACCTACGATCGTTTTCGGATTGCCAGCAGGTTCGGCTGCTATCGAACCCACTGGTACGCTTGCAGTATTTCCTGGAAGCATACTGCATTTGGAGTGTCTTTTTGCTAGAAGATTAGGTAATCCAGAATGGACGTGGACGTCGACTTTTCGTCAATATTTAACTGGTACAAAATTTATATTTTTGTTTTCTTAAAAGTAATATATATATATACTAGTATATTAATTATGAATTTTTTTAATAAGGATGGGCGATCGCTGCTAAAGAGAGAGATTGGAAGTATCGATTGTCGATATATTACGCCAAAGTTCAGGATTCTGGTGTATACACGTGTTCAACCCCACGAGGCCAAGGAAATTCTATAAAAGTTCACGTCGTTGGTAAAGAATTATGCTATTTAGAAATAATTCCTGAATGAATATATTGGGTTGGTGAACAAGAAATGTTGGATTTTTGGCTACAATTCAATGAGAAAATCCGACATTTTTTTCCCCCACCAACGTAATATTTAAAATCTAAATAATGAAATTTGTATCTATCTAAAAAACATCTTATAGATGTCCAGTGTCCAGTAATAAATTTACCGGAGGGACCGTTGATCGGTAAAATCGAGGGCGCACGGATGGGTCACAGTGCTAATTTTGAATGTCCCGTTGGATATAGATTGGAAGGTGCAACGATGATAACTTGTCAGTATAACGGTGAGCAATTGGTTCTTCAAATTTTCTATTTCAAGAGAAATTTCGATGCGAACAATGGTAGATGGCCGAGGAGTTTTAATGACCACGCGACAGGGCTGCAGTACTGTAACTAACGAATTACCAAAAAAAAAGAAGATATATTATATTTTGTATTTTATATATTTATTCGGTACTTCGCGTTAACCTCTTCAAGACTTTTTCATATTTCATTGAAATCTTATAGAAAATCTACGAACGCTACTTAAAACTGTTAAAAGAATAAATATCTAATTTTTTAACCAGATCAAAAAAGATAAAGTAAATAGAATTGTTTGTTATATTTTTTCTGTTTGTCATAAATAAAATAAAATAAAATAAAAGGGGGAAAAAGGAATGAAAATATACTTGTAATTTGGGAAATTAGAAAAAATTTGGTTTTAAAGAGGTTAAAGTCATAGGTCATACACCATTATTTCATACATTGAAATGTAAAAGGACTATAATCCTGTCGAGCGGCCGAATGCGAATTGTATAAGGCGTCGAAATAATTCGATCGTAGGAGAGAGTTAAGCGAAGACTCCCGTCGTCGTGCGATATATTCCAGGAATGTGGTCAGGTGATATACCACGTTGCGAGGCAATAACCTGTCCAGCTATAGATCTTCCCAGTGATACGTGGTTACAACTACTAGAGCACAACAATAGTTTTGGAGGCAGGGCTGTATTCGCTTGTATGTGGGGTCATAAATTAATGGGATCTCAGAGCATCAAGTGCGAAGGGAATGGCATGTGGAACGGAACTACGCCAAATTGTTTGGGTAACAATAAACAACTTATATTATTCTGATTCAAGTTATTGCTGTACATATATATGTACACACACACACACACACACACACACACACACACACACACTGAAATCACTTGTTTCGCTTAGGACGTCACGATAGTATTTTATGATGCAAGATTTCATAGAAATGAATCTTTTATTTTCGGTGTTCTAATAAAAATTTGTAATCGTTCAATGATGCACTTTTTACTTCAAAGTATATTCTAATTAGCGGTAATGTTTTAAATGCGCCAACTGTAAATTTTCATTCAACCTTTTACAATTTAAGTAGTTCGAACCAATGACCATTATCGCGTGGCCGGCCATAAATGACCAACATAGCAGTCAAAGTGTTAATTATTTTTTAGCGATAATCGAGATTCGTGCAGTGAACGACTCGTATACTCCAAAAGCAATAGATTTTAATAAATGAATTATATTATTTTCAGAGATCACGTGTCCGTCGCCATCGTTGCCGCGAAGTGGTCGAATCGTCGACCAAATTATGCAATCTAATCGAAGAAAACATCATCGTAATCGTATCTACAAGGTCGGAGCTCTGGTTAAATTTGCCTGTTTGCCGGGTCATCAATTAATTGGAGAAGCGTCTGTAATTTGTACAGAAAATGGAACGTGGTCGCATCAATCGCCAGTTTGTGAGTTTCATTTAATCGTTAGATCGTTGTTTACATTGATAATAATATTTTTTCTTGTTAACTTTTAGCTATCATCCCTCTCGGTAAAATCTATATTACACATTAATCTTTATCTTTTGCCAGTCAATAAGATACGTTCGATAGGATTCCCCCTTAATTGTTAACTTTGACGTATCTTCGAGAGATACTTAACAATTTTATTTACCTATACTCGAATAACATAATAACTGATAAGTATGTAGTGTAGGGATCATTCTTCAAACATTATTGGTTTAAACAAAATACTATTTATTACGATTGGTGTACGTGTGTTTTATTTTTCTCTCTTATTTTTACGATTAATATTATTACTGTCTCCTTTAAAGTTTCACGGTAATTTTATTCTTTTTTTTTTTTAATCTTCGTAACGTCGATTTAAATTTTTGACCACTAGGAATACCGATTAATTGATTAAATATTTTTATTTTTATTAATACTAGGAATTTATTAATAATTAAATTGATCGATTAATTTAATTTTAAAAGAAAAAAAAATAATAATAAAAAGAAATGGAAAATAGTTTGAAACGTTGTAGGTAAAGTAAGATGTCCGTATCCTGGGGATCCTCCGCATGGGCGAATTTCACCTTTGAAATTTTGGTATACACCTGGCGATAATATACAAGTCAGTAAAATTTATATTTACTTTTTTTTTGCTCGATGAGTTTAATCCTTTCTTTCTTTTTCTCTCTTTCGATATATATTCGAAAAGAAAAGGAAATAAATAATAGAAAGAGATTATGTATATGTAGAAAAAAAAAGAAAAAAAAAATCTTAATAATATACAGGTGACATGTTCTCCCGGTTACGTAACACCTTTGGAACCAGTAAGAAAACCAACATGTCGAGAAAATGGAATATGGAGTGCACCACCACCACCGTGTCGTTCTTACAAAGACGTTTGATCGATATCCGAGACGTTGGATCATTTCTGTCGACGATCGATTGATGATAGAGAAAGAAATGAAATAAAATTACGAAAAAAAAGAAAAGATAAAAAAAAAAAAAGAAAAGAAAAGTCGACCTGATTTTCGTACGAAAGTAAATCGCTTATCTGCACACACACACACACACCACACACACACACACACAGAGATACACACACACCTTCCTCGATCAGTAACTCCTTTCTAATCCATTCCAATGTGGATGATAAAAAAACAACAATAAAATAAAAATATTTAGAAAGCGTCCCGTTATTATGCGACGCGTTTAATTAAATATAAAACGAGATTGTACAACGAAGAAAAGTAGATCTACTTTTTTCTCTATTACACATACGTATTAGTCTACTTTTTATTAGGAATATTTCCTTTTTATTATTCTTAATTTTGTTTTTCTATCTTCCTTTTTTTCTTCCTAAGATTAATCAATTTTTCTCTTCATTTTTTGTTTTCTTTTTTAATGAGGGATATGGAATTAAAAAATAGTGGAGCATATATATATATTTGTCGATCGCACAAATAAAAAAACAAATATCGTCGTCATTAACCCTCGATAAGATTTAACCAATCTAATACTTTTTTTCTTTTATTTTTTTATAATATATATATCTATATGCAATAAAGTGTCCGTTATTCTTTAAGAATTTTCAACGAAACATTTTTTGTCATATTATATTATTTAACATACCTTCATTACCTATCGTAATCCTTTTTATTCAAAACAAAAGAAATCATCATTAAATGACATGTAAAACGTACTGTACATATTTTTTCTTAAACATGTTATTAGGATAGAAGCGTGCGCAAAACAAGGATTATTTAGATTGATTGTTACCTTGGTACCGTTATTATCATTTCGATCAGTATCCCGTTTACAGACTAATCCGAATTTTTATCATTTTTATTGTATTTTTCTATTACTCTCTCTCTTTTTTTTTTTTTTTTCTCTTGTGTGGTGAATTTTGTTTTTTTATATATATATAAGTATATAAATTTATAAATTAAAAGTTTAAGTAGAAAAGAAAAATAATGGCAGTTAAAGCAACAACTTGTAAAGAAGCGATACGACGTTGGGAGGAAGAAAATAAACAGGATCCTGCAATTGCTAAAGAAGTTAATCTTAATTTTCAATGGCTTCCTATAGAAAAAATGGATAATTCTTTAGGTTGTTTAACCATGTGTGAAAAATTATCTTTATCTACTAATATGATCGAAAAGATTACTGGTGAGAATATAAACATACATAATTACAGATATAATTACAGGTGATAAAATATATATATATATATTTTTTTTATATAATTTATAATATAATAATAATAGAAATTTATTCTAGAAGAGTTTTGTATACACGTTTACTCGAATAGTTGAATTATACTCGATAGAAAGTATTAATTAAAATATATTCCTATAGGGAAGGGGTGTTTGTTAGATTCTTATTAATATTTTCTACCTAACTATATGATTAAAATAAAAAATATCGATTTCTTATTTAAAAAAAAATAGTTTTTAGAATAATAGGTGTTTCGACAATAAGTGCACTCCAAGAGCAGTAATTGAAATATATTTATTGTTAAAGTTAATAAGTAATTAAAGATATTAGAAATTAATATGAGACATCCAGTATAATATTTTCGTAGGAATTGGAACATTGAAAAATTTAAAAATTTTATCCTTGGGTCGTAATGTCGTTAAAAGTTTAGCCGGTCTCGAAGCACTCGGTGATACCTTGGAAGAATTATGGATTTCGTACAATTATATCGAAAAAATGAAAGGGATTGGTGCTATGAAGAATCTTCAAATATTGTATANAGTCATTCGTATTTCTTATTAAATTTGTCAAGTATGAAATAAAGAAAAAAAATGCACGTAATTGAATTAGATTTTTGTTCCATTTAATACTTGACAAGTTAATATTTTCTTTTTCTTTTTTTATAAATTAATTTTAAGAGATAAATGTTTTTTTTGTATACATATATATATATCATTTATTTGTTCTCACGATACAAGATAGATTGTACATACGTTTTTTTTGGTGGTCTGAAAAAAGCAAAATATACTATAAGTAAGAAGTTTTTTTCGATTTGATTCGATGCACGAAGTTTATATCAAGGTTAAAACAACATACGGTGTATATATATATTTATAGGTATATCCTATCATTAATTTTGTTAAACTTTGCATTTTTGATATAAGGCGCGTCAGATGTGTTAAGTGTTGTTTTACATAACATACTGATCATTCTTATGTATATAAGATACCACGGGAAGGCGCAAAGTTTAATATATATATATACGTGCATTAGAAAAAAATTGACGTGTATGCAGCGCTTTAGATTAGTTTTGCGCTTATTTATTCATTTTCTACTTTTCACCATATTATTTTTCTTCTTCTTCTTCTCTCTTTTTGTCATTTAAAAAAATTTTTTTCTTTTCTGACTTTCATAACACCGTACATCACAAATGGTATTTTGAATTCGTGTTTGTCCCAATCATCGCACAAAAATACCTACTTCTCAACATTTAAAAGTATTTTTTCTTCATTTTTTATTCGTTAAAATCGCATAAGAAAGATAGAAAGAGAAAGAGAGAGAAAGAGATAGAGAGATAGTAGAAAAAAATAGAGATTGTTCGAACAAATAGAAATTAGGCATAGCACCTTGTACCAAAGGTACGATTCAAAGGGTTTTGTTTGTCTTTTTTCACATTTACCATTTGGATCGCATGATTTTAGATTTTTTCTTTTTTTTTCCTCGATAGATTTTCTATCAGAAAGAGTCGCGAGTGTGTGTGTTTTTTGCTTTGTTTAATACGTTTCCGATTATTACATCACACGTTATTTTTTGTTTTTTTTTTTTTTTCTTCTTACGATAAAATAACCCTTCGACATTGTTTTCATCAAAATTTGTAAAACATGCCACAATTTGTTTCACAATCGAAATATAATATCCATCTTTTCTTTGGTTAATTTTTTAAGAGTGGCATAGGATAAAGATAGAATAAAGTTAGACGCGTTATTGACCAACGACGAAGTAAGAAAAATATTCTTGTATATACCCGATATCATAACTCTGTTTTCTTTTTTCTTTTTTGTGTTTTACTTCCTTATTTTCATATAATATTAGGTTGTAAAGTATAAAATGGAGCCAAAAATGCACATAATTGAATTGAAATTTTCTCCATTTCATATTTGACAATCTAATATATTCTCGAAACGATCCGATATATAGGTCGTATAAGGATATAAAGTAACTTTTCGAGAATAATGATCGATCATCATTTAGCGATGATCCATAAAGAACATAGGTACATATATACATTTTACATATTACATTACGACAATACCATACGACGATCACGATACTTTTCATTTTGTATTCTTTGCTTTTACTTTTCCTTTACTCTTTTTTTTTTTTTTTTTAACATCCTTCTAAATTCAGCAAATCAATCATTTATTCCGAGTTGGACGACAATTTATTTTTTTATTATTTTCTTTTTTTTTTATTTATAAACATTTACCGTTAACTACACCACACAGACACATTTGTTTTTTTTCTTTTGGTTCTATTTTTCTCCTCATTTCGATCCATACTTCATAATTAATTTTTTTATATTTTTTTTTTTGTTTTTTTTCTTTTTTTGGTAAATTTGTTCTGTTGCTCGTCTTCCGGAACGGAAAGATAAATTTTTAGTTTTTAAATCGTTGGAAAATTAATCTTCTTCTTCTTCGCGATTCCTCTTTTATCAAACATCGATTCTAAAATTCAAACACGTGATTTTACACAGAACAATTGGGATGACAAATTGACGTTTAAATATCCGTAGAGGAGATAATTTTAAACGAGCTTTTTTCAACTCTTATCGTTCGTACATTTCGTACTCGTGTATATTATCATCGATCATCTTATATAATCTGTGCAATTTAATTGATTTTTTTTTATTCATTCAGAGTTGACGCCAAGATTTTTTATGATGTGGCGAATCGTTGTTTTTGTTTCTTAACGAAATCGAGGGCCAGCTTATCACCGGCTCTTGTTTCCAATATTTGAAGAATAGGATGGTCTGAAATAGATTATAATCGTATTATTTTAATTTAACCTTTCGTAATAGCTTATATATTTTTCTCTTGTAATTGTATCGACAAAAATTTATATATATAATTTATGATTAAATAAATATCACTCTTCTAAATACAAATTAACAATGCATTAATTATTTTCAAAGATAGAAATAATTTATTTATTAATTGTAAAATAAGAATTATGACAAAAGAAAAATATGTAGATATAAAAAAAAGTGAGATTTTTGGGCACAATTCAATAGGAAATATATGGCCATAAACGTCATATATGAATAATTTATTCTTAATTGCGTATATACTTACTTCGATTTTTTTGGTGCATTAATGGTAACTCAGTATGTTTGAGGCCATGAAAATTATCTATACTTGTATTAGTGTCAGCAACACCGGGTATCGTGCTTAATCCCAAAAATGCTTCACCAGCAAAATCATTAGCCGTGAGTACATCGTGATCCATTACAGTGAATAATACTATAGAGTCTGGACTTTGACACTGTTCCACACTCACGGAACTTTATTTATAAAAAATAAATGGTATCATTGAAAAGAGAAAAAGAATGAAACCCCCTTTAAAAAATGGTTAAACTTACAATTCGAAACATTCGTCGAACATAGGATTCAAGGTTCTCTTCTTAACGTTAGTTTGTTGTTCGGCACAATGTTCGAAAACTTTTCTTGGCAACAATTCGATTATCACAAATGGATCGCTAAAACCATTTGGATCTAATGGTATTACGTCTCTAGCATTGATCACTTCTACGCAAAGAGAATCGTGATTCAAATATGCTCTAACTGTCAAAACACCATACTCGGATGTCATGGTATTCATTTGGTCCTTTAACAAAATTTCATTTGAAAACAATTTGAAATATTAGATTAAATTAATTACCTTCTAAATTATTTCATTATTTTTATCGATTATTTTTACCTGAAGTCGTTGATAATAATAACGATTGATAAGATAATTCGTATCCATTGTATGATACTTCAATCGTTCATCAACGTTTAAATAATTTCGATTATGAAGTATACCTAATGGTAAACCCTTTTCATCGGCATGGAAGAATTTGATCAACAGAAGAAGAGCTTCGTGTAATCTTTCGTAAAACACACCTGGCTTGTCCTAAAATAAAATCAATCTTAATATTATTTTATTTTTATTTTATTTTACGGGATAAACCCATGTATGCAGAAAATAAAATACTAATTATAATTATTAACAATCATAAATTAGATAATTTTTTTCTTTATGCAACTTACTCCTGCATTTCCATCCATTTGGTTGCTCAATTCGCTGAGTACTACATTCCAAACGTCCTGTAAAACACGGGTAAAATTGACTGCTAAAAGTGCTGAATTAAGTGCAACCAAATGAACGTCCAAATATTCCAACAACGGGTTAATTGCTTCTGATGTTGGCAAACTGTCCGGTGACCAAGCAAGATGAAACATTGATTTCTTCAAAGATGGTCTCATCTAAATAACAACAACAACAATTTTATACTTTTTCTTTTATATATTATTTTTATTTATGGTTTAAATAAGATTTGAAAATAATTATATCTTTTTACCTTCATGCCGATTCTCGAAACAATTTGATTAATGAAAAGTAACATTTGTCCTGGTGTTTGTTCCAATGGTAAAGTCAATACATTTCTCCATTGGACTCTAACAGAATCACCAGCTTGATTTTCCAATTCTGTGAGAATTTTCTCAACCTGAAGCTCTTCTCCAAGATCTAATAACCATCTTCTTACATATTCTAAACCGTTTATAGCTACGCACATCTAAATAGAAAAAAATAAAAAATATTCGTGTTTGAAGTAAAATGAAATTTTACAATTTAAATTTTAATTTAAATATTTAAAAACTAGCTAATTGTCGCTACAAAAGAAGATATCTACCAGTCAACTATTTGTTCACTATATTATGCCAATAATACATAATTTTCTTACTTCTATTCTAAACGAATAATTATTTATTACTATAATTATTCAAAACAAACTTGTACAAATTTTAGGGAAAAATTGTTAAAAATGCGTTTATAAATAAAATGAAAATCTTTCTACTCACTCAATATTTTCTTCCATAGATATTACAAATCACTAACTGCGTAAACTAAAAAATAAGCAATCTCTACCTGAGCGATTACCTCGTCTGTAGTTTTATATGATGTATGTTCGTCATAATATCCACTTTCTGCTAATTTTAGATGAATTATTTCAGCATAGTAAGTAGCAGGAGTACAGATAGCCTATAAGAAACAACAACATGATTATATTCAAGATATATATTGTATTTAATATAAATGAATAGCAAGAAAAATTTGTCATTCAATCATTTCTTACGTCAATAACTTTCGAAACGAAACTGTACGATCCAAGAAGATCCGGCCATTCTAGTTTTTTCCAAAATTCTTTGATCTATAAATATCGAAGAGAAATTATTTCCAAAATTTCTTTACATTAGACACAGTAATATTTTATTAAATAGAAATATAAAAATATGTAAATAAATTACTTGATAAAAGCACGCAGTTGCATCTATTGCAGATGTACAATGTTTGACTATAAAATCACCGGTACAAATTCGATCCAATTCCGTAGCTCTTCTAATTCTTTGAACTGCTTTTAATTTTGCCAAATCCAACCATTTGTCAATCGCTGGTTTAAATAACTCGTAATATTTGCAAATTATCAGAGATTTCTGATCAGATAATGGTAACTTTTCTTTCATACTGAACAGAAAGAAACACATATTAATAAATATTTTCAAAAATTATTATTGTACACTCTGTTTAAATATATATATATATATCGTATATGAATGAATAATACCTGACAAAATTTTGCAATGCTAGGTAAAACTCAAAAATTGGTGTCCCAATTTCTGCACCCGGTGGTAAAACGTAATCTACATCGCTGTTTTGTCCATGAATTTGAAGACAAGCTGTAGTGACTCTTGCACCGAGCTCATTTTGAATCTGTCGAATTATTAAATGATTAATATACATTAATGCATTTGTTGTTATGAAATATCTCGAACGTAGAAACAAATATTTTATCTCTGTCATTAAATGGAACAATGAAATTGTTCGTAACAAAATTCAGATATGTTTATTGATTTAACATTAAAAGAATTATTTTATAGGATAAATTTGAAATTGAAAAATATTCATTTATAGAACAATTATTAATTGAAACGAAATAATATAACAATAGGATAATAAATATTCTATAATTTGACGTAAAGGATATTTCAAAGAAATATTGATTTTAAGATAGAAAATATTTGTTTTACTGTAAATATCATGGTTATATGAAAGTATCGTGTCTCGTGGTAGAAATAAGATTAATTATTGAAATAGATAGGTAATGCAATTTTCAATAAATTCATGCATTCACTACTAGCATGCATATCTAAATGACATACGTGCAGCACATACTGCAGTGCCAGTGTTACCTAACATTTATCGAGGAAATAAGTGAATTTCCGCTGAAAAAAAAGAATCTTTAAAAAGGTATAAGCACTATTTTCTCGTGTCGATAATATATTTGTACTTTATAGTTTCTCGATGATTTTTTTTTTAGCAATCGAGACTAAACTACAAAGAGATAATATATATATATATTGTGTTATAAAGAAATAATACTAGAGTAGAAGAGATAGAGTGATTTTACTAATTATAAAAAATATTATATTATTTTCTTTTTCTTTTTTATTTCTATTTTTTGTCTTCTTCTATAAAATCTATTTCTTTAAAATTGCATGACCACAGTTATACAGAAGATGGAGGTCAGGGTCGATAGAGGTAATTTATAATAGTTTTGACATCTATAGGAAAATTGAAGAATATGGAAGATAGAAAGACAAGGTAAGATTAACATTTTGTTAATCGACGTTAGAAAAGTACCTCGGAAGTGTTCTCCATGTATTTCGTCACGTGTTCCGCCAGCTATGAAAAAACATTATGTGTACAGTCAAATAATTATGAACCGATGTATCAAATATAAACTCTTTCGAATCCTTTCATTTTCTTATTACTCGTCAACGGTACATAATCATTTTCTTAAATATCACAAGCTTTTAAATAATATACAAAAATATATATGTATGTATATATGTGTACGTGGGCACGCATATGATGTGTACATAATTGAATTGTAAATATGTAATATAAACATCGATCGAATCTATTTAAGTAACGTCGCAATATCGTGCTTTTAGTTTTCTTAAAATATATTCATAATTCAAATGAAATTATTTATAATATATATATATATATAAAAAAATAATAAAAAGAAAAGAAAAAAAAATAGAGAGCGTATAAAAAATACGATCGATGTCTGCGATCAAAGCGTCAAAGCCAAACATAGCACATCGAGCTCGACGAGGTCAAAAATAATGATAATTTTATAGATAACATCGTGTATATTATAAAGTGGTGTATTTTTTTTTTGTTTGTTTTTCTTTTCCACCGTGACGTAAATAAAAAAACCAAAATATATAATTTCAAATATAAATCTCATATCGTTGATATTAATTGCGTTCGCGTATACTAAATGCTTACCAATTTTTCCAACTGCTTGTAAACTATCGAAAAATATGGTACACCGTTTGTACTGTAAACCAAAAGGATATAAATATTAATATACATAAGGAATTAATCAAAATGTAAAATCCACTTTATGGTTTGATAAATATATAACGTGAGATATTATACAGGTATCTAGAGCTTACCTTTCAAAGAGAATATTATAATACATACGACCCTGTTCTAAGTCGACCAATACTGCCGTGACTAAATTCGTAAAATCTTGCAACACACGATCCGCATCTTGATCAGGTTCTTGATCATGATACATTGTTTGATGTCGTATGCTTTCGTACCTAGATTTAAATATGAATAATAATAATAATAATGTTGGATTGGTAGAAAAGAAAATGTCGGAATTTCCCATTGAATTGTGGGCAAAAAAACCGACACTTTTGTTTGCTCCACTAATCCAATAAAAAATAATAGAAAATAATTTGTCTATTGTTATATAGATTAAAAATGTACCACTCGAATGTTCCCTTTTTAAGGGCTGTTACAATTTCTACCCTTATTTCCTTGTTAAACGGACAGCATAATGAAAATGCGTTCATGTTTGATAAAAGACCCAAACATCTGAAAATAAAGTATTACAAAATAGATTTATCATAAAGGAATTTAAGATAAAGATAAAAGATTCTTGTCGATCTAAGGGGGTGTACGCAAATAAATGATTACAAAATTCACCTAAGTAAATTGTCGAGTTTCGAGATAGATGATCTATGCAACGGTGGATACAACGTACGATGTTGTTGAATTTTTTTCAATGACAATTCTAAAAAATCATTGAAAGAATCCGCCAGTAATTGTTCCTCGTCTCGTGACGAACTTTCAGTTTTTTTCAAATGCCATAAGCTATCCATTTCCTGAGTAAAAAAAAAGAAAAATCCAAGCTTAACATTTATCACGTTATCACATTAGTATAACAAAATCAATTATTTGAACACTAAATTATTTGAACCTGAAGAAGACGATGTAAAACTTTCATATCGACACCAGGATGTTTCGAACTTGCTATCCATTTGATCATAACTTGTTGCAATTCCGTAACGTCACCTTGCACTGCGTGTTGGTGCAGAATTGTCAGTGCTGTTAATGGTAATTCACCTGTGAAATTTTCCTACAAAAAAAAAACGATATAAATGACTGTGAGTAAAGAATTTAAATAAAATGAAATAGAAATGTTTTGTAGAAATGCATTTAAATACCCCTTGTTTGTTCATTTCATGATCAAGGAAGATTGTATAAAGTCTTTCTTGTTGTCTAAGTTCAGTCCAATTATCTTCCTCGGATGTTCCTCTATCTTCCCGTGTGGATAACCACAACTTTAATTTGATTCTACCTTGTATGTTGCTTCTTTGGGTTCTTGCTTCGAGTCTATACCAACCTTCCAGTCCTGTACTTGGAATATCCTAAGATATATATCGAAGAAAATTAGATAAATAACATTAGTCCTTCCTATTTCATTTCATTTAACCCTCTTGACATACAAATTAATATATATATATATATATATAATATATATTATAATCTCGGAGATTGTATGTTAAGGGGTTAATTTAATTAAAAAAATATGTTTATATACCTGAAGTGGAATATTAACGCAACCTAAGAAATCATCTTGACTACCGGAACGCGCACTTTGAGCTATTTGTTTAAAAAATCTTCCAAGACCTTTAACGCCTCGTACCTCGTTCAATTTACTTACGGCATCGAATACCGAAGATTCGTCGTCGTGGTCCCTAAAGATTTAATTAATATTATGAATTGTTTTTTTTTTAAATATCGTGCCAATTAGATGTCTGTTTTTCTTTTTTTTTTTAGTAGGGTGAAACCTACTTACGAAGACATACCATATATCGAGATGCAAGATATCCGTGCTGATATCATCGATGTCACTGCAATTCAATTACGTTGCTAATAATTTCAAAGAAAATTCAACAACCTGGTTGTTTTTATTTTTGGAAGAAGAGTTTTTCATTTTAATTAATATACAAAAATAGTTCCTAAAGTATCCATTTTATATATTTTATTTATTTATTTAAATACCATTAGAAATTATTTGAAAGTAAAATGTATTTTAATACTTGAAAGAATCTGGATACTTTAGTGACGGTTGTGTAAAAAAAAAAGAAATTAAAAAATTAAAAATTAAACAAGTGAAAATAAAAAATCTTTTATAAAGACGGGGATGACGATAATTTACAAGCGAAATTTTTCTCTCCATTGCGGACTCAGTGTGTGCGGTTTCACCGTGGTAGCACGAATAAATTTGGCAGGAACCGCTCCGCTAAAGGATTCACGATGCTCCCGTCTGCTGGTATGCTCTTTGCGTTTGAACGATAATCTGAAACTGACATTCAGTAAACACATTCGTCAATTCAATCGGAATTAATTTTATTTCTTTTTTTTCCTGCCAAACTTATAATTATCGGTCGTATTAGAAAAAAAAAAAAAAGAAGATAAATTATTATTTTTCTCACAGAAAGTTTAAACGTTGTTTCACCATATTTTCAATTTCGGCAAATATTTTTAAATTGTTAGATAAAAAACAAGAATATTATTTGCGATCTGTTCAATTTTACGATGACGGTAAAGAATGTAACAAGGAAAGAAAAAAAAAGATATTACAACGATGCTAAGTCCTGTTAAACACTGTGTCCACTCAGCACGGTATTAATCGTGTTACTTATTCTTTCTCTCTCTTTCTTTCTAATGCCAGATGGCGTAACTAAACAATAATAAGAGAGAGAGAGAGAGAGAGAGAGTGGGAAGAAGGGAGAACCATACCACTACATATGTTAGTGCTTTCGTTTGCTATACTTCATCTAACGTGTAAAGTAAGAACAGAAGTTGTTACATCCGGTGAACCTTTTGTTATCTCACGTTGCATTGTCTATTCGTCAAGAGAGTTTGTTCGAGATAAATATTCCCGCTTTGTACTAATTGTAAGTTCGATGATGTTACACGAAGCCGTGTCTTTCGTGGATTAGATATTTTAACATGAATAGGGTCCTAGAAATATCCTAGAAATATCCTATCAACGGTCCTAGTTTTCACCGTTGCATTTATACCTCCTGGTTAATTATGACAACTGTATTAACAATAACTCAAATAAAGAAATAATTTATTTTATTTTTATTTTTTTATATTACAATTATTATATATAATATCTTTTATTTAATTTCTTTTTTTTTGTTTAATTTTTTCTGACCTAATCCACCCTGTT
This sequence comes from Mischocyttarus mexicanus, assembly GCA_023678845.1. Lineage (NCBI taxonomy): Eukaryota > Metazoa > Arthropoda > Insecta > Hymenoptera > Vespidae > Mischocyttarus > Mischocyttarus mexicanus. Next base: position 446,779 of record JACGTP010000037.1, on the reverse strand, counting down.
ATAATTTATCGGCACATATAGGAACCATACATAAACAGGTATTGCATAGGAAAAAAAAAATACTACGTTAATATGATTAATGTTTATCTTATTGATTCTATAATACTCGAACAACGTGCTAAAGTATTTCAACTGGTTGGTATTTATTTTTGTTGCATTAATTTTTATTTAGATTGTATTTATCGTTTGTTTTTACATAAATATCTTACCTATGGTGTTTTCGTAATTTTTCGTGATGAGAATTATCGCTTTCACCTCCATCGGATAAAGCACGTGCCGCTTGTCTTGGTGAAGCTGGAGGTGTGTGAGGAGAATGAGCCGACAAATTAGTTTGTGGGCTCAATGGTGCACTTGTGTTGCCAGGTTGTATACCCAACATACAGTACGGGTCACTGAAACCTGTCGTACCGAAAACAACTAATAACCATAATCTTGTTTCCATTTTTTCCAACGAATATTCATTATTCAAAATTGTAATGTTATTTTTATTTACCGTTAGCGTCCTTCGCTTCTAGTCCTTCAGCTTCGATAACTACCACACTAAGTACCACGATAGGAGGCTGCAATTTGTACGATAAAATAATCTTTGGTTAAGAGATTCTTCGTCTAATAATATCCTTTTTTTTCTAATGTGTACGATAATATATTAACACTTTGACTGCCATGTTTGGTCATATATGACCGGCCACGATTTCTTCAGTGACGCCATGATAGTCATTGGTTTGAACTACTTAAATTGTAAAAGATTGAATGAAAATTTACAGTTAGCGCATTTAAAACATTACCGTCAATTAGAATATACTTTGAAATAAAAAGATGTAACATTGAACGATTACAAATTTTTATTGAAACAACAAAAATAGATTAATTTCTATGAAATCTTGCATCGTAAAATACTATCATGGAGTCCTGAGCGAAAGAAATGAAGTCGGTGTGGCAGTCAAAGTGTTAAAAATATTGAATTGTGGCAAAAAATATATTATTATATAATATTTACATTAGTAAAAATAATATAACGTAAAAGTAAAAAAAAAAAAACTATAAAATCTTGAGAAAATGTAATTTTACGTGCCAGGAGATATGAATTTGAAGGAAAACTAAAACCAAAAAATATGAGATCTAGATTGATTTGAAANGGATCCTTTGCACGAGCTTCAACTTCTTGAAGTGCCACCATTCTACGATTTTCTTGTTTCCATGATAAAGCAGTGAAACTCTCGAAAAACGAGCCATCTGTTTCTTGAACGCTGGAAACAAAAAATCAATCAAGGGATTTTTTTTCCTTTATGGAATTATCTTTAACAATTGATGATGTTGGTCGAAGATATTCTATAAGAATCTGATATACAAAATTTCTTCTATTTCCTACCTTTTCATTACTCTCGACTATTAGTAAATTCATATATTATTACATTGTTTAAAGTATGTTAATCATCTTGATTTACTTTTATTAATAAACAGGAATTGGTATAGTTATTTTAGGGTTTAGATAGTCATAGATATCACGAAGTATAATTCCTATTATGCACATAATTGAATTGAAATTGAAACCTAATAAATATACATTGGGTTGGTGAAAAGAAAAAATTGTCAAATTTTAGGGCACAATTCAATGGGGGAAAGATCCCCCCGATATTTTTTCTTTCCACCAATCAAATATAAACATACGTAAAATAACTCGTTATGGTGTTTAAAAACAAAAATAAATCAACACACTCGACATTATATTTCCATAACAGGAATGTCTTGAACACCTTGCGTCAAACATACGCCCTAATGCACTAATTTATTCCAAGCACCGATACTGCAATATATACATCGTAATAGTCTTGTTATTAATAGACAACACTCTCTCCCTTCGTATATATATACGGTGTTTATATATATATATAACACATTATGAGACCATGGACTGTATTTGTTCTTTTAAAAGCAAAATACCCACGTAATTCTTCGTGCATTAAATTTGTCGACGATTAAGAGACTACTAAAATAGGAAAACGGAAGACGTCATTATTTTGGAATTTTTCTTCCTTTCCCAACTACTGAATTATTCACGCGAATCGTACGCGCGAAGAAAAAAAACCGTTTTGGTCTACTCTTACCGAGAACTTAACACGTTGCTTTTAATTTTTCTTTTTTTCTTTTAATTAGACACGAATAATATCGACTTTTCTTACAAAATTAATGCAACACGTATGTAAAAATATTTATCACACTTTGTTACTGGGGAAAGACATTTATTCAGATTTTTGGATTCAACTTTGAAATAATAATAATAATAATAATAATAATGATAATTTTGCCATTTCGTTGTTTGAAATATTATCGAACATTTAGTTTAATTAGTTTTTAAAGGATAGGTTCTATGTTGCGTAATATGTTGCATAGATTATGCTTAAATCTATATAAAAATAAAATAATGATTTTATTTATAAGAAAAATGAAAATAAAATAAAATAATCGTATTATTATATAATTATTATTATTATAGACAACCTAATATATATGATTCTCGACGAATGATTTTTAAAATCGAAGGACATCACCAACACCACCATCTGGATGGATGGATTTAAAAGAAAAAAGAAAAAGAAAAGAAAAAGATTCGTGGTCGAGGAGGAAGAGAAGGGGGAAGGTAAAGAGTGAAAAAGAAAGATGATAAAAAATAGATAAGAATCTCTCGTAGAGAATTGTCCGATCGTGCATTTATTTCCGTCATGTTCATAAGATACAGTACTATTCCCCGGAGTAAATAAAAGTGGAATATCTATGCGACCTCGGTGCATTCTTTTGGTATTTCAAATCCGTATCGATTTTTCATTTCGATTGTATAATATATATACATATAGTAGTCAGACTTTGTCTTTCTATCTCTTTCTTTCTTTCCTCTAACTTGCTTTTGATAGAAATTGGTATATTTATCGGACTAGACTTTTAATAATAATCGTTCCATCTTTATAATATTTTTCTTCGATATCTGTTTTCAATCCACTCCTCCTTAGAGAGCATAAAATATCCTTTTCTTTCTCGAACACCTTTTTTTTTCTTATTTTTTTTCTTCTTTTATATAAAATATCATTTCAATACCAATACACGGAATATCTGAATTAAATAAATATATATAATATAAAATTTGCTCCATTTCTTACTTGACATTCTAATAGTAGCATTTATACGCTTAATCTAGCCATTTTAAACTAAACGAATAAACGAATGAACAAATATTTCCTAGTCGTATTGGTCATCAAAGCGACATTAACTCAGTTTTGTTTTTTATACAATTTTCTATCCTCTTTTTCTTTTTAAATTTTTATTTCTAATTTTATTACCGTAAGCTTTTAATTCGATACATAACGTGTTTCAGATTGAAAATAAAATCGCATTGAATATAAATTTGACTTGACTCGTGACAATGTTTGGACGAAACAGGTTGAATGAAATAAATGATCCGGACGTGGAGTTACGCGCTATTTTATTTCATTTTCTTTTCTTTTTTTGTTTTTTATTTTTTACCAATCGATTTGACTAATGAGAAGTTTATTATTTTTTTCTTTTTAAATACTGGAGATGAAAAAAAAAATAATACTCGTACCAAGGTTCGTAAATATAATAATAATCATCATTCTCCGTGCGCGGTCACGTTGTAGTAAAATTTCTCGAATATTTTCTTACCAATTTAGTATTATTAAATAAATAAGTGATTTGAAATCTGAGAACGAAACAGATATCGAAGTTGGTTAGTAAATATGGATCGATAATTATATGTAACTCGATTTCTTAAGAGTAAGCCGCGCACTCGGTGTCGGATTATAAGAAATCTGTGATATATTTTCTCTCAGAGTCAGTCAAGTTCATTCATGCCAGACGCGTCTCTCGATGCCAGTTAAATTCATTATACCAGACATTTGTTCATTTCCTATTCAGACAAATCTTACTCGATCGTCGCCTCTCAATGTCTATTGGATTACATTCTACTGAATTAAACTTGTTTCCTGATTATCCCCTCTCTCTCCCCCCATTCCACTCCACCCCACAAACATTGTTACAATACTAACGTATGTACAAATAATTTATCCCACTCATTCTCCATTTTATTCACATTCTAAGAAATAATATTTTGTAATCAAAGAAAAATTCATGGATAGAATTTTCTATGAAAGCAAGAATGATTCTTATTATTCTGAATATCTGATTAAAGACAAAATATATAAATATTTCTTAAATCTCTCTGGTACAATGACAAATTTGTGGTTAATAAGAAAAAATTACTCCCTTTCGAAAGGATCCAAATGATGACCAATCAAGTTTTCTTTTATGCGAGGAGATTTTAACAATTTTGCAGGATCATCTTTCTTTCGTTTTTTTTTAAAATAGGAAGGTTATTTGATTTGAAGTAAAAATGTGTGTGTGTATTTATCTATGTTGGATTGAAATCTGATTATTAATATAAGGTAATAATATTATATATGCTACTAAATAAATTGTTTCAAGATCGTAAACCAATTACCCGTATAACCAAACTGTGGATCTTCCTGCCTTGAACATTTATTTTTCATTAGATGTATAATTTAACAAATTATTTTAGTTTAACAAGATTAATCAAGCATACATGATATATAAAATAAACATGCATACATAATATCCAAAGGATGTTAAATTTCTCTTTTCATTATTATTATTTAAGTATACCATATTGATATTGATGATAATCTTGAAGCAACAAGGTATCTTCTAATGACACGTTCTTACGATAAGAAGAAAAACAAGATAAAGAAATGAGGGTTAATTTTTTATGTTCATAATGCGAAATTCCTATTTCGTTGCCATTTCGTGTCTTCCCACTCGCAACAGGTGCTTATCCGTGGGACGATAACCTTTTGACCGTCCTCCATCATGAATAAAAAAGTATCTAACAAGCACGTATTCTATCTCTCTCACTCTCACTCTCTGACATAAAAATATATAAATATATAGATAAATAGGAATCAACTTTGATTATATTCTCTTGAAATGTATTTTCATCTAACTATTGAATTATATCACGGCGCGAACTAATAATTTTATTCAACAATTCAACTTTGTCGAATAAACAAAAATGATGAAACAAAAATAGATAAAAAACAAGAGGACAAGAAAAAATTTAATTCTATAAATAATACAATTCTTTTTCTCTCGAAATTATTATTTAGATTATATAAATCTTCTCGGGAAATAATATATATATATAGAAAATATTTTTAAAAAATAGTTTATATTTATGGGAATTTTATAAAAATGATTCCTAAGAAACTGTTTTTTATTACCACGCATCGAGTTTTAAAAATAAAACATTGTGCATTTGTTGCACAGTACCGGAAAGTTTTCAAAACCCTTACAATTTCATTGCTACGATTGTTACTACGGATTCTTAATTAAAATCTTAAATTAATTTAAAATCCCAGCCAAGAGAGGCAAGAAAAAAATAAAAGAAAAAGAACTTTCCGATACTCTCCGAAATAAAAAAACAACGTTAGAAGATGGGGGAGGAAAAGAGAAGGAAAAAAGAAAAAAGAAAATAAAGCTTACCCAGAAGTAGCTTGTATGTCAAATTCTGGCCAGGATGGTCTTCGACGACAAAACATGAGCGGTGGTCGATCCGAACTCGTTCCCGCTGTACTTCGTCGAAAGGAACCAACTCTACGAGGTGAAGGGGAACCTCCAGAACCCTGACCGCAAACAGAACCACAAACCAAAGCATCATTCGCAGCAGCAGCAGCTGCTGCAGCGACAGGATGAACGCTCAATCCTGACGGAACCGTGCAATCAAGAGTACGTCTTCTTGAAAGTGAACGAGCTTGCGAGGACGAGGAAAGCGTTGTTCCTGGTGGTGGCACCACCTTAAATATTCACATATTTCAATATATCCAAACCAAAACATAATCGCTCAAGGAAATGTCATTTATAAACCCAACACTTACAAATACATACTTTCGATTTCTTTTTTTCAAAATAAGGATCTCAATTTTGTAAAAAAAAATCTTTTACATTTCATTAAGACTTTCTTCCTTTATTTTTATTTCTATATATGAAAATGATAAAGTTATATTCATATTTCTTTGGGTTAAAAACCATATAAGTTTATCTTTTCACAGTGGTAAAGTTGATATATTTCTTGAGATGAATCTAACGGTGTGTTATATGAGATCATTTATTATATGAAAATGTTAAATTTGTAAGTTAGTAAGAAAAGTAAGTATGTACTCTCTCTCCCTCTCTCCCTTCTCTCTGGTTGCCAGTAAAACAGAAGAGCATGCTGAAATATATAACCCGTGTAAAAGTTAAACTTATCAGAAAAGTATCCGATAAAAGTACCTTGAGAATACAATGAAGAGTTATGATTGATTTGCACTACTCATAAATTATTATATGTAATTATTTTCGACTAAGTTTAAAACTTTGCTAACAGAGTTATAAAATCCTTGTGTATTTTAATTACTTGTTAAAACTGCATATTAAAATATAAATATAACTGTATAGAGTTCAACCTTGTATTTATCGAAATAATGTTATTTAATTTTATTGATGGAAAATAAAAAAAGCAATAAGGATATCTGATATTATTGGACATATGTTGTAGAGGTACCTTGGGAAAGCCATGAGGAGTCGATTGATGTGTACTCGAATTGTCATTGACGATACTTCCGCTGGAACCGCTTCTACCTGTCGTGCCAGCAGAGTCCTCTCGACTGAAGGAGAATCTCTTAGGGCTGAGACTGAAGCTCGCCACACTATCGCTCACGTATTGCTGAAGAGAATTGAAGAAGCTCATTTTCAAGAATTCTTCAAAGAGTTCTCTCTTTCTTCTTCTTCTTCTTCTTCTTTGTCACTCACTCTCTCTCTTTCTCTCTCTTTCTCTCTCTTTCTCTCTCTGTTTCTGTTTCTTTCGTCTCTCACTTGCTCTTGTTAAACTTTTAGATAATTTTCAAACGACGATAATCATTTCGATCATTATTCTCGATCAATCATTATTCGATCATTTAACAGATCTTTATTTACAAATTTGTTGGGTAACTACAACAGCATGAATGACGAGACAACGATGATGACGATGACAACGATAAAGACGATAATGATGGTGATGATAATAATATAGATTCAATCCAAAATCCATCAACACTCTCCTCACTTTCCGTTCTTCTTCGTCGATATTGAAGCTTCATTAGTGTTTTATCCTTTTCTTTAAAAAAGATCATCTTTCCGAGAAATGGTAGATCATCGAGCTCTTCTGTAAATAAAAATTATTCTGACGCGTTAGTCAATGTCATCAGTGGTTACAAAAAATAACAGGTAAAGTCTTTTTGTTTTTTTTTTTCGAAGAAACCGTACTCTTATCATTTTTATCTTAATCGTGACAATAGCTGAAAACTTCTAAACCATTGAAAAAGGATTTGAATTGAATACAAGAAGGTGTCTTCTGCTACCAGGAAAATGAAACTAGGAAAGAATAACGGTCACGTTATCGTTATGGTTGGTTTTTCGTTATTCCAGAAAACCTATTACGTGTATAAATGAGAAATGCAAATGAAAAGAAGAAATGAGATATTTTTTCGTTGAACGGTTAAATGACTATTTTAAAAAACGATTTATATTACAGATGAAATGATTTCTTTTTCTTATTAAGAGATAAAATAATAAAAGACAATAGAAAAAGAATAATATTAATAGTTGTTAATATCGAGACAAATTCGCGTGTTTAACATGTGACCCTGAAAAACGTGTTGTGTCACCATACTCGAATCAAGATCTTTGGGTTAAGCTTTTCTATGTTCGTCGAGGATACCACCACTCAAGTTGTGGTGATGAGAACGTTGTCTGAAAAGCAAGATCATTCGATATGCGCATTATTGACCGTACAACTAAACAAAAGACGTTGGTTGCATTCTAAGATCGATTACCATCTAAAGTCACGATTGCCTCGTTGACACACTTTTCCTCTCAACCACCAAACCAAGAACCCCACACCCCCTGTCCTTTGAAACTTCAACAACTTGACTTTGATTATATTTCTGTTATGATTTTCTAAGAATGACATAGGTGAAAGGATACTGATCAAACGGAAATACCTTTCAAATATTACGATAACGTCTAAACAAACTTATATTAGAATCAACGTAAACATTTTATTTACGATTGTGCATTATTAACGTCAAAATGATCAATATCTCTTTCTTATTAGATGTAGTTGATAATTAAGTGCTTCGAAAATAATATAACACGTCTCTTGCGATTAGTTCACGGTAATTAATTGGTGTACATTAATTAATTGCTAAACTTGAATATTTTCAAAGTTTGTATCGAAGAGAGAACATTTGGATGTATAGAGGAAACGCATTTTCTGCTGAAATTCATAGAGTTGTCTCTGTAGGTAGGATAACAACGGAGTTTCCGAATAAAATTGATATCAATCTATAATATTTTATCGGTACGGGTACGCCCTTATCGCCACTTTACAGAACAGGCATCGATTTAACGCGCCGATAAATTTCTCGACCATGTAAATATCGATAGCACCGTACTTCTATCGTTCTTCTCGTTTCGGATTTTCTATTAAAAAAGAAGAAAAAAGGAAGAGAAAAAAAAATAAAAACAATAGTGTCGCATTTATACAGGAGGATACACAAATAAATGACAACGTTATTATTTATTCTTGAAAATAGACCGTGACGGAAAAAAAACAAAATAACAACAAATTGTCATTTGTCGATAAAAAAATACAACGAAAGTTGTTACTTTATCCTTTTTTTAAACGACTAATTAATTTCATTTCCGACAGATTTCAAAGAGAGAAAATAAAATTATCTATGAATGTATTGGAAAAAGTTAGTCAACTTTGTTAAAAGGTCTTTTTATTTGCTATTAAGCAAATAAAAAACTCGGGGGATAAATATTTAGCGTGAAAAGTATTCCCTTTCAAAACCATGAAACGTTTTCTTTTATGATTCGATAAAAAAGAAGAAAAAAATAACAAACCAATTTGAAAGCCTGTTCGGGAATAATTTTCATCGTAATCGTGATTTAACTCGCGACTAAAATTGACGTAATTTAGTAAAATATCTTTTCGACCGATTAAACTTAAACACCCGTATAGATAAATACCTAAATTCAAAATGATCCTTTACGTATGCACACACAGCATGCAACATCGTTTTGGATATTCATGAAATTGTTATATTGTTTTGTTTTTTTTTCTTTTCTATCCAAGATAATGGGAGCAACGAATTTTTTGGTACTTTTCGAATGATATAAAAGTTAAGAAATGAAGGAAGTAAAAAATCGATAAAAAAAAAACCATAGACTAACCAACCACTACATCACCGTTAATGTACACTACTACCTAAGTTTACTTTACCATCTTCATGACCCTTAACGTTTTTCTAGCATTGGGTTCTACTGTTCAATATAGTAGTTTCTTAGTTGATCTTAAATCGTAATAAAAGATCAATAACAAGACAATCTGAGAGCCCTCGTGTCGTAAGTTAAGTTTTTCTCTACTGTGTGTGTGTGTGTGTTTGTTCCTGATGGGCAAATAAAAAAAAGACGAGAAAGTAATATGAAGATAAAAATATAAAAAAAATAATAAATTCGTTAACGTGATATATCGATAGATGTTAACAGAATTAATCGATCTTTGTGGTTTCTAAACTATGTTTAATTATAGATATACGAATAAGTAGAAGTAGAAAAGGTTGTAATGAAAAGAATAATACAAAATATAAAAGAGAAAGAGAGAGAAAATGTACAACACGTTGAATGAGATTGTAATGATATCGAAGAATATATTTTTTCTTTTTTCTACATCCGAGTTTGCTCGATTCCTATCATTTTAATAACCCATGATGATCTCTGTAGTAAAATTCTTACTCGCGTGAGCGAAACAAAGTATATAATTATGATAGGAATAATAATTTTACAAAGACAAACTCTACTTGTTGTGCATATCTTGCTTTTCAACTAGGAAAATGTTAAATTATAATAACTAACGTTTTAACTCGATTGATAAAGAGTCTAAATATTATATACACGTTGTTGTAGGAATGTATTCGTGTGTGTGTATGTATACAAACTTGGAGAAAACTCAATAACTTAACGACTTTAGACAGCAATTGGTGATAAAGTTTTACAGCAAGTACTTTCTGTAAAACCTCTTACAACTAATACAAACATTCGTATTCTTTTACGTTTTAACCGGTATAACTTGACAGAAACTAATATAAATGTACGTATAATATATACAGGGTGTTTTATTTATAAACCACGTAGAAAGTTTCATCCAATCGTTAAAGAGACGACCAATATTCAATTGGATAAATATATTTTTATTTTCAACGTTCTTGAAAACTTTTGTTAAAAAACTAAAAGAAAACACAACGAAGATGATGATGATTATAGGAAAAAATAAGAAATAAAATTTCTTTTTATCAGACCATTTTTAATTCGTCTATTTGACACTCGTCAACGTCATACGGGGAAATATTATCTTTCGTATCGTTTTGTTCAATCTAAAGAATAATTAAACTATTTATTTTTAGATGAATGAGACCACCGTGTATAGAAGTGTTCTATTCCTAAACTCGTATCACGTACACCTAAACACGTTCCCTTAGAATAAATAAGTATTCGAGTTTAGTTCTATCGATTGGTATAATAAATTGTCGTTAATATTCGCCAAGAGAAAATGATTCTCTTTCTCTTTCCATTTTCTTTTTCTTTACTTTATTTCTTTGTCGTTTTCCAAATAACTAGTCTCCAAGATCTAAGAGAAAACTAATAGGTATGAAAAAGAAATATCGAAAGGAGAGGATGGAAAAATGTTGTGAGGGAAATACGATGACAATGGTGGGAAAGGTGAGACGAGTCTTTAAACTTGCCGTGATTCCTTTTTATCGATAAACTTGACTATTCTACCTACCACTCAGGGGGAAACTAGAGTTCCAGAAAGAAAGAAGAAATAAAAAGAAGAAGGAACAGAAAATATAATAATAATAATAATAAAAAAAATTTCTAACAAGGCACAGGGTGACGTCGAGCATGCCAACTCGCGTGTTTCTTATTTTCAGGAATAGGCAATAAGCTCCCAGTAATTAGCAAGTATATTATATTATGTTTCTAAGGGTACACGAACCCTGCAATTAAATTTTTCTTTTCCTTTGTTAGATCGTAGGAGTGAAAGAAAAAAAGGAAAAGAAACACGTTTGCTTATCGTCGAAATACACCGCGCTCCCATAAAATGGTTAACAGGAAAAATCATTTTTCCCTTGAAAATCGAGAGATTTCATTTCGAAACGAGTTGAGTCCTTTTTTCTATTTTTCTTTTTATTTGCAATAGACAATTAAATAATCTTGATTTAATGTTAGTTTTTACTTATCTTTTCGTTTCCTATTTTGTATTTCTTTTTCGTTCTTCTAAAAAAAAATGTCAATTAAATCCCGATGATGAGATAAAGCGTATAAAAATTCTTTGCAAATAAACCTGTTTTGTCAAATTCTATTCTATAATATCGTTATTGGTGACCTAAATACTCCTGAATACAAATTTTTATTCGGTTTCCCTTTCTTCTTTTCTTTTTTTTCCTTAAGGAATGTATTATGGTTACTTTTATGAATCGTTATACTTACAAGTGAAGTACCAAGTTATATTTTTCTTTGGTACACGAGTATCATTAAATTCTTACGTTGAATAAATCCTCGATTTATTATTTAAGTTGTTTTACATTTATTACAAATTACGATAGAAAATTTCTAATTATTGAATAAATAAAAAGAAAAAAAGAAAAGTGGAGAAATAAATAGAATATTAAACGTTCTAATTTTTCTATTGTTTGGTTTTTGAATCACGTCATTATCGATCCGTGTTCTCGTTTCATTCGTATACATATTATTTCAATGTATCTGCCAATAATCGCAAAAGAGAAAGAGAGAGAGAGAGAGAAAGAAGGAAAAAAAGAGAAATTGGGGGAAAATGCAGATGAACTGTTGAGCTTTTCTGTAGAAAAAAAGATTATCGGTGCTTAACGAATCCTTTCATAATATCGAAAAATTCGATAATTGTTAAACGAATGGAAAACTTATTTTCCCATCCTCGTGGTAATCAGTTATTCGATACCGATACATCTCATATGCGTACTTCCCAAGAGTTTTTTCTTCCTATCCCCTTTCTTTTCTTTTCTTTTCTGTTTTTTATTATTTTTCTTTTCCCCCTTTAATTTTCCCTCTTATTTTTCCATCCGGGCAAAAGATCGACAGCTGATCATCGCTGGTCTATCGCAAAATAAAAAGTAGAACTTGGTCACGCGAGGGTTGGTTGGTTGGTTGGTTGGTTTGTTGGTTGGTAGAAACGCACGCGTCAAAAATGATCGATATTTACGAAGACTATACGCAAAACTTCTGTTATGCTTTTTATTTATTTTTTTTTTATTTTTCTTTTACTTTATTTCTTTCTTTCTTACTTAATAAACGAACGTTTTATTACGCCCTTACGATGGAAACTCGTTGTTTCTAATTTATTTCTTTTTCAAGGTTTCCCAATGCTAATATTTTTACTTATGGTTATTTTGGTAGTTTATTATTAAAAAAAAGTATTTTATTTCAAGATAACAACACGTAATTTAATTCAACTACAATTTTATATCAAATTTTTATTTATTAAAAACAGAAAAACTATATTTAAAACTACATGATAATAATTTTAATCGATAACATTTCAAAAGTTATCTTCTTTAGATACTTTGGATAAAAATAGTGTTTTAAACCGATTGATATAACTTCGATTGAAATCGTATTAAGCAATAATAAATTGGTTATTATTAATTATTATTATATTAAAAATCGTAATATATTATTTATCATTTGACAAGATTTCATTAGAAACAAAAAATATTATCTAAATTCATCGTAGAAAAGTTTGTTAACGATCGTGAAAGATAACTAATGTAAGTACTATACGCTTAAAACCTGTTGAGCTAACTTATCGATACGATATCGATAGTACGTTTACGTTTCGTTACTTTATGTTACGTGCTTGTTAGTATTTATACACTATATATATATATACGTCCGATTGTTTGAAGAAATATTTATATCGTTAGATCAAAAATTGATTGTAACGCGGTATTGTTTGCTCTTATCCGTCTCGTTCGATTAAAAAATGATAAAAATAAAAATTGTATCGCGACAGGTTGAAAAATATTGGTTTGGTTAAAAAAAAACAAATGTCGAATTTTTGGCGACAATTCAATAGGGGGGAAAAAATCCGTCATTATTTTTCCACCAATTCAATATTTTCCAAAGGTTTCTTCAATTTCTTCTTTTTTTTTTTTCTTCATTCAAAACCACTACCACCACCACCCACCCTCATCACCTTTTTTCTCTTTTACCATTTTATTTTATTTTTTTTTTTTCTTTTTTATCTTTCTTTTTTTAGTTCCTTGCTTCCGTTACTCCGTAGGTGAATTTTTTTCGTCCCAATAAATCTTTCATTTGCATCGGTTTCGTGAAGGGGGAAAAGGCGTATCGTATCGATATTGGAATACGGGTCCATGGTAGCTTTAATGCAAAGGGTGCCTTTGGCGTTCGCAAAATCGAGAATCGATTTTACGGATCTAGGAATTGCATCGACTAGCATCATCTGTCTATTCAATTTTGTTTTCTTTTATCTATTTTTTTTTCTATCTCTCTCTCTCTCTCTCACCCTCTGTCTCCCTTTCTATCGTCCCCTCGTATACGATGAAGAGAACAACTTTAAATTTAGAAACGACAGAGATTATTCTATCAGTTTTGTCGTTCAGTTGGATTTTCTTCTTTTTTCCCCCTTTGTTTTAATAGGGTTTAAAATTAAAATGATTAATAATCATCGTTAAAAGCGTTTGTTTTTATTATTAAACGTAAAGGGAAATTTAATTGGATTTAACGATAAATTGAATGAATGAATGAATGAACGAACGAACGAACGAACGAACGAGTGAATAAATAAATCAATCTATCAATTATATTAATTAATTAATTAATTAATTATTGGGCAAGAGTAAACTGATGAAAATTATCTTCAAAGGTAGCTTAATGAAATTCAAATGACATAAGAGAATCAGTCGACCCTTTGTAATAGGATATCAGTGTTGGCATGGTCTAAGGAAATTTCAATTAGTGTATCCCCCTCGAATGATGCCATTTAAATCGTATTAGTACAATCTAAACACGGTTACGGGGGGAGGTTACGGGACATTTAAAATCAAGGATTCGTTATTTTCTCGAAACGCGAAAAAGAAAGAAAACAAATACCCTCATTTATGTGTTTTCAAAGAAAACGACGAAGTACACACAGAAGCGCGCGCGCGCGCGTGCACTTCACACGCATACTTTATCATCGTAGGCTAATTATTTATTTCAGAAAAAACAAAATAACGATCTGTAAAACGATGCGAGAAACCGAGCAGGAACCGAAACGACTGAAAAATAATTAATTAAAAGAAAAGAAAAATTATAATTAAATATAATAAAAAAAAATAATTATAGCAGTTTGTTTAAACTTACCAAATAGAAGTTACGCGAGTTTTATGAGAATGAGAGATATTTCGTAAGATACAAATTGGATGATGCGTGTTGTCCCAGTAGAGAAGGTACGTAGAACCTCTTGGATACTTGGACCGAACAAGGGGTAGGTATCCTAAGAATGGGGGTTGGTTGTCGTCGCGTTTCCGTGCTGGGTAGAAAACGTGGACGTCCACGCAAGCAGCGAGTAGGAAACTGGAAGGAACTAACGTTTCAGGCGCGTGTGTGTGCTCCCAAATTACGAATCCAGCCACTTGTAGCGCCGCCGCCGCCGCCGCTGCCGCCGTCACCACCACCCCATCACCCTTCCCACCTAGTCACCCCCATTGCCGGTAAACAGGTGAGAAAGAGAGAAAGAGGGAGAGAGAGAGAGAGAGAGAGAGAGAGAGAGAGAAAGATAGGCGCGCCTATACCCTTCGAGAGAGGGGTTCGACCCTTTTCTCCGGTTATCAGCCATTCTTATCATCCGTTCCATTTTCTTCTCAACTATTATTTTCTTCTGTGTTATTTTCTCATCTCTCTCTCTCTCTCTCTCTCAGCGAGAATATTCTCCTCATCATAAATCCCTCCCTTCCTGCTCCTACTTTCGAAGAAGACTCCCGCAGCTAAACTACACCAGATTTTCTACCTTTTTTTTCCCTTTTCCTACCTTCCTCCCTAACCCTCTTGTTCCTCAGGCGTAGTTGGGTCTACACCTCCCCTGCAGGCAGCAAGCTGCTACACCAACTTGACGAAATCGGAAGTACACTTGCGTGCGCACCCGTCCATCGATCTATTTTAGCTCACCTACGCTCCTGCCAGCCCTGTACTTGCTTTCCCTCTCTCTTTCTCTCTTCTCCCTTTCCCCTTTTCGTACCTGCCCAGAGCCCCTCTCTCCTCCTGACCCCTGCATCTACTTCTACCCCTGACACTGCCACTAACCCTCTACCCCTGTCTCCCTGTCCTATTTTGTTCCGTTCTGTCCTTGCCATCTTTTCGTTTCAACAAAAAAAGAAAGCTCTGTTTTTCCAACTAATTCTTAATCGAGTAACCACTTTGCAAACTGCAAAAGTTCATATATTATTTATTCCTTTTGGTTTTTTTCCTTCTCTCTTATTCTCCACCCTTTTTTTTCTTTAATTCTTTTACTCGTTGTTAAAAAGTCAACAAGAAAGAACTTAAAATACGACATACTATTTTTATTTCAATTAATTAAAATTAATTAATCGTTCTTTTACGTTTATTTCGATTACGTAATCGCTGCGTTACATACAATTATTATTAACGTTCTTTAAGAGACATTTCATTTTATTTAATTTTTCTTCATTAAAATATATAAAATACAGAGGAAAAGGAGAAAAGGACGATACTAGAATCTCGTTATAATTATTATTGGAAGTTATTGTATCGTTCGCTTGTTTTTTTCTTTTATTTTTATTTTTTTCAGAAGCATTAGAATATTTATGACACGTGTATTAAAAAAAAAAAAATTAATGATAAATGAGGTAGAGAAAGTATACGAAAAATCGTAATAGAGAGTATTCGTATGTAAGATTATTTCATGGAAAGTACAACTACGGTTCTATTTAATGGCTATAATTATAACTTACGAGTTAAGAAAGCGACAATTATCATGCTCGAGGAATTAAATACAATACATCTTTAGACGTTCGCGCTTTTATTTTCAATTTTAAATGACACTTATACTTTCTCCGGTAATTTACATTTTTTCTTTTTCTCGTCTAATCGGTTTGTAGCTTCTTGTTACCTGCTGCAGACCGTGTAAATCATCCTCTCAACGAAAGTATTTATATTTCATTCCGGCGTCTTTGTGACTACAGTCTTTAGTATAATATCTGTAACACTCGTAGTAACAACGTCGTCTCTCAAATATTAACTAATATTAAATAATCAATTATAATATTCAATATATTTCAATACGATTTATATATATATCATTTAAATTAATTAAAATGTTCATCTATAAACGATATTTACAATTATTTCTAATTAACTTAATCATATTTAATATAGAAATAAATGCATGGAACATTTGGAATATGGAAAAGTTTCCACAGATACGACGGTTTTGGCAAACCAACGAAAATCGATCTCGAGAATCTTACGATCGCGATACTCGCGTGGTTCAAAATATTCAATCGGCACATAATCTTAGAGAAAAACGACGTAAGTTTACAATTAAACGAACAAAACGAAGAAACAATAAAAACAAATATATATTAGGAAATTTCAATTCAATTTAATTATGTGCATTTTTTGCTCTATTTTATACTTGACAACCTAATATATATATAGAAAATAATAATAATAATAATAATAATAACAAACTTTGTATTAATTTATATTTAGTTTTTCCATTATTCACGGTGGTAAAATTTGATAATAATGTTTGTGGTGGTTTGAACGGGGAAAATGGTACTTGCATATCGTCGGCAGAATGTTCTAAACGTGGTGGTATATCCAGTGGAATTTGTGCCAATGGTTATGGCGTATGTTGTATCGGTAAATAATATTTATCTTTGATATATAATGGCAATATTTTCATTAGCTTTATATTTCTATTAATAATTACTCCTTTTTTTTAAGTCATGGTCTCGTGTGGACAAACAGTTAATGATAATAATACATACTTTGTTAATACCAATTATCCATCACCGTTCGACGGTACTGAATCGTGTCAATTGACGTTAATTAAATCAAATCCAGATGTGTGCCAATTTAGGTAATTAAGAAAAATACGTTTTATTGTTCTGTTAATACATAGGATACAAAAGGATTTATAAAATATTATTTTTAGAGTATTTAATTATCAGTCGTTCCGTGCATCAAATCGTTCAGAATGTTTCGTGTATTTGTTTCTCTTTGTTTTTAAACAAACATTTATTTTACATCACATACGTGATTGTAATAATAATATTTTTTTCTTTACGTATACTTTGATAGAATTTGTAATATTTATTATTAGGTTGGATTTTGTACAATTTACGATAAGAGGACCTGAGACAACAAACAATTTGTGCACGTACGACCAATTTATTGTCTCCGGTGGTAATCCAGTCCCAACCATTTGTGGAACCAATAATGGCAATCACAGTAAGTTCAATTTTGCGTGCGTGTGTGTGTGTTTTCTTTACGAGGAAGGGTATAAAATGAAATTCTTCGTTGACCAAGTATACGAATGAATTTTTTATTTTTCTTCAAAGTGTACATAGACGCTGGTATAGGACAAACTAATCCCATTACACTGACATTCGTCACGAGCGGAAATTCCTTCCCACGATCCTGGAAAGTTCGAATCTCACAGATTCGTTGTAGTACAATTTACAGAGCTGAAGAAGGCTGTTTACAATATTTTACCGGTGTATCTGGACAAATGAAATCATTCAATTTTGATCCCACGACTGGGTTGCAATTGTCCAATCAGGATTACAGTATATGTATCAGAATGGAAAGAAACTTTTGTGGTATCCAATATATGCCCTGTTCTGACGAAGGTACGACAAACATACAAACATTTCTTTCGCATAACTTTCAAAATTAGTAGAATATCAATCGAAGATTTAAACAAGAGACAAAGCTTCTAATTTGTGATTAGCAAAAAAATTGTGAAACTTTTTCATGCGAATTATAAATTAGTATATTAGTGTTACCTTGGGTTGTATATACACACAGATGATATCTTCTTATTCGTCGAATGAAATTCGATAAGACATAAATAAATGTTACAGGTACTATAGTAACCAGTGGGCCAGGACAAATGTCTCGTAATAACGCGTTTACTTTAACGGGTAATACTCAAGCAACGCAAATAGCTTCTATGACAGGTGCCATGTGTCAAACAGACTACCTGATGATACCTTGTGCGATTAACGCAGGTAGAACTCCTTCGATGTCAATCACCTGTGTTGACAGATTGTGCGGTGGTACCTTTAATGCCGAGAGTCAAAACTTAAACTCATCTTCGGTCATTAGTGAGTGTTCAATATTTTTTCTTACGTTTACATTGAAAAACGTTCTTGAAAAGACCCATCTATA
The DNA here is from genome assembly GCA_023678845.1 of Mischocyttarus mexicanus. Lineage (NCBI taxonomy): Eukaryota > Metazoa > Arthropoda > Insecta > Hymenoptera > Vespidae > Mischocyttarus > Mischocyttarus mexicanus. The sequence continues at coordinate 428,158 of JACGTP010000037.1, read as the reverse complement.
TAAGACTTTATTATATACTTTATTATAATATATATAAATGTTCGTTTATATATTTATTATAATTTATTTATTTTCAATAGCAAAAAGAACAACTTCTCTCAATAAAATAATTTTGTCTTTTTAGGCACTGTTAAACCATTCAGATTAATATTTCATACAGATGCAGTAGAAGCACCGAATGATGTTGGAAATAGAGGTTTTTGTTTAAATTATGTTCAACAACCGTGTACGACTAAATTGAGGTAAGATATTTTAAGGCATACGTCCAATTGGAAAATGAAGGAAATGGAATTATTCAAATCATTAGGAGTCCACAGTTTATTTCAAGATCTTTCCAAATGTCTTACAAGTTTTCTTAATCAATACTAGGACGATGTTAATCCGATTAAAAAATAGGATCTCGCGGGTATTATATTTAATATCTTTTTATTTTCTTCTTCTTCTTCTTCTTCTTCATCTTCTTCTTTTTCTTTTTGCAAGTAAACGTAATAACACTCGAACAACAAATACGCTTGTATTTAGTTTTTCTTCTCGTAACTTATATAATTCGTTATTCGATTATTTTATTACGCTCACACTTCTTTTGATTTTATTATTTCTTTTTATTTTTATTTGAATCTGTTTTGTTTTCATCGCACCTATCATCTAAAGTAATGATCAATCAGACTTTTAATCAGCCAATCATGCGAATCTTTAATACACGTGTAACATACGACAATAGTGCATCTTTTAGATAATATAATAGATTTTCACACAATAACACGTCGATATATGTTTCTATATACAAAATGTCCTGTAACAAACGGAAAATGAGATTCTTTATAAAAGAAAAGATAAGTTGATTTTTATGATTATTAATATTTTTACGATAAATTGTTAACATGATTGAATATCTTCAATATCGATTACTACTCTTATACTTATCGAACAAAATCTTTTACGAACAAATTCGATTCTACATTTTCTTTTATTTGATTTTTAATGTAGAATCATCCCCTTACTCGATTTGTATCATTAGTTACAGGACATCTTGTATATACTTAAATATATAATATATATACATAAAATATCATAGATTAAACATTAATATTTCATGAAACAATTTTAACGAGAAATATAGCACGAGTTGTTTTTTTTCTGCAGATAATTTAATTCGTGTCGTTTTATCTTAAATAATAAATCAATTAGCGTACTTAAAATATAAACAAATCTTCCTAGCAGTCAATTAAAGTTATCATTTTAATATTTGAATTAATTGTTTATGATCTTCCATCGAATCTTGCTCTAAGTTATCTTCTGTACTATCGATAAAAATATTATCGAGAAAGTTTAATCTTTGTAAAGATGAAAAAGACGTATTCTATTTTTTTCTTCAAGTCGTTAATAAAAAAATGCATTGGTAGTCCCGTATTTGTAATTATTTATAATTATAATACATATATATATATTTAATATTTTTCAGGAAATATTCATGAATGGGCTGGGTATGTAAATTACAACGTTTAGGTATGTAGTAGCATTTTAATCGACTGCTAGGAGTAAACCTAAATTACTAATTAACATAAAACCTTCATATTATTTCCCCAATCGTGAATCGAATGTTAATGAAAATATGAGATGAAAATTAATACGATAGACAGCAAGCAGTCTTCCTTCATTGAATTATATCATTATTATTCAATTATTAAACGTACGTTGATCCTCGTAATATCACAAAGCGGTGTTAGAAAGTTTATTGATATATTTGTAAATGGCAAATTCACGATGGTACGGATTTAATTGAAAAAAAAGAAAGTATGTTAAAAAGTTTGACTCGTCTGATCGGAATATTAAAAAGAAAACGTTTCTCCCAATATTTTTCCTTATTTTTCTTTTATCTCTTAACCGATCATAAAAGTCAACTTAATGAGAATAGTTTAGAGTAAAAATCTTTCAAAGTACAAACGTTCAAACTTACTAATTATTATTGTTGTTGTTATTATTATTATTATTATTATTAATATTATTATTATTATTTTAATCTCTAACCAAGAGAAAGACCTTTTTTAATAAGCACCATATGTAACGCAATATGTTGCTGGAAAAAGATAGTTATATGGAAAGATAGAAAGATAGAAAGATAGAAAGATAGAAAGATAGAAAGATAGAAAGGGAGAGAGAGAAAGAAAAAGAAAGAGTTGCCGATGCTAGACCATTTAATCATTACAGGCCGTTACGATTAGTTGAATAATATTTTTAAAAAATCCTATCTCAACTTTTGCCATTCAATAATCTTCTTTTTTTTATTCGAAGAAAAGGATGCGACATTGAAGATCGATTTTGATCAGCTCACAACTATTTTAGTGCCATCTAAATTGAATAGGCGATTTTAATATATATCTTTGGTATAAAAGCAAATAAATTCCACGTAGCATTTATCACTTCCTTCATATTACGATTGAAATAAACGTTAATTGTTTTTTGACGATAATCAAATAAATAACGTATTCAATTTAAAAAGTATTTCAACTTAATTAAAACATTTCAATGATTGTCAATATTTTATAGAAAAATCTTAAGACAAATTTCTTTCTTACAATTAGATTCTAATATATTCATTCTTTCTATTGTTCTTTTATTTTATTTTATTTTTTCGTTCGTTCAATAGTTGCAGTCATGTTATTTGCAAAATTTCTTGAGTGTCTTTATGTATAAGTTAAATCATCTGTATCGATTTGTATATTAAAAATTGTGTTGTATAATGTATATGTAAATACTTGTCTCTACGTAAATCTTAAGATTCTTAAGATTCCATATATCAAACAAACGTATTCTTATTTGTAGTAATTTAATCTCTTACGAGAAGATTAATCAATTCCATTTTTCTGTTGTCTCGTAAAATCTTGTGAAAATAATAATTATGAAAAAAAACAGAAGTCGTGCTTATAAGATTCTTGGCAGTGTAAAATTATGTTTAATTGTATTATTATTATTATTATTATTATTATTTTATCATTTCTTTTCGATCGGGCACAATATTTAACGCGAGAACATAAATGCACGATATATTTTTTAAAAGCTCTTACAATTAGAATATTAATTTTACATCACGTTATAATCATCGCACTTTTTTTTTCGATGTTATGTTAATCGTTTTTTGTTTTTTTTTAGTATAAATGCGATTTCTTTTTTTTTTCTTTTTTTTGATTGAAATTAATGTCCAGTTTGCGGTTTTGTTCGAACTCGATATTATTCCATCCTCATTTTTTAATTTATCACTTTATGTTCATTCATAAATAAGATCAATGCCGATCTTATTATAAGGTCATCCAAAAATATCTATAAATGCGTTTTTTTATTCCTTTTTTTCTATCATTTATTTGTTATCAAAAATTCTAATTAACGTCGCAAACTGTCGTTCTATCGTTTATTTTTTCTCTCTCTCTTTTAAAAAAAAAAACAACAAACATTTAATCTTATGGCCTGTATTATAATTTAATAGTAAAGGATTGAAACTTGGTCTAATATTGGCAACTCTGCCCTTCTTCGTCTGATTCAAGTCTTGTTTAAACGTAACGAATACGTATAAGTGTATGTAAAGTATGTGAGAAACGATCGTCAAATATTAGATCGATCATCTCCAAAAACTTCCCCCATTTTAACCATTTCCTTTCTTTTTTTTTTTCATTTTCATTTTCATTTTTTGTTTTTTTCTTTTTATACTCTTTGGTACATCACGTCATAGTAACAATACATCGAATTAAGACATTTCTTTAGCTTTCATAAAATACGTAAGCATGTCAATCGGTAATGGAAATACGATCGTTGAATTCTTTTCAGCCGAAATTGTGTTAAGCGTCTGCGATTAAAAAACAAACATAAATAAAAAGATACAAAATTAATCATTAACGTATAAGTATTTTCTAAATTTTTATACATATTATAAAAAATAATAATAATAATTAAATGTTATCTAATGATATCGTGTTTGATTATTTTCTTACCTGAAGGTAACGTAATTGCAATGCCGCAGGTGAATCACCGATTACTTCAGATGCTTCTCTTAATGCCCTACTTGCCTTTTGTTCACCTTCAGCAGCGATCACCTAATTAAATGAATCAAAATATTCCATACATGGATCATTCTTTATCTTTCTGGTCATGTAAATAATAATAAATAATAATAATTTTAATTAATGATTACCTTAGCACGTGCTTCGCGTGCAGCTTCTGCTTCTGCAGCCATTGCACGTTGCAATTGTACAGGTAACCTAACGTCTTTGCTATACAAATTAAATTTATTTTTAATGAAAAAAAACAAAAGTAATATTAAGGAAGATCGATTCGATATTTTCTTGTTTTTTTTTTTTAAATACTTACATCTCAACTCGTTCGACTTTTATACCCCAGGTATCGGTAGCTTCATCCAAGGAAATCTATGATGCATCTTATTAATCAATTTTCTTTTATATATATAATATTAATGTACGTATATTTAATAATTATATTAAACATACACACACACACACACACGGTAAATAAAACAACATTTGTTATTAGGTGTACAAATAAGTTATCGCCGTTCAACAAAGTATGGCTTTATGATTAAATTATGGTTAAAATTGTCTCATGTAAAACGTCATATCGTAGGGTTTGACATCTCTCGACAACCTAATCTTGATATATTAGTAATTTTGTATCAATAACAGATATTTTTTTTCGTTCGAAAGTGTCGAGTTTTGAGCCGAATAAGCATCATTTGCGGGAACTTTTGATTAAATTATTTAATTTAAAGAAATCTGCATCTGATGAGCATCGATTGTTTGTGGAAGCATATTTCGAGGCTTTTTTAAGTTAGAGAAGTTTTCATGAATGGTTTTTAAGTTCAAGAATGGAGACTGTAACGTTGAAGACAAAATACGTAAGGGAAGGCTGAAAATGTACGAATACGCGGAATTGGAAACATTATTGGTTGAAAATTCGTGCCAAACGCAAAAAAAAACTTGTACTTATATTCGGAGTAACTCAGCAAGTAATTTTACATCATTTAAAATCATCAAATGCTTAATTTTTTAATAAGAACGGCGGAAATTTATCTGTACACCTAATATAATACTAGAATAATAAATAACACCGACTATCTGTATAATTTTTAACAATTATTTTTACATTATACTTTGTTATAATTAATAGACGCAGAAATTAATTTTAGTGTCTTGTATAAATAAGAAATTTGTTATTTCGAGTTCATTTCTACGTTTAATTAATTAATTTTTTATTTTCAAATAAACAGTTAAGACCACGTAAGATAATGAATAAAATAAAATAATAGAATAGTTGAAGGATATAAATAAACGTACCTGCATGTTACCAGAAATAGTTTCACGTTCGCTGAGTATTTCATGAAGTGGTCTCGTACCCATAGTATTTCGAAGTGTCGTTTGTGCGAGAAGTCTTGTACTATGATGTGCATTTTCAACATTGGCAATAGATATAGTAGCATTATTAACACGATAATAAACTACTGCATCGACGGACACGGTAACGCTATCCTTTGTTAATACCTGTACAATAAATCAATACGTTTCATTTTCATTATCTGTTATAGGCATATCAGCATTGAAATTTATTCAAAGAAAAATAATATAAATTGTTATATTAATTATAAACATACCTCTTGGGGTGGAACATCATAAGTTCTCGTACGCAAATCGACACGAGCGTAATTGTCCACGCAGGGTAAAATGAAGAAAATTCCTAGAAACAAAATTATCTCTTTATTCTTTTTTTTTTATTCAATGTATTGTCGTTCGTTTATAAATTTATGTTCTCTCAATTTTTCTAAACAGGTATGCGCATCTCTTTTATATTTTTTTACGTTAATACAAATATTTTTTGTAAATGTTTTATAGACACGTTATAGCAAACACGCTATAACGTGCTTATAATTATTAATGAAAACTTACCAGGACCTTTCGCACCACCAGATAGAAGACGACCTAATCGGAATATAACAGCTCTTTCGTATTCCTGTACAACCTATAAACAAAATATATAAAAATGTAATTGTCAATAATTGATTAGTTACCGAAAAAAATCAAATATTATTCATTAGCTTAAATTAAAATTTAAATTCATATGTATACTAGCAGTTATCACCCGGCATTCGTTGCAATGTCTCTCGAGCTCACTCTAAATGTTTTAATAAAATGTCACAAATATTAAAGAATATGCTAGTAAAATTTTTTAAATAGAAATAAGATATATTCTGTAATTTTTAACATATATATATGTATAGAGATTTATCAAAAATTTCAGATTTATCAAACAATATCTTTTCATAGTTTTAATCGAATATAATCGATATATACATAAATATAAAAAATATAAATATAAATAATTATCTAAATATTAAGAAAGAAATGAACATTAATAATTAGAAATAGAAAACCAGATGTTCAAAAGTAGGTCACTGGTAAGAAAAGTAGGTCAGTGGTAAGAAAAGTAGGTCACTGGTAAGAAGTAGGTCAGCGGGACAAACTATTGAAAGAAAGATAGGCGAAGATGTACGTCCAAGTTAAATGAGATTAGGCATCGGTACTGATTACATCTCTCGGAGAATTCTAGGAAATTCGTTATATATGAAATACACATAGAAAAACATTCTTTAACTACCGGCTTAGTTGAGCGTTCAATCTTTTGTTTACGTTCGTCTCTCTCCGTCGCTCCTCGGCCGGTGTCAACAACCTAACGTTGTCATTTAAATTCTATTATGAATTTCGTCGTTAGATTTGTTATTAACCTTCGTGTATGTTCGGTATTTGTCGATTTTATTCGTAACTACTTTTCATATTAATCGTTAGTCTTCTTCGAGCGTCGGAAGGAATAACAAGGATATTATTTAAAGTATATAATTAATTTCGCGTCGCGTATACGTGTGTGCGTGTATTCTTCCTATGCAAGTGGTATTGCATATGTGTACGAGTGTGTGTAGTGCATATATGGATACAGTGCAATTATGGATATGGATATGCAGCATTGGATATAAGGACAAAGTACATGTAATGTAAGCTGACCATAATTTTTAACCTTTTTAACATTTGATCGCGAGTAGTAGGATTTTTAATAAAAAATTTAATTGGTAATCGTAACGTTATAGAATATTTTAATTGGACAGTGTATGCACGCGTTTCTATGCACACGAATAACTTTCGCTACATCCATAGAACTGGAATAGGGTTTAGATTTATTTCATAATGATGCGTAATCAACTACATCTCTGCAAGTGACAGCTATATTTTTTTCATTATTTTTCAAACACTCGAGCATTTTTTTTTCTTTTCTAATATACAAACGCGTCTCGATTTGCTGCCAAGGAACACTTACACATCCAAGCATTCATAGTCCCTTGTTTTATATCAGACACACGTATTCACTCTCTCACTCATTTTTTTATAAAAGAGTACATAAAAGAAGCATTCATTTATATAATCAACATTTTTGACTATTATAAATCTCTCGAATAAACGGATGGATTTTTATTACTATTAACAGAATTCTCAAGATCTTTTATAGAACGTCAACGACGCTTGGAGGTCAATTGTCCGTTCTATTAATAATGCAACGAGGGTGATAGCTATTTATACAGTGACCGTTAAAAAAAAAAAAGAAAAAAAAACTTGTCAATACACTTGTTACATCTTTGTAATATTTTACCTTGAAGCAAACGAAGAGCGAAAAGGGCATAGTCAATATGACCAAAATCCATGACAATATCACCAGGATATTACCGCAAGCCGTTGAATCAGTTTGCGTTGAATCTTCCGCTAAAACAATATAAAAAAAAAACAAATATTATTCATTAATGCAATTTCATTGAACAATTATTTAAACTATAAATATCAAATAGCTTTTCTATATAAAAATTCTTCTATCATTAAAAATCAAATGTATATGATTAATTTTTCTCTTTGTCTCTTTCTTCTTTAATTTTTCTATTTTTGCTTTTTATTTGCTTTTGTTTCTTAATATTTTCGAAAGATAGAACACGAAAGAAAATATTCGACTGTATTAAATTCGTAAAATATAAAACGTCAAATAAACTCTTACACATACTAAAAAAACCAGTCGAGTAATTCTCGCTCAATAAAACTCATTCAAACACAGAATCGATCTTATTAACGATAACATAACACACACCGAAAGAAAAAGACTAACAATTTACCGGATCGATATATTCTTATATATGTTAACATACATACATACAAATGCGCGTCCTTTTCTAGGAAAAACTACGTAGATAGACTTCTAACGGAATAAATTTACATACATAAACATCTAACCGTTTGATATACCAATAATCAAAAAAATAATAAATTCTTTTAAATAATTCCCATCGTCTGTTACAAAATACTTAATAAATTCATAAACGTATAGTTAAAAAACAACAAAATTTGTTGACAAATTTTAAAGAAGACCGCACCTATACAAACACATACATACACTCGATTCCAAAATTAATAATATTATTATAAATGAAAGATATTTTTGAAAAATAGATTTTTAAGCTTACCGTCTGTCATAACGAAAATGTTACTAGAAACTTGCCTAGTGACCCGTTGACCTAAGTCACAGAATCGTTACCCCTTTCTCTCTGAATCCCTCCCTAACTTCCTTTCCCACCCTCTTCTGCCTCTCTCAACCTTCTTTCTCTTTCTCTTTCTCTTTCGTAGGCTCGATTTTAAGGTCTGTATTGGACCTCCCCCCCCGTGTAAGAAAAAATTATTCCAGATTCGTAAGGTATCACACTTTTTACGATTACGAATATATCCACCCTTTCCTTGCAGTGTTCAACCACCCACTCACTCACTCACTCACTCACTCACTCACATGAATAAAATTCTATCTTTTTCTCCTCGTAGTGGCATGCGCGAAATGCGCGAAATGCGCGCACTCCCTTTTCCTTTCCAACCCTCTCTCTTCCCATCCTTTATATTCTCCTTTCTCCCCTATATAACTCTGACCTACTCTTTTATTTTATTTTATCACTGTGTCCAGTTTGTCTACTTTTCCATCAACAATCCCCTTTTCTCTTCTACTCCCCTACTTTTACTCTTTTTGTTTTCCTTTTGCTTTTTCTTTCCAATGAAAACGACATTTTCCAATAACAATGTTTTAGTTCCCGTTTTTTTTTTCATATTCAGTGTATCGCAGGATAAAATGAATTTTACAAAATGTTATTGTCGATCGTTACAATTTTTTACTACTATCCTTTCGTTTTAATGCAACGTACATCTTGATTACTTTTTCCAATTTCTTTTCTTATTCTATTTTATTTTATTTTATTTTTTCCAATGAAAGTGTCGCACAAGTCGACGATGACGTTTCATTTCCTGTATCTTCTTATATTTATTCATTTATTTATTTATTTAACATTTAATTGAATTAAATGGACATTCGCGTTGTAAGCTCATTAGAATTTTTATTTTATCCTTTGTCGCAACCTACGTCCAGTCTGCTGCTTACTTTTTCCATTTCCTTTTCTATTTTTTTTTTTTTCTAATGAAAGTGTCACACACGTCAACGTTCTATTTTCTGAGTTTCTATTTTTCTTTTTTCTTCCTCTTCTTTTTCTTCTTCTACTTCTTCTTCTTTTATCGATTGAAAAGGAAATTACAGGGTGGAAGAAATTTTCTCGTTAGAATTTGTATAACATTTAATACAATGGCTCTTTTTTTTAATCGATTTTCCTTTCCACGTGTATATATACATAGTTTAGGAACTATATTTCTAACTCAATGATGAAGATAGTGTATATACATGTATGTATATTAAGTACGTGCAAGGTGAATGCTATAGAGTAACCAAGTTCAGCTATAACTGGCTGATTAATGTCCGCTTATACTACTTTCTTACTATTGAAAATTCTTCATTTCATTGCTCTTGTTATTTTGCATAAGATATCGATTAAAATATTATTTTGATACTACCAAGTTCGTACTATAGTTGCATATAATGTTCCTATGGAATTCACATTTTTAACATTTCCAATAACTTTAAACGCGTTTATATTGACCGACTATAATTAAAATATTAGCTTGTCAAATATGAAATGGAGTAAATTGCATAATTGACAATCTAATATATTCATTTAATTGTTTTTCTTTAATACAAAAAATAATATCTTACCTCCGATAATACGATTTCGTATATCATCAGGACGCGTGTTAATCTGAATCGTAGACCCATTGCCATTAGTTAAAGTCGCCATAGGAAGAGATACTTCTATGGGGTTAACGCGAGTTTCAAATTTCGCCACCTAAAATCATTTCATTTGAATTATCAACAAATATAATTTTATAAAACAGTAAATTTCTTTTTATTTCAAATAAATCATCGAACACGTAAACACACACGTATGTGATTCACGAAAAGAACTTTGGGATTCCCCCAAAAGAAAAAACAAAAATAAAAAAACAATTCTTTTAGTCGAACCATACACATTTATTATTAACATCGTTATAACTATTACAATAAATCATTGTTGTTTATTATCTCGAAGAATAGTGAATTATTAAAATTGAAAGTTGTTTTTTTCAACCTGTTTTACGTGTACTACAACAGTTATATGAACTAAAACAATGTGTGTGTGTGTATGAAAATGCTCGTTAAATTTATTTCTAGAACACTCTCTACTATGATTTTACGGACACGATAACGTCCTGCGCCAATTTAATAATGCATGCAATTTTATTTCGACCAAATTCGTATAGATTAATCAAAATAATTTTAATCGGCTAAAAAAGCACTTGAGAAGAAAAGAAAGAAGAATTTTTATAATAATATTTTATTTTATTTGATAAACCATCGTTCCATGCAAAACAACATAAATCAAAACAACAAAACATAAAGCATCCTTGGTAATAATATCTTATCGAGATAATATCAATAGAAAACACGTTGCTGACGTACGATAAAATCTTTCTCTCTCTCTCTCTCTCTCTTTAGCTCTTTATTCTTCTCTTAGAATAGGATTAATATTTACCATCGACAAAATTAGATCAACCAAACTTTGTGTGTTCATATTTAAAAATAACGCAAGTACAAATTTATTATCCAACAATTGCAACGGTGGATTGGAGGAGTCTAACGAAAATTGAATGATTTCAAAAAAGAATTTGATTTTACAATTTATTTTTGTATTATAATTATAAAACCTGTTTTTAAAAAATAAAAAAAAGATATAAATTATAAAATAACTTAACAATATTCGTCTATTTTCATAATTACCGGCATCATAAACGTAGTATACGATGAAACAAATAAAATACTTCGACTAGAAAATGCTCTTCTTGATTTTTAAATACAAAGTAAAAAACAAATCTTACATTTTATCAAATTGTATATAAATAAATGAAAAAGTTATTTTTAAAAGGATTAAAAAATACATTCTTTTATTCCTTGTTGATGCCTTTTTTGTTGTTGTATTTTTCCAGATGGAATATATATTACATCCCTGATGTAAATTGGTATAAGAAAAATAATACGAGGAATGATATTGGGTATAAGACAAAAAATTAAAAAAATAAAATATAAATAAAATAAAATAAAGGATTAACATAGAAATAATGAAATGAGAATAATATTGTATTAAGTTTAAATCACCTTGTGTCGTTTCTTCTTACACAAATGAAAAGGTGGACACAATGTAGACGTCGCCGTGGCTTCAGAGACCTTTGTACAAGACGACGACCGCCACCCTAACTAGCAGTAAGCATTGGTTTAACACTATAACTCGACCACGCGCAGTTCGTCCTTGCGTACCGATACCCTTCCACTTTCAAACGGTGCTGACCCCTTGTCATTAAAGCATTCAAATGAATCCTTTGGAAATATCAAACATTTTCATCGTTGAAAAAAAATATTAGAAAATCATCTTCAATAAATCATTTTTAAAAAAAACCTTGTCCGAAGGGATAATCTCAAGATAAGAATCAGAATTTCCTTTTTTTCTTTCTTTCTTTCTGTAGAATATTCGAGCCAATAGATCTAAACAATGAATAATAATTATCTCGAATATTTATTTAATTACATTCAACTTGATATTAATTATTTGCTCTTTTCTTTTTGTTCTTTTTAAATATTTGAAAAATTACAAAAGAAATTTATTCGAAGGTCGGACACTAATCGGAAGTTTTCCAAACGAAATACGTTTTAAATATCGTTTATTAGGTATAACTAAAACAGCTATAGGAGGTATATGAAAAGCTTTTAAATGTTATATGTGAGAATAAATGCACGTGTCCTACTATCGAACTTAACTTTTTTACACGTAAAGCATAACGTAAAAGGTTCAAGGATTCGTAAAAGGGTCAATAACCAATCTATACTTTATGTATTAATTACTCTAAAAAAAGACAATAATTAAATTTTCCTTTATGATCGTGGTGTTTATTAACATCAGGCTAGAATGTATGACAATATTAATGTATAATGCATTATATTTCTTGATTTATTAAAAACAGCTTTTCTTTATTCTTTATAAATAGCATTTTTAAACTTTCACTTTTATCCTGAAGTGGATGTATTATTAATATTATTTATTTATTTATTTATTTATTTATTTATTTATTCTTATACTGACAATACGTCTAAATTAAAAGCGCAAAAGTATTCGTTTTAAATCGTAATGTCACTTCGATTAAAATTTATCGGTATCTTAAAGAATACTATTATTATTATTATCACTATTATTATTATAATTATTATTATTATTAAAATTATTACTATTATTAAAATTATTACTATTATTATTATTATTATTATTATTAGAATTATTACAACCGACGAATAAAAATTGAAATATAAAAATGCACTGGTCTTATAAACCCTTTTTTGGATAGACAAACGATTTGTGAACGGTATTTAATAAATTTTTATTGCTCGTAATTTTCGTGCAAATTGATGACACTTATATGAATTCATCGCGTAATTCTCTTAAGTATATAATTAAATATATATAAACGTGTGTATATATATGCACTTAGACAAATTATCGTGGCGAGTTTGTTAGAATGACAGGTGAAACAATGTACATGGAACGTTTGGTCTTGTGGTCAAAATTACACCAGCGGATCAATCGTGAATAATCTTTAAAATACTGGCTTTTATAATCATTTTTGTTTTTTTTTTTCTTTTGATAATACTCCGTTATCATATTCTTCCTATTACGTATAATAAACTTTTGTTTCGTCTTTTTTTCTTTTTTTTTCTTTTGACTAGCATTTAAAAAGCGAGACCAGCCTCGGAATAAGTTGTAAAGATTTTTTCAATAGAGTTTGCATAAGCTGCTGTCCTCAGATCAAGTCCAAGGTTAAACTTCATAGCGGTCTTCATGATGGCCTATATATGGGAAAATAATTTAAATAAAAAAAGAAATATATATTTATATATATTTGTATCATTTATCATTAATGTTAAAAATGATCATAAAATATTAAAACCTACCCTGGCAGATCGTTCCATCGTATAATCTAATCCTGAATGTACAATATCTTTCTCCGATGCACCAGAAATACGTTTATTGAAAGCTTCCGAAGGAGTAACAGGAATACGACCACCAACACGACCAAATCTACGTTCCAATGATTCTTGCACAGATTCTGTATAACACATCAAACAAAAAAATGTTTTATTTAACGAATGAAATTATTTCTAATTAGGATTTTATAATATTACACATTCATAACTAACCAAGTAAATGATAATTAGATTCTCGTTCATATTTAAAAGTTAAACGACCATACGAGACGTGATTTAAATTCTTCAACCATTCGAAGAAAGAAACAGTAACACCACCAGCGTTAATATAAAGATCTGGTATAACGAGTATGTTTCTTTCAATGAGTATTTGATCGGCAGCTGGAGTAGTTGGACCATTGGCAGCTTCAGCTATTATTTTAGCCTGAAACAAAACAAGCAAAAATTACGATATAAATAATATTCATATAATTTTAATATCAATTATTAATTAAGTGAAAATATTTACTTGAATACGGCACGCATTTTCTTTGTTAATAACTTTTTCTACTGCAGCGGGTATAAATATATCGCAAGGCTCGTACATGAGATTCTCTCCCGTGTACGGTTTAGCACCAGGGAATCCTACAATCGTACCATTTTCTATACGGTAATCTTCTAGTTGCTGAAATAAAACAAATATATATATATTCAAATGACAATTAATATTAGATACGTGATAAGTTTATATGAACAGATGAATGTTTAAATAAATACTTTTGGATCGATGCCTTCATCACTAACAATCGCGCCATCGTGTTCAATGACTCCTATGCAAGCAGCTCCAGCACGATGTAAATAACGCATTGTGTGTAAACCAACATTACCAAAACCTTGAATGATGAAAGTTTTTCCACCCCAACCAGGCGTGGTACCTACAAATCAAAACATTACACTTTATCGAAATTTTCATTCTATATAAAGTAAAAAAACTATTTGAAATGAGATCAACTGTACGTACCAATCATACTCATAAAGTTAGCTTCGTTAATAAAATTCTCCAGTCCGTGAAATACTCCGCGACCAGTCGCAGATATTCTTCCATGAATTCCACCCTGATTAATGGGTTTACCAGTTACACAAGCATGAGCATTAATATCCAAATGACCGATAGTTTTCGCATAAGTATCAGCAATCCAAGACATCTCTCGTTCGCCTGTACCCATGTCAGGAGCAGGCACGTCTACACCAGGTCCTATAAAAATACAAATTCTAATTATTATATATTAATACTTAATGTACATTATATATTACAACAATTGGTTTGCCTCGAGAAGTTGAAATTTTATTTCTTCTTATTCTCGTTACGTTTTTAAAAATACCAATACATTATATTGTTTTTAGTCACACAGAAGAGACGAATAAGAAAAAATACAAGGAATTTATTCTCTTTACAATATTATAATATTTATTTGAAAATTATTTTGTATGTTTTCGTTTCATTGTCATAAATACTAATACATGTTAATATTAAGATTACTTTATTTTTAAATAGAAGTGATGAGGGATAAGAACAAGAAAGAGACTTTAAATAAAGTAAAAAAAAATGCAAGAAATTTGTTCTTTTGCAATATCATGCTAGATATAACAACAAGAACAAGGATAGAGATTATTTTAAGCATAGCTCTCACAAATGTTGATTTTCCTCGACAGATTTGATCTAAAATTATCACAGATGAAATAACGTCGACGTAGCAGCAGCAGCAGCAGCAGGCAAGCAGGCTGGCATACGAAATGATGTAACGAAATTGAGATGCCAAAATGGTATCTCTGTTGTTCGATATAGAAAATCTTCCAAAAATTCATCAATCTAAAAATGAATTTAAATAAGGCTTACCAATGAATCCTTTCTTTGCAAGCTCCAACGTAAATCTTCTCGTGATTTTTTCAAGCTCGTGTTCGGAATAATTTTTGGGATTGATTTTGATACCAGCTTTGGCACCACCAAAAGGTACATCCACGCAGGCACATTTAAACGTCATTAATGCAGACAAGGCTTTTACTTCGTCTCGAGAAACATCCATTGAAAAACGGATACCTGTAGAAAAAGTATTTCATTTTATTAGAATAATTTTATTTAAAATAATTATAAAATAATTCTAATTTTTGTTCATTATTTATTTTATGTTAGATGAATGTCGGCATACTCGAACTTTACCGAACGAACCAATTTGACCCATTTCAAATTTGATTATTACATATATATATAACTGAAATATTATTTTTTTTAAACAGATATTGGTTTTTTTTAGTAGCGTAATGAAATAAATGTAAATTTTGCCTTATCTTTCCTCGCAGAGTCCCTAATTTCACATTATCGAATGCGGTATACCTAACTTTGTAAAATAGTTAAAATAAGTATATAATCAACATAGATAAACGCATTGTTAACTATATTATTATTCTGTTATAAATATAACGTTTTACAAATACAAGTTTAATTCACGTTACCTCTCCAAAGCTCGTACATATTTGCGATAGGTATTATTGAAAAATACACATCGCAATATTTGTTGATCTTTGGATTTCAAATTCTAATCATTTTCATTTACTATTTATTCGTAACATTTACGAATAGTTGATTCAATAAACTATAAAATCTATTCTATAAAAAAAGAAAGAGCTTCACTATAAAAATTAATATTCGTATGGATTAATTTTGAATCGATAAGAAAAAAATAAAATAATAAAATACAATTGATTAGACCGATTAAAAAATTGATCGCTGCAATATACGTTGGAATTTAGTTACAGTTATTGGCAATCACTAGGAAGGGAAGTATAGTGTTGCAGTCGAGATATACTCGAGTGTATATTTATGTATGTGCATGTGTATATAGAGAGTTAACGATTAGATTATTCCTCGTGTCAATATTAGATCTAACAATAAAAGAATATTTCATTTTCAGACTTCTAAGCAACAAACCTGAATACCAATGCACGTGTTCATAAATATGCAATACGCACGGTAAATTATAATAATTACTTAAATCATGCCAATAATACATTTTAATGCAATACGAGTAATCATTTAATTTAAAAAAAAAAAACAACACCGACAGAATTGTATAACAAAAAACAATAAAATAATAAAATTAATTAAAAGGAACAAAGAAAGAAAGAAAGAAAGAAAAGCCAATTGCAAATGTTATTGACCTTAAATAATGTGTCATTGCCATTGATCGTATATTATCGTTTAATCGCGTGGTTAATTTAAATGCCAGATTACTAACAAACATTTGGCAACGTCTCACGACGGACGTAATCATTGGTAAATTTTTCAAACACGCTTTTATGTATATATATCCAAAGTATTTGAGATATGCTGAAGTTCAGGAACGATTTATTCAAACGATATAATCAGTCAATCGAGTTATCAAGAATCTATGTAAATATGACCTGCCTCTGGTACTATTTACCAAGCCCCCTTATTTTTTCATTTCATATTTTTATCACATTAGATATAAAAACGTTCAATGTAAAGCTTGAATATGTGGATGGGGAAATAAAGCGTGTATGCATATGCTAGTTGTGATAAACAAAATAATTATTACGTTTAAATAACTAAGAGAGTGAGTCATGTTGATGGACAAGGACAACACTTTGCATCCTCTCTTTCTCTCTCTCTTTCTCTCTTTCTATTTCTATTTAATTAATTAGATTTGGCTAACATAATAGTTTTATCTCGCACGTGACTATTCTGACAATTAAAACAAAAGGAGTCATAATAAGCTTTCATATTTCGTAATCTATTACCCCAGGTGTTACATCTCAAAATCAACTATAAAAAGAACGAATATTATATATAGGCAGCGTGTTAGAAATATTTAAACTTATAACATATATATTTGTTATATCATATTATTTTTCTTTCCTCGATTGCGAAATAATAGGATTTTTTTGTTCTCCTATCATTATCAACTAACCAATTTTACTGCATGTAAAATGTTCATCTCTAGTTTTTAAAGGCAATGACATTTAAAATGGTTTTGAAACAAATTTGCTTTCCCCCTTTCCACCATTAATTAACTCTTTATAATTTTGTCTATCTCTTTCTTTTTTGTCATTATTTCCTTTTTATTCTTATAATACTTCAAACATCGTAAAAAATAAAGAAAAGTATTTACAGCTTTTATCAGTTTCTTTTTTTGCTATTGAAAATGCATAAAAAAGTCTTTAATTTTTGTCTACATCGATAAGTCTGACATGTTAAACTAAAACAGTTTAAAGAAACACCGTAATAATGAAACTCTATACTTGTGAGTATATTTTTGTTAAAAAGAAGAAAGAAATTTAAATTAAACTACGCTAATTCTCTTATTTTTTTACAAGGTCGTACGCGTACGCGAACGTGAATTAATTCTATCTTCATTATCTTTACAGCGGTAAAAACCTCTCTATCATTGGAACGAAAAACAAGGAGAATAAGATAATAATTAAATATCAAATATAAACTAATATTATTTGATTGTTCTGGGTTTTTTTTCTTTTGCTTTCAATGTCTTCTCTCGTCACAGTCAAAAGGAATTATGTGATAATTTAGTTTTCTTTAGTATCGAGGTTGAAACCTTGTATGCTTAGAAGCCGTAAAAATGGTTACAAGTGAAGTATAAGAGTCCTTACATACGCAAATACACGCTACACACCCATAAAAATGAGCTCGCGAATTTAAAAAGACGTGGATTGATGAATTCTGCTGACGCTAATAAACGCAATACATTTTTCGTCAAATTGCATTATATTCTTTTTTTTTTATTATCGTACGCCGCAATTGTCTTGCAAATTTACCTATTTACCTGAATACAAGGAATTTAATTGAAGTATTAAAAATATAAGAATAAGCATTTTATTCTTCGTTCTTATTACTACGATGTTTTACATTTTACCAAAATGAAAAATAATTTTGAAAATATTTGTAAAAGTATTGAATCATGTCTACCTGTGCCAACATATGCATTCAGCTTATTAATCATTACTCCATAGAATTAAAAAAATGTTTAAATGTTTGCTTGAAAAAAATTAGAACAAAAATTCAGATTTTATGAAACAATTTAACTAACAATTAATATTTCTTTAACTAGAAAAATAATTTATATAAAATATTGCATTGATAGTATTTATATAGTATTTATCTCTTTTCGCATTTGTTATCTTTTTATCTTTCTATCTGCAAATAAGAAAGAACATGCGCGCAGAAAGATGTGACGTAACCAAGCTGCAAACCCATCGAAAAGGTTGTCTACAATTAATTTATCTTTAATCATTCAATGTCAAACGTTTCTCTACGTTTTCATGAATATTTTCGATAAACCTGGAAATTAAACTTTAAAAAAAGATAAAAACATACGTGTAATATATACAAAAAGAAAAAAAAAAAAATAAACTCGCGTTGCATTCCAATAAATATTCATTCGATAAGAGAATAACGTAATGAAAAATATTCAATACTTGGATAAATTTTGATTCTAAAAGTAAAATACAAGATGATACCCAGATATTGGGATACATTAAAATAAATATATAAATCCACATTATATATGTGTGTGTTGTAGAAATTAAATGATATTAATCTATGCTTAAATCGCGATTTTGTATCTCTAAGAAAATATATTTATATTAAAATATATACGCGATTTCAATTAAATTTAAACGTTTATAAATTTTTGGTATTCGAAATTTTGCTCGATTATTGAAGGATTATTTTTTGGCAAAATTTTGTAACGACATTGATATTGATTTTAATTTTAATTTTAATTATATAACGTACTTTCATTTAACTTTACCCACGAATAGATACACAAAGCTTTATATAAACACAGATACATATACCTTCAGAGGAAAAAGGTTATAGGATTAAATTCTACTTATATTATTTGACGATCTGTCGTTATCAACTCAATTATCGTTCAAAAATTGTACAAATAAATCGTATAACGTATTGTTATCACACACGGTGAATTTTAAGTGTTCTACAATGTATAATATTGGAAGTGATAATACAATACTTAAATACTTCCTTTGTTTTCTTTTCAAAGCACGTGTGTGTGTGTAACAGTGAACAAAAGAAGGAAAGTAAAAGAAATAAAAAAAAAAGATAAATATTAATAATAATAATAAATCAATCATATGCATACCTCCTTTGCAAGGTGTACGATGGGTCGAATGTTGGGCACGGTAACCTGTGATCATTTCATAATCACCAGAATCACGCCTAAGAGGAAACGATGTCTCAAGTATGTGATCGCATGGTTCCATCAGCATTAATATTCCCTTCACTTTTTTTTTACGTTCTTCAACGCTTATCCTTGAACGTTTGCCGATATCTTCGACTAACTTATCCTCGACTATCTGACAAGCACGATGGAAAAAGAATTCTACCATGTCGAAGAATTTCGGATTGGGTGCATTTTGAACGTCCTTTAAACGTTCAGGAATTTGATGATCGGCGTAACCTCGCATTTGCAAAGCCGTTGTTGTACCTCGAATAAGTGCACCTCGTAATACATCATTATTAGGAACCTGTTTTAAACTTATCGGTGATCTCGTCAATTTTCTTACGTGGAACATTCTGTTCTCTTATTATTTCTTCTTTTTTTTTTAATTATTTCTCAGAAAAAACAAAACTCGTGGTTTTTTTTTTTTAATGTAGATTTTACTTGATCGTTTCTATGTATTTTTAACACACTGTTTCTCCTTTTAGTTATTCCATTTGATGATTTTCTTCTATCTCAAAGCGTCTTCTTTATCTTCTTCTCTTTAATTCCTACTTCTCCTCGTGTTTTGCAAGTAACGATCCAATAAGCAGCAACGGTTTCTGAACAAATGTATTGAATGATTTTTTACTTTCTTTCTCCTTCCTGAATTTAATTCTTTAGTACCCTGCCTGCCCTTCTTTTTTTTCTCTTTTTTTTCTCTTCTTCTTTCCTGCCCCTTTTCTGTCTACCCTTCTCTTTTACCTACCTGGCTGTTAGTTTCCTTGGTCGGCTACTTCAGTTATATCTACTGCTACCAATCTTTTCTCACCTGCTCTCCAAACTGTTCAGTACCGACCGACTGACTCTACTCAAACCTTCTACCTCCTTCCGCTTTTTCTCTATCGATACTACTTCATAAAATATATAACCACTGATTCATAAATTTCATTCCAAGGAAGGCAACTCCCCTTTTCATACAAGTTCTCTAAACTGCATCAAGCGTCATCTAGTCGTGCATTCATACAAACTGGAACAAAAATTATAATCTAATTTAATATATAAAATACATATTTAAATATTAAATAATAGAATATTAAATAATAGAATATTATTGTCTTTAATATTCCATTAACAAAGTTTACTTATGTACAAAAATTATTTTCCTTATACCAATAATGCAAGGTTACTAACTTGGAAGAAATTATTTTCTCTTTTCTTTTCTTTCTTTTGCTTTCTCTTTTATTAATATTTGTGTCTTCATACCAAGATGATATAGAAATATTTTATATATCGTTTAATTTTATTGTTTTAAAATAGATAATGCACAGTTCTATTTTTAACGTTAAGTTGTGATGGCCATCTTGCGTTTGTTTCATTCCCGCTAAATTTAAAACATGGTTTCACTGTGCAGATTGTAGATTTTTTAATATTTAAAAATATTTGACAACGAAGTATTCGCTTTTTATAAATAATACAATACACCTATCACGGAATAATTTAAATATATATATTTTTATGAATTTTCCTTATATTAAACATATTCTTTATACTCGTTAATATAAAAATGGCCGAAATATAGTTTCCGTTTTACACATCGTATATAGAACAAACGAAACTGATAGATTTTATTCTTTTCTTTAACTAGTATCTAAACAGAGTTGAAAATAAAGAGATTTTTAGGTTATGAAATGATCAAATAAAAATTTCCACCGTTTAAATGTTCTTTAATCATTCACTTGAATTATTGTATTATACAGTATTTTATTTTAATGGTTATTGTCTCAAAAGATTTTAAATTTAAATTTAATAAAACAATATATCACACACACACAAGAACTTAAATGATACTTTTTATTTGGGTATTTAAAAATATTACAGAGATTGCATATTTTAAATTTGCTTAATTTCTAACTTTTATTAGTTTGACATACATACATATTTTTCTAAACTAATAAATTATCTATAAGTAGAAGAAAATGTATCAAAAAAATATTATTAAAAAAATACCGGGGAATTTGCCGCCACCAACAAAAAAGGAAAATCAAGGATATATCGATAACTTAGCTAATAAATCAAAGATAGAATTGGAAGAACTTTTAGAAAGACAGAATAAATTGTTAGCTAATAAGTGAGTAATGTGCAACGAAGGTTCTATTCTAATATTATTTTTTACATATTTCTTATTATTGAAATATATTATTTTGTAGAAAATTTATTTCAATGCTTCCCGACAAAGGAGAAAAGATTAAAATGTTTAGAAATAAATTGTTAAATCAACTCGATCATCAAAAAGAAATAGATAAAGCAGCTGTGCTTCTTTCAAGACTGAATATAGCATCTGAAGGGAAAGCAGCAATGAATGAATTAGAATGGACAGGTATCTGTCCCAAAGAAATTCATAAAAATCAAATTGTTGAGTTGGATAGCGACGACGAAGAAGAAAATCCTTTAAAAATTTTAGCGCAAGTAAGTTATTAACAGAAGTATT
The DNA here is from genome assembly GCA_023678845.1 of Mischocyttarus mexicanus. Taxonomy (NCBI): domain Eukaryota; kingdom Metazoa; phylum Arthropoda; class Insecta; order Hymenoptera; family Vespidae; genus Mischocyttarus; species Mischocyttarus mexicanus. The sequence goes on along the minus strand of JACGTP010000037.1, from coordinate 405,919 downwards.
TATAAAGTAATAGATATTTTTATCAATATCTTAATAATATTAGCCTACAGGAACTGGTGTACATAAAAAGAAAGTTATACATTTACAACCAATAGAGCCTTTAATAAAACCAGAAGATTTAGATGAAATAGAATCTTTTAAAAATGAAGAGAAAACGTCTTCCAAATTGGTGCATGTAAAATATCTTATTGATAAAGTGGAAAAATCTCCAGAAAAAAATCAAATAAAAAAGGAACCATTTAAACCATACAAAACTACTAAAAGTAATGTTCATGATCCGGAGAAAGAGAAAAATAGAAAATATATTAAAAATTATGCAGTTACAGCTGCTACTCCACCTCATATAGTACATGGTGCTGCTAAATCATTAAATTTGAGCGAATCTTTACAATTGCAAAGAGAACAAGTTGAAAAGTTACAGGTAACATGACAAATTATTTTATATAGAATGTAAAATAATGTTTTCCTAGATTAGATAAATATATTTTATATTATCACTTCAATATAGGATATTCAAGCAAAATATGCAGTTGAGCGATTAACACAACGACTAGGCTTGCATAATATTGGTTGTGTACCAGAAAATGTAGGTGATTATCGTTTACCTAAAGAAATTGAAGATAATAGTTCTAGTTCTGAAAGTGAAGATGAAATATATGGTATTGAGAATAACGGCAGAAGAGGGATATCTGTTGTTTATACAACAGATTTTACAAAAAGTTAAATATGTTATTAATTGAATAAAACTATAGAAAAAGAGAAATTATATTTTATATCGATTTTTAATTTTAAGATTTAAAAGGTGAAAAGAAAGGAAAAATTTCTCTTGACAAATCGACGTTTATAATATTTATTTTTTTATTGTAATTATAAATCAATTATAACCAAAGTTGTTAATGATTTCTGTGTATGGTTTGGCAACCGTTTCCACAGCTGCTCCAGCCTTTTTAGTAAGTTTCTGTAATGAAAACATTAATTTAATGTATAATTGAATAATACAAAATTACATATACATGTATCCAACTTCTTAAATAATAATAATAATGTATTATCGTTGAAAAAAACTCACTTTGAGTTTATTCCTCTTTTGAACTTCGAGGATTGATCTGACGCGCCGTTTGTTCTCCAAAGTACGAACCACAGCTTTGTATTTCCATCCCACTTCATGAGACAATCTACCAACGTGGCAATACTAAAAAAAAAAAGAAATATTCGCAACGTTGTATTATTCTGTTCCATTTACATTAATATAAATGAAATATTTCAAATTATTATAAAACTCAGCAAAAATGTTTCAACAAATCCAGTAAAATATACTGCATTCAGGCGCAAATTACCATACCATCATTGTTTTAATAAATGTTCAATAATCTGAAAAAATTTGTTTATAACTTTTATAATAATAACAATTAAAAATTACCTTTCTACCAGGTTTTAAGCACATCACTCTCATGGCACCAGGTACAACAACACGTTTCCTGCGATCATAAGGAGGTGGACAACCTTCATAAACTTTTAACCTTCTTAGAGCATCCTTACCTCTCTGTGTCTTATGTGGGATCATACCTGCAATAAGAATATATTTCATACTGTTATTAATAAGAGTTCAATAGAATCATTAAATACGTATCAGAATTTTTAATAATCTCATAAAGTATATAGCAATTTCATTATATATCAAATAATGTAGGTAAGATATTTATTTAATCATGGATTTAAATTAACAAGCAAGCATACTGCAAATGTTATTAAAAGAAAATATTATTGAATATACCTCGTACTGTCTTCCAGAGAATTTTACTCGGTGCACGGAAATGGAATGGACCACGTGCAGGGTTGATGTTACATCTCTTGCGCAAGAATGACATAAACTTCAACTTATTTCTGTAATATAGAAGATAAAAGTATTAAGATTATTACATATATTTTGTTTCTTCATCTTATGTTAGTTAACTATCTTTCTAGATATATATATGCAATATATATTATAATGATCATAATAATAGTAATATATACGAACTTGAAGAAGTTTCCAGAAATGTTAAGTTGTTCACTACGAACAACAATTACTTTATTTCCTTGTAGGATTGTTTTAGCAATAATAGCTGCTAAACGACCGAGTAGATGGCCGCGGCCATCTATCAATATTGGCTAAAAATAATAAAAAAAGTAATATTAGTCAAATAAATACAACTTTCCTCCATCCATAATTAATATTTCATAATAAAATATGCATAAACAATAATGATGATAATAAAAAAACCGATATTGACAAAATCCACGTGTGTAACAACGCAAACGCGCAATCTTTTTGATGAAACATTTCGAGGAAAAAATACCTCTTTAACATTTATTATAGGACAAATTTCACGCAGAAAATGTTAATACTAATGCGAATAATTGTTTATCAAATATATGAAAGCAATAAATAATAAATCTTGAGACAAAAACAATTTAAAAAGGACAACGTGCACGACTTGATAATAGAACCTAATTTTCCATCTTTGGTTTGATACAATATGTTAGGAAAAATAATATTTTCAAAGGATAATCTTAATTTTTTATAGTACACCTTAATCAACGTGGAGGAAAAAATGTAAAAATAATTTGTTATAACGTTAAAATGGACAATATCGAATCCACAAACCTTCTCACTGAACCCAGTCATTGCAACGTCTATCCGGAAAAGAGCAGGCGGACATTATGCTATACACAAGTTGTTAACGGAAGTGATCTTATAGGAACATTTTGTGAATATTGCCAACATTCGTAATAATCCAAAAAATACAAATAAAACTAATATGTCGCTCTGTTACGCGATTGTAGCGCCACCACACAGGTACTATAAAACTTCTGTTAAGCGATTACGTCATTTCCGTTTCGACTTTCAAAAAGTTGTCTCTAAATGTGTTATACTAAAAAATGTTATATAAAAAGGTACGGTACGCGGACTCTGTTCATTAATAAATAAAATTAGATATATAATTAATTGAATTTGTATATATGTAAAAAATAAACATAGAAGAAAAAATTGGAATATTTTTATAAAACAAGAGATGTAAAGTAATATTATTAATTATATCAAAAATATAAATTTATTGATTCTATTAAATAATGAATTGTAAATGTATAAAATGTTTTATATTATGTATTACAATATTTGTTAAATTTAGATAACAGAAAGTACATACGAGTATTACATTTTAATAAGGTCACGAATAGACGATCATTAATTTGAATGAATTGTTTTAATACTAGTATTATGTACAATTTGCTTAATTATAAAAATAAAAGTTACAGTCTATTATCATTAAATGACATAGGAAAAGGAAATAGATGGACATGCATGAGTTTTAGTAAAATTTTCAAAAACAATAAATTATTTTAATAAAAGTAAAAAATTAAATCGAAGGATAATAACAACATGTAAATAAAACAATTGTCAAGGATTTTATTAACAATATATAACAAATTTAATTATCGATTTTAGACGCTGTTTGTTCATCGTATTGAATCGAAGGAATCATCGGTGGTTTGAAACCATATTCGACTTTTGATTGTCTAAAATTACCAATATCTCCTAAAGGATATCCTTCCGATTGTCGTGCATTTCTCATAATTCCCGGTACGATTGATGGTTGTGCTTCAAGGAGGAAAAATGGCGAAGACTTTAATTGCATTCTTAAAGAACTCGATGACGTTTGACGCGAATCGATGTATTTGTTTTTCGGTGTCCTATCCTTATTATCAAAAATTCTAGCCCGTCTTCTATAAGATCTTAAATTTCCGTTAGAAATCATTTCTTTCGGAGGAACGGAATTCAAGGGTTGTTCCAAGTAATTAAAATGAACATTTTTATTATTATTATTATTATTATTATTATTATTATTATTATTATTATATCCGGTGATATTGTCTCCAAAATAAAAGTTTGGCTTTTTGCGTAAGTTGTCGTGAATCGATGAAGAAGAAGAAGAAGAGGAAGAAGGAGAAGAAGAAGAAGAAGAAGAAGAAGAAGAAGATAATGATGATGATGATGATGACGAAGAATTAATATAGTTTCTATGAAAGGGAATGGATGTAACTTCGGTGTAAAATTTTTGCAACGATCGATTTACTTGCGACGGTTGTAAAACAAGTTTATCAATATCTTCGGAATGTAATTTAACGTTTTCCGAATGTTTTCCAGTTTCTATAAGATACGGTTTATGATTATTTTTAACTACTTTCTTCTCAGAATAATTATCCGGAATAATTTTCTCACTAGAAATAGATGGTAATTTTATATTAACCGGATATGGTTGCATGATTAATCTATGAATTACGTGAGGTACTTTCTTCTCTTCTGTTTTTTCTATATAAAACGTATACGGATCAGGCAAACGAGTTTGTTTTTCTATCGTCTGTTTATTCTGTTTATCATTAGGAATTTGCGGATGCACTTGTGCAAGTTGTTGCGTCGAAGATGTTGACTTTTCTATCGAATAAAATACTTTGTTATCGAGATTTTCTAATTCAGTGGTATGCGAACCGTATGCAGGTTTCTCAAGAGATTTTTTCGCTGTTATGGAATAAGGCAAAGAGACCGGTACAACGTATCTGGTCTCAATGAAAGGATTATTTTGAAGAATCTTTTGAAAAAGATGATACTGATTTTGAGACGGATCCGATCTTTCTTCATGCTGATTTTCTACGTAATGATGACTACTATCTTTATTCAATTTCAAATTATTCGATGTCTGATGTTTATTCCCACCGTTTGTCATCATTAACGCCCCATTAAAAATATTTCCACCATCCGAATACTGTTCGTAATTTGTGGTAGCATCTTGAGATTGTCCTGGTAATAAAAATATCGGTATACCAATATTACCATTGTTATTATTACTGTGTTGTGCTGGAAAAGAATTATCGTCAACTCGTTTATCGTTGGACAAATATAATCCCATTGAAATGTATGGGAAATTGGTACTCTTTTGAACACCATCTGTATTACCAATTACTAAATTATTCGTTTGACGTGACCGCGAAAGATTTTCTCCGATATTATCGTAAAAATGATCAACGTAAACGTTGGAATTTCCTGATTGATTAACTTCGATCGGTTGATCTTGTAATCCATTAATACGAAATTCTTTCTGGACATTATCATAATTAATCGGCTCGTTTATTTTACCTTTTTGAAATATATTTTCAACGTGAGAAGAAAACGGTAACGAAAGTTCAACCGGGTAATGAATTTCTTGAACAGGAGCGTTGTGATAAATTTCGATAGATTTTTGAATTTCCACGGTATCTTCGGGCCTTTTTTTATTCGTCGAATTTTTATCCAACTTTTGTAATTCCGATTGTTTAGAAAATTGTTCGTAATTGGTGTTTATATTCGAACAGGATTTAGTTGATTCGTCGTTGTTCGTTGCGTTTTCTTCGTCGAGCGTATTCACTTCGGTTTGCACAGTGCTCGTGGAGAAAAGACACTTGACCGATTGATTATTTTCGCTGTCGTCATCGATGAAAGTATTTTCTTGATCATTAACCAGAGCTACGCCAACTCGAAGAGGATTCAAAACCAAAGCCGATCCTATCATGTCTTGCATTTCCGGATTATCCTTTTTATTATCCGCCAGATTATCTGACATTAACGTCGAGCTCGATGTACTTAATTGTGGAAAATCTGGTACGATAATGGGACCTGAAAATTTTCCATACGATGACGACGAAGACGACGACGACGCAGTTGGAAGATTATCTCGTATGAAATCATTTTTATCCGATTCAAAGAATTTATCCTCGTCATTTAATTCAACCTGTTCGGGAATCCTTTCATTTGTTCCACTTGTGATCGTGCTTTCTACGTTCTTTTTTATTTTAAATGCAGAATAATCATTAGTTTCTTTGAAATTACTGTTAGCTACAGAAATTTCATAGTCAATGTTTGAATTTGTATCGTTTGTTTCATTATCTTTTGATGTTGTATGATTAAAGTTAACATTATCGAGGGATGAAAATCTATCTAATAATTGATCTTGTTCGAACGTTATTATTTCGGTAGTACTTTGGTAAATAGTATCATTCTTGAAATATAATCTTCTGGAAAGTGATGGGTGGAAAATTTGTTTTTGCGGATCGAACGTTTTAACTTCTGTTAAATGTCCAGACTGAAAAAGATATAATAAACAAAATTATTTAATATTAATATATTATTGAAATAAATGAATAAATGAATGAATGAATGAATGAATGAATGAATGAATGAATGAGTGAATCAGTGAACTAATAGCAAACAGTTTCACTTGAAAAATAGATTTCTTCGAATAATATCATATATCACGTTTGTGTAATGCGGTGGAAGGAAGAAAGTTTGTAGAATCGTGTCAAGAATCGACACGATTCATTCGAAACCTGTTTAAGTGGAATACCTCTACAGTAGAGCAGTTCGAAATTAGCGCATCAGGCAGAGTCGCGATGAGAGAAAGGCGCAATTACGGTACCAGGATGGTCTCCCTTTCTCCTATACCGTTGGATGCAGAAGTGAAAAAAGGACTGTAGTGCGGGAAATGATGCGTCGGATTTTTCTGACTCATTTGAAAGAAAAACCAGTGAGAGTTGTATAAATTTGGTTGGCTCGCGTAAAAGTAAAATGCATAAGAAATCATTACTTCCTTAATGTACTGGAACGTTCAAATGATAATAACTACTTTTCGCGCTCTCTCTTCCCATTATCTTAGCAAACCTTACATTTGTTGCTCTTTTGTTCTTAGTTTTCTTTTTTTTTTTTTTTAGATAATTATTAGAAAACTTGATAAAAATATAATTCAATTTTAAATATATATATATATACACATTCAAGAATATTGTGGTACAAAGAAATATTTTTTATATCCTTTGAAAATGATTCCAATTGTACTTACGTATTTGTTAGCTAAGTCATCTGCAGTACAAAACTCCAAATTTCCAATAATACTCGACCAAATGGTAACAGCAAGCTGAAATCAAATTGATCAAATATTTATTTCTTTTTTTTTTTTTTTAAATAAAATCTTTATAACGATTGTTATATGCGTTAAAACAATATTCCACGTATATTTGTTTCCGAACATATACGTATATCCATACGTACAATATAAATATATAAAATATTATTCTATAATTATATAATTATAAACCTCTTTACACCCATAGATAAATTCTTTTTATTTATTTATTTTATATATATACATATTAGTTCAATAGGTTGAATTGCGGAAATACTTACTATACGGTATTGCATTTCTTCCAATTTAATACATGAAAATTCAACTATCACTTTTACAATAATTGTACGTTTTTAAGAGAAACCCTTTCCTTTTCTTTTCTTTTTTTTTTCTCGTTATGCGAATTTATGCTAGGGTTTCCTGACTAATTGTAAGTAACCGAATTCTTCAGAGAATCTCTACAACAGAACGAACGCACTTTGAAATGACACAGTATACTACTTTGCTCTGCCGGGATGCACTTGACTTGACTTAAAAGTTCCAGTTATCCCCACGCGTCGAAAGTGTTCGAAGAAAGCTACAGCCACATACAGAATCTGTCCAGCATCCAGTTTTCAATATACATACATATGTCGGATGCGATCGTCCGCGATTACTAAGAATGTGAGATCAAGAAGAAAGAGAACAACAAGATCATCTATAGAATTTAAGAAGAAAGTGGGCCATTCATACAAAACAATTTCACGTTTCGGATTATCTGTTTTTTTTCTTACATTCATCCATTTATAATATGTTGCAATAAAAATATATCAACACTGTACATTTCTACTCAAAACTCTCGCTGTAGTTAATCCGAAATACGGTTAATTAATGATTACATTTTTTTATTTAATTCTTTTAAATCTAATGTATGAGATATCATTAAAAATTTATTTAAACTTCAAAAAATATTAGAAGATAATATAATTATCATCATTTATTATAAAGGTTAAACAAAAATATTATACTTTCTAAGAAATACATTTTCTATGCCTTTTTAATTGCAAGTAATCAAATACTTTTGTTCCACGTGTCCGTGTAAAAAAGATTTAATTAATTTGCTTTAATTGCTGTCTATATTAATAGAATATCTAATATAAAGAAAATACAATGTTAATCTATTACTAATCGCATGAAATTGATTACACCATAATTAATTGTTTTACATAAATACGTGTAGATAATTCGTTACGCTAAGATAACTCCTGAAATAAATTATTTTAAATTACCGCATATGATCGCGCGCACGTTTGCACATGCGTACAATAGCTGTCAAAATATTTCCTTTCTCTCTATCTTTCTCTCTCTCTCTCTCTCTCTTGATAATATTTTATTAATAAAAATAAGAATGCATAATAGAGATTGTATTTGTTTTCATATTTGTTTCTTATTATAAAGTTGATTATCAAATTCGTTTTTCTTTTGACTCATTTTTCGCATTATTTTCTAGTGATTTTTGTTATGCAGCAACATTAAAAGTTACTAAAAATATCAGAACTTACACATATTAATTGCATTTATTTATATATATATATATAGGTATTGTTTATTTAAAAAATTAACCAAAGTTACATTTACAGTGCAAAGATTGATGATAAACTTAAATACTATCTGTCTACATTTTAATGCATTACTATTGATCAATGAAAAATAAAAATTTAAAAACTGATTCAATTTTAGACCAATCATAAGATCGCGCATATTCTATCAGCTAATAGCATTCTTGTACATTGTTATAAATCTTAAGAGTAGAAGGTATAATTGGTCAAAGGTAATTTTAATTTTTTTCTATTTGGTAACAGGCAACAGGTCACGAAGAAATGCGCACCGGTCCTACGATCATTGTATTTTCATCGCGCGGGTCGCGAACGTTTAATAGTTACTTTCGTAATATTTCAAATTCATTTAACCCGTTTTTTCTCGTCCCTATCTCTTATTTACAAATTAATTTATGGTAAGTATGTTATGATTTATATTTGTATTATTTCATTATTTCAATGATGTTCTTTTTCACATAATGTAATAATAATAAAAAAATATATACATATATGATAATATACACGTATATAAGAAACGGTTATGAGAAAAAAAATATATAACTGTTATGCCATACCACTTTCAGTTGTTTCTTTCAAATAAACACAAGAGTGTGATAATTATATTCTTTTAAATATATACTGTATATAATAATTATTATTCATTATTTATTTGTATCTTATGTAAATAGCGTAGTCTCTTTGTAACGGTTTTTTAAATCATTTGTCACATTTCATTTTAAATTATGATAAATAATAATTGTCCTTTGTTATCTATGTTTTTTTTCCAATGATATTACAAGGAAGAATAATTTGGTTTTTAACGAATGTATACTTATACGTTTGACACTAGAAAATAAATGATTTAACGTATATTTGCTGGTTATAGTATTATCATTTTTATTTGGTATTTTAGAATTATTTTTAGATTTTGTGAAAAGGCGTATTTCCAATCTTAATTATATTATTATTAACAATATGCATGCTAATTATACCATTATGTTTGTTCAGGAGGTTGAACGCAGTTCCAGAATTAATAGTTTCAAATTCAATAATAAACATGAAGTGAGTTAATGTTTTTTTTTCATTTTTATACAATACAATTCATAATACTTAAAATATGTGTTAATAATATAATAGAAATATATCATAACACAGTTTACATTATTTATTTACAATTTTCAATTGCAGGAAGCACGTAGAAAAAGAAATGAATTTTCAATTAAATTACGTAAAGCAAAGAAAGAAACTAAATTATTCAAAAGACGTAATTTAGCTACTATCGAAGAAGAGGAATTAAAATTAAACGAAAAAAATGAAAATCCCTCGCTTGCAGATATTGTAGCCAATATGGATTCCCCTGATGAAACTGTACAACTTCAAGCAGCACAAGCTTGTCGAAAATTGTTGAGTCGTGAAAAAAATCCACCGATAGATTCTATGATAAGTTTAGGAGTAGTTCCACGATGTATTACGTTTTTGGACTATCATCATAAGTGCGACAATTATTTTTTATATTATGTAACTTAAAATTAAGCTGATACAATGTTGAGGCTTAATTTAGAAATCATTTACAATTTAATTGTATGTCAAATTTATTTATTCATTTCTATAGCCCTGCACTACAGTTCGAATCATCATGGGCTTTAACTAATGTAGCCTCGGGTTCATCTGAGCAGACATACGTTGTTGTAAAATATGGTGCTATTCCAAAATTAATAAATTTGCTTAAATCCAATGCATCTAATGTCGCAGAACAAGCAGTATGGGCACTAGGAAATATTGCTGGGGATGGACCAGGGACTCGTGATCTTGTTCTTGCTAATGGTTTATTGCCAATTTTATTGAGTTTAATAAAACCAGACACTGATGTACGTATGATATATTTTTTATATGATCGATCTTAAAAATACATTTGTCAATATTTTACATAATATGAAAATTTCAATTATATTTGTCGGCTTTTAATTATTCATGTATCATGTATTATATGCTCGATATCTTTAATATTATCGTGTAACATCAATCTCATACTATAACGGATAATTTAAAATCTACTTTAAATATGTTGTTATAAAAATTCATAGATATCATGTTAATTAGATTTTATTATATTTGACAAACGTAGATAACATTCGCTCGTAATATAGTCTGGACTTTATCGAATTTGTGCCGAAATAAAAACCCACCGCCACCATTTGAACATGTAAAAACAACTCTGCCAGTTTTCTATCGACTGCTTAGCAATCCTGATAAATATATTTTAGGTATGATAAACATTATTTTATTACATGATGTAGCAAATGATAATATAATAGAACATGTTGATCAATATTTATATATTATACAATTATTATAGCTGATGTTTGTTGGGCATTGTCATACCTTACCGACGGACCAAACGAAAAAATACAGGCAGTAGTAGATTCTGGTATTGTTCCAAAGTTAGTAGAATTACTTTCATACCCTGAAGTAACAGTTCTTACGCCGGCACTACGTGCAGTTGGAAACATAGTTACTGGAAACGATTCTCAAACGGATGCAATCATTTTCGCGGGTGGACTTAATCATCTTGCCCTATTATTACAACACAATCGTTTAAATATCGTTAAAGAAGCTGCTTGGACTATTAGTAATATTACTGCTGGAACTATACAGCAAATTGATCACGTTATAAATGCTAATGTTTTACGACCATTGTTCCAAGTTCTTGAAACGGTAAATTTGATCAATAATCTTTATACCAAAAAGATGTTACATTTATATAAACCATTTGGAAAGAATAAGAGATTTACAATGAAATATAATATATTTACAGGGTGATTACAGATCACAAAAAGAAGCAGCATGGGCTATAACTAATTTAACTTCGGGATGTTCGCCTACACATTTAACTCATTTGATACAAATTGGCGTATTACCTCCATTCTGCAGTTTACTCGATTCTAAAGATTGGAAAATTGTTCTTGTTGTTCTTGATGGCATATCAAATATTTTAGAAGCATCTGCAAAAATGGGTGAACTTGAACGTGTTGCTGTTATGGTTGAAGAAATTGGTGCACTTGATAAAATTGAAAGTTTGCAACAAAATGAAAATGAACAAATATACCAAAGAGCCATAGCACTCATTGATACTTATTTCTCAGATTGCGTAAGTACAAATACAAACATTTTTCATATTATTTTAATAAAATTTGTATTTATAATTAGCTTCATAAACCTCTAAAATTAATAAATGTCGTTTAATAATAAAAATAGGATCAAGATATCAACACAACAGCTACGCGAATATCAGAAAGTACGGAAATACAATTTATACCTCCTGATGCTCAACCGCAACAAGCTTTTAGTTTTTAAAATGTTGTATCATTCTTATACTACAGCTCTCAATGAGTTATAACTCATTTGTAAATAATTCATAGTAATGGGGCTAAAAATTATTAGCAATTTCATCACGCTAATCCATTATTTTGTACTTCGTGTTTTCTTTTTATATTCTTAAACGGACGAAAATTATTTCAGCGAATGATCTTTTTTCTTATGATAATATTTTACTATATCATAATTATGTTTAGTTGAGAAAATTTCTTTAAATTGAAGACAAAGTAATACCGCAAAACTTTGCTCTCTATGATTCTTTAATGACTTTTCTATGACTTGAAAAAGATAATTATATATATAATCTTTATTTTCTCAGCTTTATAGCCATGTGGAGTGACTTGGTTTACATTTTACATTATTTACATTTTGTTTTGACTCACATTCATTCTTTCATACCACTACTTTAACTCTATCACAATACTTATTGCGCTTTTCCTTAACCTACTTCCTCGTGTTCTTACTCTTTGATTTGCTCCTTACTAACCTTCCTCTTCTGCTTGTCCACGAACCTTAACCATTTCTCTACCCTTTCGTTCTTTTTACCCTCCTAGTATCTCCTCTTCCTTCAATTCTGTTCTCTTTACTTTCTGACACCTGTCCATCTTTCGTGTCGCATAATGTGCATCTTCTTTCTTCTTGGTCCAGCCAGTATCTATTATTCTCCTCTATATTTTCGCACCTCGTCCTCGCTATCAACTTCTGGCTACCTCCTTCTCCCAAAAAGATAATTATAAATATTATTAGATGTTATAAGGATTTAGGATTAAGCTTCTTTAAAAATATTAATTTTTCACATTGTGCATGTAAAGAGTTTTTGTTGAATTTCTTATTTGATATTTTTTTTTTATATTATAACGCGCAGACAACATGTTTCTGACAGTTATATTAAATCTTATCAGTAATATAAATTTGATTTTTTTTTAATGCATTTTTTAATAAAACATGTATACTTGATTGGTTCACGTATTTCGTCGTTTTTACAACCTTTTACAGATTTCTTTATAAGGATTTAATCCTTTCATTACGGCATACTTTATGGATCAATCGTTCATATGAGGTTTTTGCATAGATAACTCGTATATGGATAGCTAGTAACGAAAGGGTTAAAAGCTAGATTGTATATAATTGTATTATATATAATTAATGCAAACTTTATTATAAATTATAGTGACTAGATAATTGAGTACATACTTTAATATACAATATCTATGTATAGGTATGCACTAACAACTAATATTTATTTAACATGTTTACTAATTTTGTAAGAGCACGTGGAAAGTGAAAAAAAAATTATGCTATTGTGAAGTAGAATAATACTTACAAAGACTTTACGAAAGAAGAGTAGTACTCATATATAATATTGCTAAAATACTTAATATTGTAAAGTAAAAAATAATACTTTCTGGTTATTTCTTCTATATCGTCTATCCGTCCTTAATTCTATACATAATTTATGCTATACAAATGTATATAAAATATTAATAGGCAAAAACGTATTATAGTTATAATTTTTATAAAGCATATTAACGTACAAACTAGGTAAAATTAAATAAAAGATTTTTATACTATCGGCCAAGGACAATGTCGCTTTGATCATTCACCATAAAATGATAAACAAATGCAGCTTTTTTTCTATCAAATGTGGCTTGGGTCGCACGACTTCTTTGCATTCTGTCTTCCCTGCTTCTTGGTGGATCTCGTAAAAAGATTGATCCGAACAAAGTTGCTATAAAATAAAAGATTCATTATTTTTCTTGCTTTTTAACATTACATTTTAATTTATGAAAAATAAAAACAACATGCTTATCGTAAATATATATCTTAACTAACCAAGAGTCTTAGCATCTAATTCATTATCTGGAATATGATTTAGAAGCTCTTGTAAGAAAAAAATAATATATAAAAACACGCTTCTTCTGGTTTCAGAAAGCTGCATAACAATCTGCAATGAAAAATATGTTTACGATAAGAAAAAAAAAATTACAAATTATACACATAAATATAAAATATATATTTATAAGCTTTTCCTATTATACTTGTTTGCATTGTAAATAGCTCGTTGCTGCTGTTAAACAAACGCTGTGTAGATTATATGGTATCAGAGGTTCTGCTGTAGATTCCAATAACAAAAGTAATGACTCTGCTACAGAATGTACGCTACCAGCTTCATTTAATTAAATGTGTTAAGAAATACTTCATTCAACATTTTTCTTATAAATAAATAAATAAATAAATATTCAGGCGTACGTATGTTAAAGGATACGCATAGATTCTTGGCTGCCATTATCCAACCAATCTCTTATAGCAATAATTTCACTATGAAGACCAGGCGTTTCAAAAAGACCAGGAGTTTTTATACCATGACGATATAATATATCAACTAATTGAAATATTTCTTTTGGTATTGCATATGGTTCTAGGGATAAATTTTTATTATTTTCCTAAAATAAATATTTATTATGATTAAATTATAAATAACAATGAGATATTCATAATTTCATTTCAATTTATATGTATTTTTTCTTTTATCAACTTATTAATTTGAAGTATATTTACTAATTCTGCCAATCGACCAGCTGTAACTTCTCCAATTGGTATCGGAATGTGAACTAGTGCTTCCATTGATGATCCAAAGCAGCTTCTTTCATAAGTACCTTATAATAATAATATATCATTATAAAAAAAAACATTTATTGATAAATTATTATAAATATTGATAATTATTAACCCTTTCGCTACGGCAGTGCGGGGCTGATAGTCAAATGTTATCACGCTGTCGTCGTCTATAGCCGACGCTCGTAGCGAAAGGGTTAAAAGCTATTGGATGTAGATGTACCTGTAACTGTTATAAAAATATCTTTGCCTCCTTCAAGGTGTAGAACTAATATATCATATAATTTATCCTCTCCAGAATTTAATTTGCATGCTGACTTTTTATCGACGTATATTTCTAATTTAATATCACACTTTTCACCTATAAAACATATAATGCAATATGAAGTAAGAAAAGAAATTATTTTATCAAATTATACAAAAATGATTACCTGGTTTTATAAAACCTGTATAGGGTTCTATATGCAACCAATCTTTACAATAACTGGTATCATCCAATTTTTTAATAAATTCAAACTGAACTGGTACTTGTCCTGTATTAGCTATTATGAGATCCTTACTACTAGGCTCGAGAAATTTTAATGTATCAAAGATCACTTCAGTCGTATCAACCATTACTTGGGGTAAAAATTCATTTTCTAGTTTATCTAATTTCTTCATAACTTCTTCGTGAGTCTTACGATATTTGACCACATCGATAATTCTAATCTACAGTACAGTAATCGAAGATAATAGTATTTTTATATAAAGTTATGTTCAAATAATGCATGTTTACTCTCAGATATCTTACTTGCGAATCAAAAATAGCACTGACTGGTTTATGATCAGATAGTTTTAATTCAGGATGACTTCTATAATGTATTGACGTAATAGCTTCACCCTTCCATAAAATTCTATCACACCAAGCTGGCGCTCTACCCTTTTCACTGTTTATTAATTAAATGTGTGAAAAGTATAATACATTTAATTTAGTGGCATATATGTATATAGGCGAATTTGATAATCCTTACATGCAAAAAAAGAAAGTTCTTTTAATTAAACAAACCTGGAATCCCAATTGTCAGTACCCGGATCATATTTATATGTCGGTTTGAACTTAATTTCAGCTTCTTGAAATTCTTGGAATACACGACCTAATCGTCTTTGTTCACCTAATTGATCTAATGCTAACATAGGAGCATAATATCCAATAAGAAGGTAATGCTTGGCTATTGTTGCATCCATTTCAGTTATCCGATAGTTCAGATCTCCCAACCAATAAATTTGACTGTTGAAAAAACAAATATGAAATAATATTTTGTAAAATAAATTATATCGAATGATCTTTCACATCGTATGCATATATTTACTTACTCGTGTTCTTTGAAGCTTTTAGGTGGGACGTATTTATAAAAAGAGAGCCTTGCACATATATCTGCATAATCTTGATTTCGTCGTTCGTATTCTTCACAATGAGCTGCTAAATGTGCATTAACGAAACAAATAGATGTGTTATGAATTGAACAGCTTACTGCTACACCACCTTTGTTTCCCTTTAATAATAATATAAGATAAACTATTTAAATAGATGATTATTAATATTAGAATAAAGAAAAAAAGATGTACCAGTTTACCCATTATTCCTGTACCCACTGTATCAGTACAAACATTGTGTATATGCGGCATGTGTACGTCTTTAGCAAATACAAGCAACATCATGCCAACTAGTCTTACAGCAGCAACTGGACAATAAGTACCTTTAGGATGAAGAGATTTTGTTACAACTATCCTGTAAGAAAAAAGTTATGAAATTAATTACATAAAAATATCTTTTATTTTCTAATAATTAATGTCTACCTCCATTCTTCTCCTCGTGGAGTATCGTTAAATAAAAATGCTTCTTTACTTAAATCTAATTCTTGAAATCCAATAGCGTATACATCAGGAGGTACTTGATCACTACTTAACCACTCTTCTAATTTGATTCCATTTGGTGGTTGTCCGTTTACATTCCATGTTCCTACAAATATACTGTAACACAAATATAATGACTTACATTGTAAATAAATAAAAAAATGTATATATCTGTAAAAGAAAAAGTAACAAACCGAAAAGTCTTGCTATATGTATAATCATCTTCTTTACATGCCATCTGGTAACGCACCACAGATTCTCGTGCAGCAACTGGCGATTTTCCAGATGCTATTGTTTGTCTTGATACAACTAAATCAGGAGTTTCTAATTCTACGAGCTGTGAGATAATGAAATTCAATTAACTTTCAAATAAATGATAAATAAACTAATAATAATTAGATTTACTTTTAAATTCTTACAGGATCGACCACGACATTTTGAGTTTCATTACTACTAGAACTATCTAAATTATTCATATATCCTATTAATTTTTTAATCCATAAATATTCGATTGGTGAAATTTTGGATTTTTGGTAAACTAAAAAAAGAAAAATATTAAATACTTAGAATAATATCAGAAAATATTTTAATTCCATAATAAAGAAATAATGTACTACCTTCTACAGCGCGAAATATTTCAGAAACAAAAGAACTCGTTGATGTACCACGTTCCATTTCAAACACCAAACGAAGTTTTCTGAACGTTATGTTTAAATATACATATAAGCCTTCTTGTTGTTTTCCATCAGTATCTGAATATGATAAATATTTATTATATGCACTTCAGTAAATATAAAATTTAGCGAATATCCTCGTATAATGAGAAAGATACATTCTGTTATACCAATTGCATATGTTGATTATGAATCGAGATATTAATTTTTAACTGCATTATACATTCGAAAAGTTTAAATGTACTCTTGATGTAGTAAAAAAATGTTTTCTATAATGCAAAGTGTATCTTTTGCATTGTATAAGCAAGAGGAGGAAAAAGATTTTTCGTATTTGAAATTACCTATATCGCATTTAAAATCCTGATCGATCGGCAATACTCTTTCGATACTTAAATCGCTATATACTTGAGGAGGTGTTCTAGATATAAGAAATACCACCAATGCGTATGTTACTCCTTTAGTAACCAAAGCTATCACACGTGTTGCTTTAGCCCATCCTTGCATCAAAGATGCTTCCATCGCCTTTAAATCTAGTTAAGGTATTTTTTCTATACGTATATACAAAAACTATTACTTTTATTTACACGTTTGCTACCAATGTTAGATATCTATAACATAATGATTTCCATTAAAAGCCCAGCATTAAATATTTGTAATAGTGATTAATGCAAAAAATAAGTTTTAGACTATAGTTGAAATCTCTTCTCTATGACATGGTAACGAACGTATTGATATCATTTATTTTTTTTTAAATTGGCAATTGTTTTATAATAAAGGATACAATTACTACCGTTTCACCAGAAATAAATTTTGATTGAATAATTCCCAATTGTTCGGACGAAGCCATGATATTTATTATAAATCTAAATTAATGATTATATACCACTTGACATATAATTACTTTAAACACAGATGCAATTTATATTTATTTTATTATTGTTACTTCAATGGTAAACC
Organism: Mischocyttarus mexicanus; assembly: GCA_023678845.1. Taxonomy (NCBI): domain Eukaryota; kingdom Metazoa; phylum Arthropoda; class Insecta; order Hymenoptera; family Vespidae; genus Mischocyttarus; species Mischocyttarus mexicanus. The sequence goes on along the minus strand of JACGTP010000037.1, from coordinate 387,853 downwards.
CTGAAAAATAAAACAAATGTATATATATATATTTTTTACTAATTATTTTATAATTAAAATATATTTAATTTCTTTTTCTTAAATGGATAAATGTCGTAGAATATTAACAGTCAAAGGACGGATATGTAACTAATCATAATTTAATAATGAAATTAAAGAAAAAAAAATTAAAAAAAAGCATACGTTTTTGTAACATTGAAAGATTATGAAATGAGAAAAACTATCTGTATATATATACTTCTTAATGTAAAAAATGTCTTATCTCAATCATAATTATAGACGAATGTAATAATTATTTAGAGAAAAACGTATGTGGACGCATATGTGTGTGTATACGTGTATAAAATTTATATTATACATATACAGCAAAGAGAGTATGAAAGAAAGAAAGAGAGAGAGAGAGAGAGAAAGAGAAAGAATTATTAAAAATCAAGATGCTTAATAAAAAAATGCATAACTTGTCATATAATCTATATTACCTGATTGATCACTTAATATATATTTAAAAACAATCATATATTTGTTATTAGAGTTATGATTAAATACTTAAACAATGCATTAAAAATAAAAAGTAAATTTACATTCAAATAAAAATGTTAAATTACAACGGACTCTTTGACAGAGAGCACTAGTTATCATTACACTAGCGTCAAGAACGTATTATCTAAATCTATGAAAGTTCTATACTATAGATTAGTATGAAACGTCAAAATTTAGACAGGCGAAAGGATTAAGAATGGTACAATTGTCCTTGTAACGTAAAAAAGAAGATTAGAAATATAGTTGTCTTATTTACAAGAAGAATAATAATAGAAAACTATCCAAAAATATTATCTTCGTAAATGTTCGACCAATCACTAAATCGAATTGCATCGATTATCGTCATATAGAAATGAGGTTATATTGGCTGAGAAGGAGATAGTTTGGTGAATATGTTAGTAAATGATGGTAACACTGAAAAATAAGTGCAAAATTAAAAAAATGACATCTGTCTTACTCGTAGCTTCATAAAATTTATATTTATATTTTATTTACATATTGCCTTTTTAACAGGCAATGGGCTAAACAAACATTTCTGAACGTATCTCCAATTAAAAGTTCAACGTAAAAAATCTAAGGTATAATATATTTATACGTATGTTTATTATAGGTTAAATTGATAACAGTTTCAATAAATCTGACTTATACGATGTTTATTACTTTATCTCGTTATAGAGAAGTTATTTTTGCTTATAATTGTTGATAACTTTCGCAACATTGTTTGCTTGTCTATTTTAAATATATATATTAAAATTATTGTAGATTTTTAAATATAACTACTTATATTTCTTAAAATTGAAGAGATAAAGTACAGAAATGATAAGATTTCGTAGAATTCTTTCAATAATAACCTCGGCCGATTATTCTTATTTTAAGATAAGATAATAGTTGTACATTTTAGAATTATATGCTTGCATTTATATACATATATATACTTTTTCTACTTTTTCTACTTTCAATGTCATTCTAATTAAATTAAACTATATATATATATATACGAAGATATATATATATGTATATGAAATGTATATATATATACATTTTATTTCTTTTGGTTTCTGACTATTAAATCTTAACACATTGTGTGTGTGTGCGTGTTTATTTTACATTTAAATATATGCTTTATATAATTATTTAAAAAGAAAATGTCATTGGAAAATGAAAATCGTTTTTTAGAAAACAAACATCATCTACTCTTACAATGCTCATCATATTTAATATATACTTTTACGTGCCTTAATGACATACTGTAATAAACATAAAAGTTTCCTTTCCCGCATGCAATGTGTTAACATCCAAATATATTAGCAAACAATATATCTATAATTCAAAGAAAATTTATTATTTTAAAAAGTGATTTGTTACATTTACAAATGATAAAATATTTGAATTCTATTTTACAGGCATAATGCTGAGCAGTATTATGAAACATATTTTACACTGTTGCTTACTGGTAGTTGTTATTCTTATATTTGAATTTGTCTCCGGAGGATTGCAATGGAACACTGATAAAACAGAACAATTAGATCCCTGGGTCAGATATGGATTTGTTGGTGCTCTAATATTGTATCTATTAAGAAGTGTGACTTTTCTTTCACTTCCACAAGTTCTATTTAATTTTTTTGGATTGACAATTTACAATGCATTTCCGGATAAAGTCATTTTAAAAGGTTCACCCTTATTGGCGCCGTTTATTTGTATCAGAATAGTAACGCGTGGTGATTATCCGCAATTAGTGAAAACTAATGTAAATAGAAATTTAAATAAATGTATAGAAGCAGGCCTTGAAAACTTCCAAATAGAAGTAGTAAGTGATAAACCAATAGGGTTGGTACCTCATCGTAGAATTAGAGAAATTGTTGTACCTGGTAATTATTGCACAAGTAGTGGTGCTTTGTTTAAAGCGCGTGCTTTACAATACTGCCTTGAAAATTCAGTTAACGAATTAGCTGATCACGATTGGATTGTACATTTGGATGAAGAGACATTAATGACGGAAAATTCAGTTCGTGGGATATTAAATTTTGTATTGGACGGGAAGCATCAATTTGGCCAAGGCCTAATCACGTATGCTAATGAAGATGTTGTTAATTGGATAACAACGTTGGCAGATAGCTTTAGAGTAGCAGATGACATGGGAAAATTAAGATTACAATTTACAATGTTCCATAAACCATTATTTAGTATGAAAGGTTCTTACGTTGTCACTCAGGTAATTAATAAATGATATTTCATATTATTAAATCAGATATGCTAAAACAACATTTTTCTATGTTTCAGATGGCAGCTGAGAGAGAAGTTTCATTCAACAACGGTTTAGACGGATCTGTGGCGGAGGATTGTTTCTTTGCTATGAAAGCATTTTCTCAAGGTTACACGTTTAATTTTGTAGACGGAGAAATGTGGGAAAAATCGCCGTTTACTTTATGGGATTTTGTACAACAAAGAAAAAGGTGGCTACAAGGTATATTATTAGTAGTGCATTCCAAAGCAATTCCGTTGAAAAAAAAATTGCTACTAGGTATATCATGTTACTCGTGGATAACAATGCCCTTATCTACTTCTAATATAGTTTTAGCAGGGCTATGTCCTATTAGTTGTTCTCCACTTATAGATTTTTTGTGCGCTTTTATAGGAGCAGTTAATATTTATATGTATGTATTTGGAGTAGTCAAATCATTTTCCTTATATCGTTTTGGCGTTGTTCGTTTTATATTTTGTATATGTGGAGCACTATCAACTATTCCTTTTAATTTAATTATTGAAAATGTTGCTGTTATATGGGGTATATTTGGTAATAAACATAAATTTTATGTTGTTAACAAAGAGTACAAACTGCCTGTAGTAGTATAAGTACCATATGTTCAGCAACGTATCATATGTGCACATATTCAGTACCTGTAAGTAAGTCTATGAAAATAGCAATATCATTCTCACGAAGAAATATCATCATAGATAGATACATAAATAGATAGATAAATAGATAGATAGATAGATAGATAGATAGATAGGTCTAAAATATTGATCAATGGAAAATTTTTGAAACTTAAAGTATTTAATTACTTAAATAAGTATTTATAAAGTATTACCAGGAAACCAAAAAATGTATTCAGTTATATAATCTTGTATAATAATATAAAATATTATTTATTTATTATTAAAGAAATTTTAGTATTATTAGTTTAATAAATATTTTCTGTAATATTGATGAAATAATTCTTACTACATATCCATTTTTCAAAGCATTTTCAAATGGCAATATGAATAAAGCTTAAATGAACATTATAGATGCTCTTTTTATAGCATACATTTACCTCTACAATCTATAAAATAATGAATACGAACAAATAACTTAAAATGTAATTGCATGATATTCAGTCTAAGGAAACTTAATGTTATTTAAAAACAAGCACCTTGCAGTAATGCATTACAATTATATACACATATAAATATTTTGTTCTTTTTTCATTATTAATATTATTATTATTTTATTATTATTTGTAAATTAATTTAGAATAACCACGTACTTATGTAATCGAAAATATATTAATATTATCTGTGATAGAGATGTCTAACAGATTAATCTTCACTTTTACTTTATTAAGCTTTATTAATCTAATTATACATTTTGTAAATGAACAAAATATAAAATCTAAGTGCTATTAAAATAATATACATCAGGTATTGCAATGAGGTCAATGTATTTGCAATAGCTAACGCAACAGCTCAAATAATACTTATTATTCTTATAAGCTAAGTCTATTTAGGCATCTCTGACTCTATGATATAAAAATTTGTATGTACGAAATAATGTTATTGATTTAATTTTCTATTATATTAGATTAATTAAGTCCTTGCAAAATATTATATATAAAATACTTTGATTATTTTATTAATTGACGAAACAAAAAAAATTCGAAATTTGTTAAAAATAAAACTACATATATCATCATTTACTATAATTTAATGTAGATAAATATTTTATAATCTTATTGTTGAAATAATTTTTCAACATAATTTACGTAAAGGTTCATTGTTTTCAAATTTTGAATTTTGAGATGTTATTAAGATTTATTTTCAATCTTTTACAATCTAGTTGTAATTAAAGAATTTTTGAAAGCATATTTATCTACAATAAAAACAAACATATAAAGATAAAATATTATATGACTTTCATCGTAAAACGAAGGGAAAGTTACTTTTTTTCTTCCACATATACAATTCTATTTTGTTTTAATGTTATATAAAAGTTTTACTTGATAGAATACCGAAGAATACGTATTGTATTATCTTTATCGACATGCGACAAGTAAAAAAGTGATGATAAAAATAAATTTATGTTGCATAAAAATTGTAATTTTAATCTTAACAAAATATTCTTTTCGTTCATAGATTTATATGAACTACTAAAAAATGAAATATATTTTTTTTAAGAGATTGTTATTCTAAATTTGTGTGCCTCTTAGGTCCGTGCTTTATTTTTTCGTATAGTAATATATAAAAAAATATAATATATCAATATTTAGTTAAGTAATGTAAATATTAGATAAGATTATTCAAAAAGACTTAAGCTGTCTAGTCATAAAATTTAAAAGAAAGAAAAAGAAAATTGTCATATTGCTGACCGTCGAAATTTATGTATTGATATTTTAATAAAAATTAATCATTCATAAATATACTTATTGATTATCTAAATATTAAGAAATAAAATAAAAATCTATCATTAGAAATAGATAGCAGCTGTTCAAAAGTAGGTCACTGTTGAAAGAAATAAGTCAACGATAAAAGAGTAGGTCAGCTGTAGAAAAACTTATTATAATATACATTTCCTTCAATAATTTTATTTACCTCTCAGTAATAAATTTATTATCAGTATCTATCATAAAAATCAATTAAGAAATATGAATAAATAATTGTCATTCTATGTAATTAACTGATGAAAAATATTATATTTGTTTAATTTTTCTTATAACAAATTATTATTATTTAGGTTCCCGACGTTTTTTTTTATAGATTCTAGTAAAAAAACACGAAAAAAAAAATATAATATACCCTCGAATAAAAATTTGGACGTTTTTTCCATTTTCAATGGCAATCCATTAGTCCCGGCTATTTCAATCGTTTTCTTAAGTCAAGAAAATGAGAAATTTGTATCAGGAGAACATGATGATAGTGGAGGTATGCGAACTTTCTTGATTTTAGTTCAGGACATTGCCGCTAGATGGCATGACCCCTCCGTAGTCCTTCTCCATGGTCCGCTCTTTAGAACTACTCAACCATCAAAATTTACCGACCGTTTGGTGTCATCTAACGGTGACGTCCTGAACTAAAATTCTGATGATAAGTTACCATCAAATTTTGTCGGTAAAAAAAAACTTACCGACCGTTTGGTGTCATCTAGCGGTGACGTTCTGAACTAAAATCAAGAAGGTTCGAATACCTCCACTATCATCATGTTCTCCTGATACAAATTTCTCGTTCTCGTGACTTAAGAAAACGATTGAAATCGTCGAGACTAGCGGATTCCCATGTAAATTGGAAAAAACGTTAAAATTTTGACTCGAGGGTGTCGTATATTTTTTTTTTTTCGTGTTTTTTTACAAGAACTTTGAAAATAAATTCTAGAATATAAATAATAATTATTTGTTTCTAAAAATTAAAATATATATAATTATATATGTAATTAATATAGAATATTATATATTATATTATATTATATATGTTTGAGAAAAGTATTAGTTCTAATACGTACGAAGGAATATAAAGGATTTTATTTAAAGTATATTACTTATTTCGCGTCGCGTATACGCGTGTGTGTTTTCTTCCTATGCAAGTGAAATGCATATGTGAACGAATGTGTGTGTGTAGTGCATATATGGCTACATATTATTTATTACATATATAAATGCTTAATATGAAACATAAATTATTTCTAATTTATATAACAAATATAAATTCTAATATTTGTTAAGATGTACTAAAGATTTTGAATATGTTTTTTAATGAAATGTTTAATCAATGAACGTATATGTTTCAGGTCTAAGACAGTAATGAATAAACATGTGCTTTTATTTTTATAATATTAGGTTGTCAAGTATGAAATGGATTTGAAATGGAACAAATTTCAATTCAATTATGTGCATTTTTTGCTCCATTTTATACTTGAAAACCTAATAATATTTTTCACTCTATGCAAAAAAAAACTCAATTATTATACAGTAGTCCGGATATTATTATTAACGTCAAGAATAAAAAAAACAAAAAAGGAATTTAATAAAATTGTAATGTTTATAAATGATTGTTTATTATTTTGTACATTTTATTATAGTATAACTCGCATATGTTTAAAATGTCTTTAAAGAAACATTAAAATAAATAAATTGTTAATGTTAATAGTTAAAAATTGAAAAAATAAAAGTACAAAATATATATATCAGATTTGATTTCTATATATAAATTTGTTATTATTAAATATAACTTATTAAATACGAATACTAGCGAATTAATCTTTTTTTGTAATAGAACTGTATAACGAGTTTAAGTAACAATTATATATAATAATTCCTAATAACTAATATATATATATATATATATATTTTTTTATAATAATTATTATTATAATTATTATGGTATATAAAAAATATTTGTAATCTTGTCCATTTTTATATACTGTTATTTACAAGCGATTTATTATGTTTATCCCGTTTAGCATTATGATAAAGGTAAGAGTGTACACGCAAGCTGTTGCCGTTTTTATATTTATTACCACAAAGCTTACATGTAAGACTTTCAAGAGGGCCATGAATATAACGAATATGTAATTTTAAATTTTCTCTACGCGTAAAATTACGAAGGCACCAAGGACACGAATAAACCTGCACTAATTTACCCTTTTCCATATGAAATGTTGGTCTTATTTCTGAAACTAGACGCAATATTGTTTCTGGTGATAATGCACCATTACGATTACCTTTGATATATTTATGTTTTTTGCCACAATTAGCTGCGTCATATGTCAAGTTTTTACGTTCTTCAATCACCATACTAGTCAGACCTAGTACATTTATATATATATACATTAAACACATGTCAAAGTAACAATATTATTTAACAGTCCATAAGATTTTGTTAATTCAAGAGAAGTTATTAAACCAATTTTAAATCAATTATGAATTTAATTATTCTTAAATATACAGTGAAAGTTTTGGAATAAATATATATAGTATAAATATTAAATACTTTTTCTTTTCTTTTTTTTTTACAATAGGGAAAAAATAATAAAATTATTGCGCATAGAAATTTTGTACCAATAATTATATTCATCGCATTAATGATATACACCAAGTTGAAACACGTACCAAGAGATTGTTCAGTAGATTTTAAATGCATATCTGATTCTGAACCTGTAACATTAAATAAAATTACTTTCAAGCATCCAATTAATTTTTATCACAATTCAAATAAATTATTCATAATATCAATTTGAATTACAAACATATTCGTAGTTACTTTTATTTTGTTACCTGATTTCTGTATATTCTCAATATTACAAAATACTTTATTTAGCATATCTGATTTATACATTGCTTTTACATCCATATCAGTAACATAATTAGAGGATTCATATTGCATTTCTTCCACATGATTTATGTCAGAAGTACAATCAAACGGTTCCTTTGCAGTCTGATCATTAATACTTTTATACGATTCAATAAATAATGTTTTCTCTGAACTACAATCCGTATTAGAAATGACATTTTCCGAATATGGAATTTCATTAGTTACATTTCTTTCCATTATATTAAAACTCTTTATTACAGAATCCGAGGAGGGAAGAATAGTATTTTCTTTTTGTATCTCTTTATCTCTCAAGGATTCTGTTAATTTATTGCACTGATAAATATCTTCTATGGAATTAAGACGATTCTCTCTATCCATTGTTTTCATATCAAAATAACAATCTAATTTTTCATCACTATCATCCAGCGTTTTATCTTTTTTCTAAAACCAAGGAACAATAAGTTTATTAATATGATCTTTAACTCCTTTTACTGTAACAACAAATGAGACGGTTAACCAATCACTCTCGAGTGCAAAGTGTTAATAAAAGTAATAATCGTACCTCCTTTCTTTCTGTAGTTAATCCTTTTATTTGTAATATTTCAGCTACTTTTAAAAAATTACCAATATCCTCTTGCTTAATACTAACTTCACCTTGATACATGAATTGAAGTATGGCAAATAAGTCCCGATAATTGACATCTTTTAATATTACAATTGGATGTTTACAAGAATTTTCCTACAATATAAATATATTACCACAAGTATCTAAGAAACTATGTAAATAATAATCAATATAAGAAGAGTTTTGTCATTAATATTTGTCTATTTATGACTTACCTTAAAAAGTCTATTGAAGTAACTACTACATACTGATAATATCAACTTATGTGCTCTTAAAATTTGTCCTTCGGCTGTTAAAGTTACATCGACAAGCTGCTCATCAATTAATAAAGTATACAAACCAGAAGACAAATTTCTTGGGAAACTATTCCATATTAAAGAAATTTGTTCTTCAGACATCGTTGCTGTAATAAAATAAAAAAAAAAAAAAAAGAAGTACATTTTAAAAAATGATATAGTTACAATTTACAATTTACAAATGAATTTATAAATGAAAACAAACAGAGTAATATCTAATACAATTATTAGAATATAAATTTTTAAAAAAAGGCTAATATTATATTAAAAAATATAGAGAATACCTTAATAAAATAACCCTATAGAGAATATAAAGTATTTACTTAGAATACTTGTTCACCTTCTATGCATGTTACATATGTAAATATGTTTATGTATATGATTAAAAAAATGTAATAATTATAAACGTCACATTAAAATGAGATAGTTTTTATTCATTTTTCTTAAAAGAATTTTAAAATATATTTGCAATTTGATTTATCGTAAACCTTAAAGTGAAATGTGATATAGGAAGACTAATTGTTAGTAAAAAGGGAAGATTTTGTATCACGTAATGAAAGTGCAGGCACGGTTGTCATACGGTACTTGATGCACCAATTTTATTCGCGCCAAATTTGAATTAAATATATGAATTGTAAATTTGTTCAAGTAAAATAAGTTATCTCTTACGTTAAATAATTTACATATTATTTGATCGTAAAGCAATATAAGATATACATCAAAATATTTATACATTATAAATATTTGTATATATTATATATTATAGTATATTTATAAATAAAAGTACTAGTAATAAAAAGTTAATAAATAAATCCAAACATATGCATAAAATTGGAATTGTGAATTTTGTATTATCTATGATATATTTTATAACCAACGATTACCTGATTAAAAAACGTTGTTTATTTGTTTATTAATATTTTTTATACGGAGTATTAATGTATTTTATAATTCTCCAATAAAAAAAAAGGGGTATTTTTATAACATGAAAATATTAATATATCATTTGTAAAAATTTGTTTATATTTGAAAGTATGATCTTTAATGAGCCAAATGCTTTGGCTATTACATATTTACATGAGTTACATGATTTAATCTTGACATAACTATATCGACAAAATAATGAACCAATTAACTAATTAACACAGAACTAATTGTTTAATGCATGTGTTTACACATATGTATAATTAAATAAAATTCTATCAAATTAAAAATAAAATTATTACTACATAATGCAACGATAATATAACAATGTATTTTATATAAACAAATTTAAAAAAAATGTACCGATTGCAATATAAGCAATGAATATTATTTTTTATACTGTTAAAATACGTTGCATGACTTCTTTTTACATTTTTGAACATCCATATTATATAGAATTGTATAGAGATTATTTATTGTATTTTTTCTTTTTTTTTTTTTCTATACCAGTTGGTCATATAAAATTTGCAAAGATGCAATCATTCAAAGGCAGATTTTCATTCATTATAAATTCTTAATATAGTAAATTATGTAAATTCTACTAATAACTTACTTTACTTTGATTAATAATCTTTTCTAAATTCGTACAGAATAATATTTCGCCAGATAATATGTGATTGTGTATACATGTATTATTCACATACTTAACACGATAATTTGGAAATCTCCACAAATGATTTTCTACAATGACATAGTGTTTTCATTAACTTTTGATCAGAATAATATACATAGATTATGATTTACCGATTTCATCGCTAAATCCTTTTTTTTTTAATAATCTCTACTATTATTTTATAATCTATAATAATCGGGTCATAATATAGTGAAACGATTGATGTTATACAACTTAACATTATGTAGATGTTTAAATTTAAATGCTATATTTTCATATTAACGCATAATACGTACAAGTTTTATTATTAAATCCTATTATTCTGTACACAGCTGTGATCGCTAGTAACAAAATAAAAATCATAATAAATGAAATATACGATTCTTAGATATTATGAGTTTTGGAAATATGAGAACTAGTTGTCGTGCACAAAAATATTTTACAGTTAAACACAAATGATACTTAATTTAACATATTTAAGCATATAAAAAAACGTTTTCTTTTTTATTCTTTTCTTTTCTGTTCTTTTTTTTTTAGGCGGGGGTTTGTTTTAAAGAGAAGGGAAAAGGGAGAAGGGAGAAAGAGGAAAAGGAGGAGGAGAAGGATGTTAGCACAAATATTGTAATGCTACCAAAAAATGTACATTTTAAGTGGTCTGTTTCATTTGAGATCATATTCCCCGCCGAGGTGCAGTTGGGACCAATAACTGAATAGCAGTCATAGCATCTGGGAAGAGAGAGTGATAATTTACAACTGGTACATAAGCAGCGGTTATAACACGACCAGCAAACCACCGGCCATGTAATGAATTGACTGCAGCGACTGCCGTTGCTATTGATGGACATTTAACATAAACGTTCCCTTGCGGAGAAGCTTGATCCACATATACGTGTAGTACACCGCCATGCTTATTACATTCTTCTATTACATCATCACGTATTTCTTTTGCCCAATTTGGATTTGTTTCACTGTAAGAGAAAGAAATTGCATTAAATTTATGTTTTTCTCTTCTTTTTATACTGAACAATTTAAAAATAAAATAGATGCATTCACGTTTATTTAAAAGTTTTAATGTCAGATTACCATTCTGTCACTGACATTTATTATATTTATGTAGCGATATAAAAATGGTATATATATTTAATTTTGCATATCTGTTCCTCCAGTAAAAGTAAAAGTGCTCCAACTGGATCTACTTATATATATGCTTCGTGCAATTTTTAAATAACATTAATTTATTCTTTCTATATCTTTAAACTTCTATAAATTGTTCATGTATTAATCAATGTAAAGTCATAAGATATACTTACTTTTGTGGATCAAACATGTTTGAAAGCATGAAACATTGCGTTGCTATTGGTGGTGCAGCTTGTGGTGGTGGTGGTGGAGCAGAGATAACAGGTGCCATATTTAATGCATTAGCTGCTGCTGGAGGTATCTCAAGACCAGTACCTTCGGCTAATTTGAACATCAGTTGTAATCTGTAAAACGAGCATTGGATAATTTAATTAAATATATAAAACATATTTATGTGAAAAGTATATATTTTTGTTTCATTAATAATTTACCTGCCAGTTGCACCAAGGTCGATACCACTTCGATCTAATTCATCTGTATCTAGAAGTGAGGGACCTTGAATTAAATCAGTGCGTTCTGTTACATTTCCAACCTTCATTGGTCTACCAGCTAGCTCAAAACCATTTAATTGCTCTAATGCTTTCTTAGCATCATCCGCATTTCTAAACTGTAAATATATAATAATTAATATATAATAATTAATATGTAATAACTAATTATTAAAAATTGATATATATATATAAATTTATAATACGGTTGTATGCAAATAAAAGTTACCGTTAAAAAGCCATAGCCTTTACTTCTTCCAGTTTCAGGATCCATGATTAATTGAATGTTATCAATTTTTCCAAATGGTTCAAAAATCCCACGAAGCATTTCTTCTGTTATATTGAAATGAAGAGAGCCTACATATAATCTCATAGGTCCTGTTTGTCCTTTGGGCATTAAATTTGGCATAGAGTTACCCATCCGATTTTTCTCTGCTTGAGTGTGTTGTACTACTATAGGAACGCCAAGTAACTTTTGACCAGATAATCCAAGTGCCTAAATAAAAATAATACAAAATATTTAAGTCATTAAAGATAATCATCAAATTAAATAATCACAAAGAAATATCTAAAAAAAAAGAAAAAAGAATAGCTTACAAGTGTAACACTTTCAGGATCTTTAAATTCGACATATGCAATTCCTTTGAATCGTCTCGTCTTGTTACATGTAATCAGTCTAACATCTTGAACTTTACCAACACTAGAGAAAAATTCTTCTAAATCACGTGCACGTATCCGTTGACTCAGTTGCATACAAAATACTGTACGAGCATCTCTTTCCTCAGGTGTCAGCTCATCGTTTCTACTAAAAATAAAAAGTAATTTTTCTATCAAGTAATTGTATTTTTATTTTTATTTTTATTTTCTTTTAATAAATTGTAGAGAAATATTTGCATAGAATACTCTAATAAAAGTTAATAAATATATATTTTAAAAGAAAGCATTAAAAAATAAAAAAAAATTAAAATTAAAATAATTAAATATTTGTAACTTAAATTCTTATAGAAAAATGTTTTCAATGTATAATTCTAATGAAATACTTACATGCCAAGAGGACTAACACCTTTACCAAAAGGTGGTCGTGCTCTAGGTAAAGTGATAGGTGTAAGAGATCTTTTTCTTCTTCTGTCTCTTTCTCTTCGATCTCGGTCCCTATCTCCATCTCTATCTCTGTCACGATCTCTTCTGTCTCTCGATCGGGATCTTCGTCTGCGTTCACGATCTCTCTCTCGATCCCTGTCACGATCCCTGTCTCTATCCCTGTCACGATCCCTGTCTCTATCCCTGTCTCTGTCCCTGTCTCTATCCCTGTCCCTGTCGCGATCACGGCGGTCTTTGTCTCGACGGTCGCGAGATCGTGAACGGGAACGAGAACGATGTTTGCTTTTCCTAAAAACAGGAACATAAGAATTAGCGAGAGAAATATAACATCCAAGCATGATATTTAATGATAACATGTCTTTATACAATAAATTAATTTTTTATTACACTATTGTTCTTCCAAATATCTCGTAATTCATATATATATTAATAAATGTATGTTTATAAAATATTATCTACGAATAAAATATACAACTTGCTTATGATAATAAATGACGAATTAAGTTTTCATATATATGTACAATTTCTCTTGATCTCTTCGCAATAAAGGATACTATGCGAAATAAAATGTAGAAAGAAAATTGATCGATTGGATAGAATTAAATATCTACTGATTTTTTTATTATATGTATATTTTCATATCTTTGAATTTAAGTTTTTTTTTTCTTTCCAGGATTTCATTGCCAATAATATAATTAACTCCTTGCACTATGATTTAATACACAAAGCTATGTGCCATAATAAGTGCATTATTTCCTGTCTCCTATGTTTGGTCCGTAAGGTTTGTCACGAGCAGAATCCATGTTTCTCATAAGTTGTTATAGTGCAAGGGGTTAAATATAGCAATTTATAAATACTTTTGTGCAAACAAAATTATTATCTTTTTGGATGGAAACATTGCATTGTTCCTACAATAAAACTAATTCGATTTCTCTGAAATATATTTATTTTTTGTTTGCTTTCTTTCTTTTTTTCTTTTAATTCATATACAAATGACCACTTACTGTAAATAAATTTATCTTCAATTATTCTTCGTCCTATATGTACTTACCATTTAGAAGACTAAGCTTTGGAATTATCAAAATAACCGCATTTACACTAATTGAATGGATTCTATAACAAAGAGAATATAACTTCAAATGGCCATTGCTAAGATAAGTTTATATTCGTCTTTAATATTGCATTAATTAAACTTGTGATCTGCTGAATAATTTGTGTTGAAAAGAATACTTTTTTTTTTTTTTATTAACTTTTACAATAATAATTTTAAAAAGAGAACCTATTCATTTTACATGCTGTATAAGAACTTATATCATTAAGATGTGCTAATTGGCCATCTTAAAGAATTGATGTTAAAAGTAACATAGATATGTATAAAAAGAAAATACTTTTTACAATACCTTACATACAAAGTATTTAAAAAAATTAGTATAAAAGTAAAAAATGATGGTAACAATGATAATAAGGAGAATAATAATGATAAAGAAGATGTTTTGTAAACTCACCCAGATGTTTTGCGACTAGACTCATTTTCCTTGGAGGACTTGTCTTTGGATGAGGAGTCCTGCTCCTACGAACAGCAAACAGTTGAATGCCATGCCAGCCAGCCGATGTGGCAGGGTCGCGCGAACAAGGGGACAAAAAGCAAATCATTGAACGTTAGTAGGTTTCATAATAATGAGTTTTGTGCATGTTCAACATTTTGAATTGAAACAGTAGCTATAAAAACTTAAATGTAACATTAAGTTGACTTTGCTAGTTATGAACACGTTGATAATTCTCCCTTGAGCACAAAATTTTTCGAATATAGAGATGATTGCCGGATGGTGGTACAACTCTTGTGCTCTTTTGTCTTTTCCAGGCAGACTCTAGCAGTTTCAGGGCGGCTGAGATAGGGGAATAGCAATAGAGAACAAGAGAGACGGGGTGAGCTTAGTGTTGCGAGTCGTCGTATACACCTTGCTCAGACTTACCAATAGTTTTATCGGGTTTTAGGAAAGCATTGCAATCTTGGGTTGAGCATGCCTTGGTCTTAAACTACCAATGGCCAACCACACATCCTTTTTCTTCTGTAAAAGAGAGCCCTCATCAAAGACAGTACGTTTTTAATGTAACACGTGATGTGAACCCTAATTGCTAGCCTAAAGCCCTTGCATGCTTACAATAATAGCTACTCCACGATGAAATATAATGATTAATGGTCATTCCTGCGTTACACTTTTGTATATCGTATTGATATATTAATATAAAAAAGTTATTTTAGGTGATCAATATATTGAAATAAAGTGTATATAACTTATAGAAAACTTCTAAATTTAAAAATAAGACCCTTGCATATATTGTTTCTTTTTTAAATAAACGATAACATTTTTATGAATGTATATTTTCTGAAAACATGTTCATCTGTGCATTACTCTATCTTTTACGCTTTTCATTACGCACCAGTTTACCATGTGTTTATGTCTCACTGTACAAGGTAATATTATAATAAAAATATCTCTAGTACCAAGACCACATTACTCTATATGTATTCACACGAGCGCACTGTTATGCCACTTTTGAAAAATGAATAGAATATAGATATGAGTTTAAAATGTATTTATATGATTATATGACCATTGAATAGATTGAAAAGTTCCAAATCAAATTCCTACAAGATAATTTTATTCTGTGAATACACGGTTTTTTATTTTTATGAAATACAAAATATTGTGGTATGGTATACTGTATTTATTACAGTAGAACATATATATATAGTATCCTTATACAAGGAGCAATAATCAATGATAATGAACAATGTATATAATTTTATGAAATATTTTTATATAAAAAGAAATGAAAATAAAAGAAAAAAAAAAGAGAAAAAAGAAATTTTCATACTAATAAAAGTAAGACATATTTACTAATATACAACAATACAATTACACCATAATAAATATATAATTTTTGAATATTTCATTGAATGTGGTATTACTAATACAAAATATACACCTTGTTTCAACTCCGTTTTTTTTTCATTTACTGTTAATCATTTAAATTTGACAAAAAGAAAAACGATATGACAGAGATCAATAATAATAACCAATGACATAAAATAAACTCTGAGAAATACTGCCGGTCAACAATGTGTTAAAACTGGAATAAACTTGGCATTTTTATAATGTACGAGACAAAAAATCTAATAATTTAAATAAACTATGAATGACGTTTTATGCTGTAATCAACTGTTGTATATTGATAGATAATAATGTAAATGAATAATAAGAATGAATGAATTAGCGATAACGTATGAAAGTAAAGAAAAAAGAATGAACATTGAACAAAATGTGTCTCGAGGAAAATAGATATCCACCTATCGAAGTAAGAAATCGTTTCTGTACCAGTGCCTCTTCAGCATAAGTTGTATATCGCTAAGTAACCATAGTTTGTATAAAAATCTAATATATATATATATATATATATTGTTATTTATAATATATTATCTATACATTTTTGGAAAAAACCAACGGCAACAAAAAAATAGGTTAATATATTAGATATTGTAAATATATAAATATATTAATATTATTGAAAAATCATTAATAGAATCTTCCTTTCCTGAAATGCAGTACTTGACCATAGCGATACTAGCTACATCCTAATTATTAACAAAATTATGTTTCATCAAAATAAAATAAAAGAAGTAGAGAATGATGTTAGTGATGACTTGTCGTAATACCTCGTATTTCAAGTGCATTCTAGGAACTCGCTGCCGAACATCCTACGAGCGCGAGGGTACATGTAACGTACCATCTATAAGTACAAAAAATGGAGGTATTGATCAATAGAATAGAATCAGTCAAGGATGTACTTTGTTCTACATGTATATATATATATATTAAGAGAGGAGGAGGAAATATATATATGTATGTATAAGAGAAAGAGAGAGAAAGAAAGATTATTAATCTTTTTTTTTTTTTTTATCTTAACAGACGACGAATACGCTCAAAATACGAACGCACCGTACTGCATCAACACAATGAAATTATAGGAGAAGAACAAATCGGGAATTCGAACACAAGATAGATTGATATATATGTATATATAGAAAAATAAAAGACGGTGTAGCCTCGGAATAATGTTCTCTTACCCCTTTTCTATATGGTGCTTCCAGCATCGCTTCGACATCCAATTCCTCCGCCATTGCGCGAGTTGGAGAATTTTCTGAAATTCCACGCATTAGCACACGACAAATAAATATTATACACGCGAGTGTGTCGGAAATGAAAACTATAGTTTAGAATTAGAAAACGTACGGTTTGTTACGAGATTTATATTTTTTTAAATATTAATTTATAAATATAGATATATGCGTGTTTAGTATTTATCTATACATATATAAATATATATATATATATATTTATTATTTAAAGGATTTCAATTTTTTTTCTATTCTAATCAAAAAGAAATTCAACGCACAATATCGCGATTATACGTAAGATGGCCGAAAGAAAATGGACGTTGTCACAAGTATTGCAACTAATCGCTATTTTAACGGAAATGACGTAAACAACATGGATGCATCTACAAGGATACCAACGTCTGAAACTAAAAAATTAAAAGAACAACGATCGTAATAAGATTTCTTAATCATATATACAACAATGCATCACTCGTGGCATTTGGTTTTCATTGGCTAGAAAGAGTTCACAAAAAAATGATCATTTGAATCTAATAAATTTTAAATCATTTTATAATATTCAATAAAAAATTAAATAAACATTTAATAATAAAAATGATTAGATGAATTGAAAATAAATAATATTTCGTTTAATCGACAACATAAGAAATCAAACGAAAGATATAATTTTTCGATTATTAAAATGTCCCTAGTTATTTATAGGGGAAAAATTTTGAAGTTATGTATATCGTACAGCGACTACCTCTACGAAGAATGTTCCCGAAATAGCATATTCAACGTTGACGGTGGATGAACAAACCGTTATAGTTAACTAAAACACTCTTTGCACAGCTTGGCGGCGATTAGTCTGTGCTTGAAGGCAATTTGGAAACTTGTGCGCGTGTGTACTGTTGTGGTCGTATTAAGTATAAGATTTGTACGCCACGAGAGGCGAGCCATTCTCCCCCTCCTCCTAGTGCTGTGGTGTATTCAAGACGCAATAACACGTACAGTAATTTTTGAGAATACAGTGTAGTGTAGAGAAATAATTATTTCTTGTAGGAACAAATAAAGGTATTCTGTAAATGCGAGAGAAGCTCGGGGAGGACGGGAAACAAGAAACGGTTATCCTTCGTGGAATGCTTCAGTAAAATGGCGGTAATCGACAGTGCAATTGGTGCTCAACGATAGAGGGAAATTCGGTGCGTTAGAATTATCGACGACGTTTTTAACTATATTTCATATATTATGCGTTATAACGATAGAGATAAATACGATAATAAACTCACATAAATGATATTTAGTCAAATGAACTTATCATCTAACTGAAACATTTATCTCCATCGAGGGTTTCTTTTTTCCGTTATAGTTAGTTTTTTTTCCGTTCTTTCTTTCTTTCTATTTGCCCTTCTTCTTCTTCTGCCATCTTCTTCTTCTTCTTCTCCATCAATTTTCTTTCTTCGTTGTTATTTCGAATTTGAAGAGCAGTACGTCGTGAAAAAGGATAATATAAGGGAGGTGGTGGGGTAGTTGTGTGGTGGGTGGTAATGTGGTGTGGTAGTGGTGGTGGTGGATGATCAGGTTTATCACCATAGGGTGCTTCAGGAGGAGGCCATTGGTTGCGGTGAAAATCTTCCTCTACAGTCGTAACGAGCGCGATGCACGTGTCACATCATCGTAATCTTTACAAGAACGTTGAAAGGGTTAATAAAAACGAGAAAGATACGGTACGAGTAGGAGTCGGTGTCATCGACAAAATTATAAGTTAGGTGAGAGAAGACAACGTTCTCTGATTGTATTCATTCGTTATATTATTTCTCGTTGGAAAGATAGAGATAGGGATAGAGATATAGTGAAGTGAAGAAAGAATAGGAAGAGGAACAAAGATAGATAGATAGATAGATAGATAGATAGATAGATAGGTAGGTAGGTAGGTGCATAGATAGATGGATAGATGGATAGACAAAGGCAGACAGAGAGAAAGAGAGAGAAAGAGAGAGAGAGAGAGAGAACGAATAAGCGAGCGAGTGGTGTGTACACGAAGAAGGGGGTAGAAAAGAGGAAAGAGAGAGTACGAAATTGCTTTCCTTGTTGTCATGCGAGAGAACGTCGTTACGGTCTAAAACCAAATTTTTTTTACAATTGGCGTTTGTGTCAAACGTGCGATAGTCCAAAGGATGATAGTTAGATGGTTCCACTGTTTATTTTATATTTTCGTCTGTTAGCTAGGTTATGACAATGTTACAGATGACTTTGCAAAATGACACGGTTTGTGATTTTACGAATAAGAATTTTCTTGGTATTCCGAGAAAAACAAGATTAAAAATTAGTCATTGTTTGAATGTTTGCTACGGTATCGTATTAAATGCCACAACGAGCATTTAGCGTTTTTTTTTTTTATAGAATATAGGTGAAAGTTCGTAATTAGAAATTATATTTTATACATATATGTACACTTTGTTAGAAAAGTTATTTTAAGTAGTTGAATTAATTTTCTACCAATTAAACATAGAAAAAAAAGAATTTTATTTGATTCTCATCATATTTTTAGCATTATGATCTATAAATCTATTTTTCTTTATTTCAGATATTAGGTTTTGCAAAGATATACTACTAAAATGAAGATCGACAGAAGCAGATTGAAAAAGTGCACCTCGGAAGTTGTAAGTGAATTATATTTATTTGGAATATCACATCTAATGTTAATTTTATTGTTAACGATTTTAAATAATTTTTTATAATATCATGTGGATTATGTCGTAATATGATGAAAACAATACAAATTTAATTTTTATTTAAAAAGAGACAATTTTTGGGCCAACATAAAATATTGTTAAGTGTATATGTGTGTGCACATGTGTGTGGTGCAACATGTTCATGTTTATTGGATAAAGAATCAATTATATAAATAGATGATGTAATAATACTTCTTTATAAGATAATTTCTTTTCGAATATATGAAAAGAAATTTAATATAGAATTGTTTGAACATGTTATAAATGAAATTTATGTTAATTTATTAATTTCTAGCCAGCCGAGTGTCAAGCCCTCATAAGTAAATTACGTTCTTGCTCTCATGCGGAACTGTTAGAGGAGCTTAAACAAATAGATGCTTGGACTTTTGGAAAGTGTGAACTATTTCATTGGATCGATGTCTTGGATCTTAGCGATAGTATTTTAGAGGAAGCTACGGCAAGAAGCTCAGATAATCCTTGGGAACTGGCGTGTGACTTGCCTCAAAATGCAGAGGTACATTTGATATCATGAATATATAATGTATTATTTTTTTACGAGGATAAAAATAAACATTTAACGATTAATTTTTTGCAGGCTAAAGAATTACTTCTCTGGGTCCTCCATTTTACTACATTATTAATTGAACATTCATTTTCACGGCATCTGTACAACAGTATGGAGCATCTAATAACGTTATTGTCAAGTTGTGATATGCATGTGGTTCTTGGCGTATTAAATCTTTTGTATATGTTCAGTAAGCGCAGTAATTTTATTACTCGTCTAAATAGTGACAAACGTCAAGCTCTTCTGAGTAGACTAAATCATCTAGCAGAGGTTAGTATGACTAAGTCTTAATATACCAAATAAATGATAATTACTTTAATGTGATTTTCTTCAATTTATAGAGTTGGGGTGGTAAAGAAAATGGTTTTGGATTAGCTGCTTGTTGTAAGGAATATCCAGATAAGGTATAATTTCATGAGTCTAATAAAGATAATAACATTAGTTTAAGTATTATTAAATGCTATTCTATTGTTTTATTTTTAGCCATTCCCACCGAGTGCTACAACGTTACATTTCGAATTCTATGCTGAAAATCCAACTGTAACAGAAAGTGCAATTACATCAAATATTAATATAAAAAAGATTGGTCAAACAAATTATGCAACATATATACATATAGAAGGTGTGGATAAACTTGGTAAAACGCCAGCACAAATAATGAATGACTTATTGAAAATTTATAATGTACCCCAGGATCGTAAGGTATATTTTTTTTATTATCAGTACTTACAAGATATTCCAGTTTATGATTTTCAAATAGTAACTTATAAATAATTTATTCTATTAATATTTTTTCAGATGGCTTTATTGACACATGTTAGACTGGCACATAGTTTCTCAGATTATCGTAGGCGTTTGCAATGTGTTCAAGCTCGTCTTCAAGCATTATCTGTATTAGTATATAGCAATGCATTGCAAGAAAATGCACATAGTCTTTTACATGCTGGACTTCTTGAAGAATTAGTCGAATTACTTGAGTTGCCACACTCTCATCTTGTTGAAATCCGGGCTGCAGCACTACGTACCCTTACTAGTATTATACATTTAGATCGTAATCCACATTTTCCAAAGTATGTATTAATTTCATTAATATTTTCATATAAACGAAAAATATACATTTGTATATTATTACAAGTTACGTGTATTTCATATTCCTTTTTATTTTTATAGAAAACCTGGTTCAAGATTAAATATGATCATCGACGTGACTGGTGCCAGTTCATATCATGGCTTCCTACCAGTTCTTATTCGTACTTGCATAACCACATTAACATCATCGCAAGTAGATGGACAGCCATTCCCATTGCCACTGGCAACAGCTTTATTTAGCTTTTTATTTCATCTTGCTAGTTACGAGGCGGGAGCAGAAGCTCTTGTTAGTTGCGGAATGATGGAAAGTCTTCTTAAAATAATTAATTGGCCAGGAAGTGAACTTGAACATATAACGGTATTTAAAATATAAGAGTACTAATTATTTAAATATTATTTACTTAAAAAATTCTTCAAAGTATTGTAGTAAAAGTCTTTTTTATAATTTTGTGTAAAAATTTTTGACATTTTTATTTACAGTTTGGTACTAGAGCAGTGCGTGTAATAGATTTAATCGCAAATATTGATATGCAAGGATTTCAAGCTCACGGTGGCTTAGGCAGCTTTATTAATCGACTTGATATGGAAGTTAATGTATGCAGGAAAGAACAACCATTTGAAATAGAACCACAACTTTATGAAGATAATCCACAAACTGTACAAGAAAGACCTGTAGACAGAGAAGGAGAAACTTCGTCACGTCGGATAAATGATACATTTGAGGAACGTGACGAATCTTTAAATCCAATGGAAATTTCAGAAGATGAAAATATGAGTAATAAAGCAGATGAGAAAAATGAACAATTGCCCGATTATTCCGCCGCAAAGACTGGAAAGACTTGTTTATTACAACGTGCTGCACTTTTAAAATCTATGTTAAATTTTCTTAAAAAAGCTATTCAAGATGCAGCTTTCTCTGATAGTATTCGTCATGTTATGGAAGGGACTTTACCGTCATCTCTGAGACATATTATAAGCAATTCCGAATATTATGGTCCTTCATTGTTTTTACTTGCCACCGATGTTGTAACAGTGTACGTTTTCCAAGAACCATCATTACTCTCATCATTACAGGATAATGGTTTAACAGATGTTGTATTACATGCACTTCTTATTAAAGAAGTAAGTGCTGCTTGTATTTATAAATGAGATTTATCTAACGCGATCAATGTAATGAAGTTATTCATTGAAATTTGTAAATACAAGTGTATAATGATATTTTTATATTCAGGTACCAGCAACTAGAGAAGTGTTAGGATCATTACCCAATGTATTTAGTGCACTTTGTTTGAATCAACGTGGTCTTGAATCATTTGTTAAACGCCGTCCCTTTGAACGATTATTCAAAGTACTTCTCTCACCAGTTTATTTATCAGCTATGCGGAGACGTAAAAGTGCCGATCCACTTGGTGATACAGCTTCTAATTTAGGCAATGCTATGGACGAATTAATGAGACATCAACCAAGCTTAAAGGTTGATGCTATTTCTGCAATAATTAAGGTACATTATTACTATTATCATATCATTATAATACAGATAAATATATTAAATAAATGATAATGCATTAATATATAACATTTTATGTACACAGTTGCTGGAAGAACTGTGCGTACTTGGTTGCGATCCGCGATACATATGTTGGCGAGGTGTTAGTAAATCAGATAATTCTCCTTCAAATTCTGGATGTGGAAATCGTCAATCATCTGGCCAATCAGTTGGGGTTGGTGTTGGAGATTCGGCAGGTGGTAGTGGTGGAGGTGGAGGAAGTAGTAGTGACGAAGAAGAAGAGGATGAAGAAGAAGCTAGTACTAGCTCTCATCCTCAACGAGAAGAACAACCATCTCCATCTCCTGCACAACCTGGACCACCACCTCAACCAAGAGAAAAAACACCTATTGCTTTGGTCGATTATATCCAAAATGTCATGAAGTTTGTCGATGCAATATTGAGTAACAACTCAACGGATGATCATTGCAGAGAATTTGTTGCGCAAAAAGGACTTGTACCACTTCTGTCCATTCTAGGATTACCAAATTTACCCGTAGATTATCCTGTCGCTCAAGCAGCTCAGGCAGTAGCTTCAGTATGCAAAAGTATTTTGGTATGTTTAATAAAAAATACATTAAAATGTCTAAAAATTAATAATTAATTATCATTAATTTAAATATGTTGTTTATAATTTGTCATTATTATTTATAGAACTTGGCTCATGAACCTTTGGTTCTAAAAACAGGATTGTCACAATTAAATGAGGTTTTAAATTTATTAAAGCCTCTTTGCAGTAACATGCAATCACCTGCCGGTTCTGTTTTATTACACGAATTGGCTTCAGCTCCGAATCTTGAAACTGCTTTCACAAGTGATACAGCTACTCCATTGTTGCATGCTATGAATGCAGCTCATGGGTATATTGTAATGTTTGTTCACGTATGCCGAACAAGTCAAAGCGAGATTCGAAATCTGTCTATGAATCATTGGGGATCTGACCTGGGTTTAACAGTTTTAAAAGGCTTATCTAAATTATATATGTCTCTGGTTTGGGAAAGTACTTTATTACTTGCATTATGCAGCGAAGACATTATACCAGCTGGTTGTGACTTTGGAAAAGAAGACATGGACAAATTAATACCACCTGAATTAAGAGTAAGAGTTTTACAGTATACTTTGGATTATTTTACTTATATGTATTACAAAATTTTTGTAATACTAATGTTTTTATTTTAGACTGAGGGTGAAAGTTCTACATGGTCTGGTGCTGGCTCTTCCACTGATATAGGCAGTAATGGAATGACAACTGCAATGGAAGCACTCAGTACTGATCCTCCACCTATACCCATGGAGGTAATTATAAATTGATGAACGTAGAGGATAGGAAAAAGATAAACGTGAATACATTATAACATAAAATATTTACAAAATTTATAGATCGATGATAAGCCAAGTACAGGTGCTGGAAGGACTTCACCTAATGCTCACCAACTGAAATTCATTAAGCCATTATTAGGCGCATCATCGAGATTAGGTAGAGCACTCGCAGAACTATTTGGTTTACTTGTTAAGGTATTGTTTAATTAATCTTCTATAAAAATTTAATATGTATATATAAATGTACACTACAATCAAATTCTTTTTAAAGCTTTGCATGGGTTCACCTATAAGGCAAAGAAGAGGACAACAAATGCCTTTGACTCCTGCTCTTCCTTCCCAAGCAGCAAGAAGCGTAGCGACTGCTTTGAATTGTTTGTTAACTCGTGGTCTATCTTGGGAAGTATTACCTAAATCACCAATTCCAAAATTCCAATTGACCTTCTTAATCTGTTCTGTCGGATTTACATCTCCGATGTTATTCGACGAAAAGAGGCATCCATATCATTTGATGCTTCAAAAGTTTGTCCATTTGGGAGGACAAAATGCTTTCTTCTTGTAAGTATAATCAGAATTCAATAAAGATCTTATGGATCTTTAAATTAATGCAATGTGAAGTTATATAATGTATATATAGATATATTCAAGATATATTTAATGGTATAATTTTGATTTTATAATTTCAGTACTTTCCAATGGGCATTGTCAGGTGGTACAAAATTTCCATTAACCGAAGGATTAGAGCATCCTAATTTACCTGATGGAACTGGAGAGTTTTTAGATGCTTGGCTTATGCTTCTTGAGAAAATGGTGAATCCTAAAGCAATTTTAGATTCACCTCATGTAGTATCTTCTAAATGTACAGGAATGTATGATAGATATGAGGCGTTCGATCCAATAAAATACCTCACTGATATTCATAAGGTAATATTACTAAGTTATTAACTACTTACACGTGTATATGGTTTTTCTTAAACTTTTATTTTGAAACATTTGATTTATTACAGAAAGCATTTAAAGCTGTGATGCTTATGTGGGGTAAAAAGCCATTAAAAAATTATGGAGCTCGTATGACGGAATCTATATTATCGATCTTGCGGCATATATTACGCGGTGAAAAAATAATTAAGGTAAATAAAGTAAAATATTGAAGAAGATAATATCGATGATTATTATATTTAAATAATAAAAAATACGAATGATTTTAATAATTTAATAAAATCCTCAGGAGCGATCTGAAAGAGAGAAAAATAACGAAACTGTATCAGCTAGTGGTAGTGGTAGCACTAGTTCTGTTAGTAGAACTGGAGCAATAGCAGATAGACGAGATGAACCAGAAGCAGATGTTAACTTGGAACATTTGAGGCAATTGATGGATATGGGCTTTAGTAGAGCGCATTGCATCGAAGCTTTATTACATACAATGACTGTTGAACAAGCGACGGAATATTTACTTGCAAATCCTGCTACATTGCGAAGACCTGTAAGATTTAACATAACTTATTTGTTATGTATTAATTATTCATATAAAATTAGAAAGGAACGATTATTTGATTATTGTATATGCTTGTACCTAGGATGCTCCATCGAGTGATCCAAATCGTGTCGTTACTATGGAGTTAGAATTAACTGAAGATGAAGATATATCGCAAGTTCTTGCTATGGCATTTGCCGACACCGATACATTAAAAATACCAGGACTTGAAGAATCTGACAACAGGGAGATAACATTAACAGAAAACATAGATGAATTCACTCGTAATGCTTTAGCGCAATGTCTTAACCTTTTGGATCTTATGCCTGATACAGTATATAGAATTTGTGATTTATTAGTAACCATTACTAAACGAAATGGGGATGAGTGGCGAGATAACATGCTACGTCAATTAATACGAGAGGTAATTTATATATATATATATATATTTAATGATAAAGAATATTGATTTAAATAATATTTCTAATTAACAATAATTCGACAGATTGGTGATTTAGTCGATTATTTAATTGACATTACCAAAAGTCAGGATGAAAATGCTGGAACACGATTAGTGGAGTGTGAAGAAGCAAATAAAGTGTCAAGACGTATTTATCTCTATACGTTATTTTTCGAGGTTGGTATAGAAAAATATTGATTTATTGACACTCCTTTTGTTCGATCGTTTTTATCTGCATTTTTTTGTTTAAATTAATATAGGGTACCTTCCAAGAAATGCGGGTGCCTTGTGCTCGAATTGTCGAGGAGTGCGTTATGTTGGACAAACTTGTGAAACTACTTGTTATGAGCGAAGGACCGCTTACTGCTAATAAAAACAAAATCGTAAAGGAAAGTAAGGATGGAGCAGTTTGCGTCAAAACTCCTAAATGGCTTGCACCTTTATTATTGCTAATAGACCGTTTAGAAAAAGTTGGAACTCTTACAAAAAGAAAACAACTAATGCATAAGGTAATTAAATGATACGATATAATGGAATGGAAAAAAAGCTACTGAAAGCTATGTGAAAATATTTCTAATTAATTATTTAAATAGGTTACAAATTGTATGTGGAAATGGTTCGATTTAAGTACTGGAAAATGGACTCTATATTCGCCAATGAATAATAGAATTATTAATGAGGCATACTGGGCTGGTGAGCCCAATGTGCGTATTACGTGTAGCAGACGTCGTTACTTAATAACATTTTCATGCATGACTCAAGTAAATGAGGAAAGTGACAATAGAAGACCAATTACGATGGGTTTTAACTTCACCAGTGGTACAAACGAAGATGGTGGTTCTGGTTCTGATTCTAATATGGATACCGATGATAGTCCAGTCGAAGAAAAACGTAATACTGTTGTACAAGGTTTAGATCCTAGTATAGCACCAAGTATCGTGCGGTAAGTTTTAACTTCTCTTCTTTTTTTTTTTTTTTAATGAATAATTTGATTAAAAGAGACATCGCAAAATATTAATGATTTATGTTAATAATGTTTTCAGTGCGTGTGTAAAGTTATTAGCTATCCCAGTTGATCGCGATACACTTCACGCCTTGATGAAAGTATGTTTACGTTTAACGAGGGATTATAAGAATGCAGAAGTATTTGCACGCGAAGGTGGTGTCAAATTGCTTCTTGAAATGACTCAGTCTAGTACCTTCATTGGATGTATTAATCTTAGTACACTTCTTATAAGACATACATTAGAAGAACCACGTATTTTACGTCTTGCTATGGAAAAGGTATTACTTGTATATTTTCCTCATTAATTAAATAATACATAACATGTTGAATCATTTAAGATTAATACATTTCTAATCTTATTATTTTTAATTAGGTCATACGCACGCGAACACAAAGTAATATTCCTCCTGCGTACAAAGAAATTTTGTTTATGACTCGTCAAATCAGCAGTGCGGTATGTCGCAATCCAGAAGTTTACAGAGAAGTTTGTGAAAATATTCTTAGGGTTGATATTAATGTATTAAAAAGTAAGTATTAGATTTTTGTTTTCTAATTTCAAAGATGTAAAATTAATTAGAGACGATTTTATTTATTTATAAATAAATTATGTATTATTGTAGGGGATGACATTGATAGCAGATTAGTCGTAAAAGCCTTGCCTCCTACTCATTCTCCAGCATTACCAATGATAGAAGAAGTTTCTATTGGTGTTGTTCGTGATCTATTGAATGCATTAATCAAACCGGTTCCTATATTACCTGATGATGGATCTGCAACACCAACTGGAAGTCCGGAAAAAAAGACAACACATTCAAACACAGCAACTGGCAATGCATCTTCCTCATCTTCAAGACGTGATGTACTCAGAAGTAATGCGATCTCTACGAACGATCCTCTTGATGATGACGATCAAGTATCACAAATAATACCTCTTAAAATATATACAGATGTAAGCAATAATGGTAAACCTGAATCAGAAGAAGCAAAAAAACCATTATTAGCCAAGTCTGCGATATTAAAGACATTAGCCGATGCTGTTAGATCTTATGGTGCAATAGTTAGTCTTATCACTGAACATGTATATAGAGCAGGTCAGAGTGAATTAGTTACTGAAGACACTACAGCTCTTGCATTTCTGCTTGATAAACTTTTGCCAATGTTACCAGAAAACTCCAGTGATCGTCAATGTAATAATATGGCACGTACGCTAATAGCGGCAATAGCATCATGTAACCATTCGCCGGATGTACAGACGACATTAGTAACCGAAGTAAAAGCTGCATTGACAAGAACCTTAGCACTTCCAGAGAGTGCAGAAAAACATGCACAATTGCAATTATTAATTGGTTTGATTTCTACCATGATCGATAGTTGTCCACTAACACCACAGCTAAGAGCATCGTTAAAAATTCATCAATATAATAATGTTAATTATATTGTTAGAATTATGCTTAAGAAAGGTATCATAACCGATTTGGCTAAAATTCCACATAGTCTCGATCTTTCGAGCCCACATATGGCTGGTACTATTAATGCAGCTTTGAAACCTCTTGAAACGTTATCTCGTATAATCAACCAACCAATGCCAGGAGGTATTAATAAATTTACCAAGCCAAAAAATAGAACCGTTCATGAAGAACCGATTGGAGAGCAAACTGGTACTACAACTTCGGAAACTACTCATGCTGTTGGCGAGGAAACCATCGAAGATGCGGAAAACACCGAGCATGATATTTCAGTAACAGCTGAAAGTTTAGAACCAACGTCCGAAAGTCACGTCCACGAAGAGGGAGATGAAGCTGCTTTGGAAGATATCATGGATCAACTTCTTGAAAGGTAATAATATATGATTTTATTCAAATATATTAATATATAAATAGTATTAAACTGAAAAATATATTTTATTAAGAACCCAGATAATAAATTAATTGTTGTGCAATGCTTATAATCAAGCAGTGTGCTGTTTTCCAGAGATGGTTCTACCGTGGCAGAAGAACAATCCTCTCGATCGCATAGACCAATGGATATTGATGATGAAAGTTTAGCGATGCGTGATGCGGAAGGAGACTTTGATCCAACACGTGACACCACCGTAAGAGTAACATCGCTTTTCTTTCTTGGTCCTTATTATTTTATTTTTTCTATTATTTTTTTTAATAATTTAATATTATCTTTATAGGAAGATCTTATGAGCTCTGATTCAGATTCTGATAGTAATCAGTCGGATGATAACGAAGACGAAGTTCAAGATGACGAAGATGAAGAGGAAGAAGAGGAGGATGAAGGTAAGAAACGTATTAATTATTGTTTGATTTTTAAGTAGATATCTATAGTTTCAATATAGTTCAATCATTTTATTAATATTTCATTTTATTTCAATCTAAATTGCATTTTATTTTCTTTTTCTAGGCGAGGAAAATGAGGAAGAAGAAGAAGAGGAAGAAGAAGGTTCGTCAAATTATGAGGAAGATGGAATAGAATTGTATGAAGATGTTGGAGAAGGTAGTGGTGTCTTTCGAATGTTTCCCTCTGCAGAACGTGATGGTGGCAATGTTGTTATGATACAGCATAATCTTGATAATCAAGATAATGTAAATACTGTCTCATCAACGCCTATTTCAACTCGACCTGGTCTATCCTGGAATACGAGTTTCCCTCTACCGCTTGGTTTATTTGAAGAACCACCTTCGTTTTCTGAAGGCAATGGCGAGTTGAAAGTCTATCTGAATTCTTAAACCGCTAAATTCCTAATCCGCTACATTTTATGTTTATTTAATGTGATTTAATCTTTATCTTTTGTGTAAGGGTGCGTATTTCATTAAAAAAATTATATTTATTTTCTGATTTTAGGAATAAGTTCACATCCAATATTAATAACTCAAGGTAGTTTTGATAGTGCAAATCCTAGACAACGAGTACTTCGACATCGCCGATACCAATATTTGCAACTATCTAATTCTCGTAATCCTAATCCTCCTGTAATCTTACAAAGGTACTTTTATATTTTGGTAGTCCTTTAATGAACGTTTAGTATTGTTTAATGAATTGTTTTTATTTTAACAGACTTTTAGGTCCAACTTCACAGACTCTTCCTTTATCGGCTAGTCAAGTTTTAGCTTCTAGCTTTAGAGACACGCGTGTCGTTGTAATGGACAATGGTCTTGGCATATTTACGAATCAAGAAGAAGAACAAATTGACTTTGTAGTAAGATCAAATTTATGATAGAATCTTGTTAAACGTATATATGAAAAATACAATAATAATAATACGATTGATTATCTTATCAATGATGCAACAAATTAATTATAGGATCAATCAGGTTACTTATTTGGACCAAGTTTAGCTGCGACCCTGAATAACATTCCTACTGCATTACACTGGTGGATTGAAGAAAGCAAATTATTAGATGGAGATTCTCAGCCGGATTGCTGTGTTGGTGAGAGTCTATTAAAATATGGAAATGCATATATAATTTCGTAATACGTCTTTCATAATATTTTATTTTTCATGGAAAAAAAAAGGTGTTGTACATAAAATGATACCAAGTCTTGAGAAACATAGAAACGCTGAATTAGCTGAAAGAAAAGAAAAACGTAAAAAGCAGCATGGTTCAGACAGAGAGAATGAGAGAGACGGCAAGGAAGAAAAGGAAAGTACAAAGACCATCGAATGTAAGTAGGAAATAGGATGAAATGGTGTGAATAACATTTTTTCCTAAAACACATAAATAGATAATGATTTCGTATCTTCAGCTGGCCCATCAACAACAATTCCAACGGAAGAACAAAGAAGCTTGGCATCGACGTCTCAAAGGGATGACACAATACTCGTCACAGCCACAGAAGCTACTGTCGAAACTAGAAGACAGGAATGCATAACCGATGAAGATATTATTGGTAACAATGTTATCATATATTTTATAGTTAACATTGAGTATTTGTATCATTTAATAAATATTTATTATTATATAAATACGTAGATGTAACCGGAGAAATGGAAGTTACAGTCCAGGATGACGAAGAAAGACCACGACCTCCTCCACCACCAGAAGAACAATCTACAGAAACTAGGGACCCACGTAATACTACTAATTGGAATCCTACATTAGAGCTTGCTGAAAGTATCGTTGATTCTGTCCTTGCTCCTTGTGCTTCTGAAGTTTCGAGATTAAGTAAATATATTATGTTCATTGTTAATTTGTAATATCCTTGACTGAGAATTTTATTAATATTATTATTTTATCGAATAGGACAATCGGAAAATCCTACCGAAGCAGCTAACGAAATGCCGGAGTGTACACCTACACCGGTATTAGTAGATTTTAATCAAGAAGTTAATGAAGATCTTTCAAGAGAGAGTAGTGATTCGGCTGATTGGATCAGACGTTTATTAACTGATGACAGCCCATCCGGTGTAGAGCGAAAGTAAGTAAAATCAACGATTGATGACAATTAAAAAGAATGCGATTAAATTATATTTATTCTTAATCATATATTACGAATATTTTCTTCTTGAAAACTTTCTTGATTTATTATCTAGTGCAAATATCGTCAGCCAAGATCCAACGTCTTCAACATCAGAAAGTACACATCCAGAAACATCAAGCCAACAACAACAATCGCAGCAGCCATCGCAAGAACAACAGTTGCCAGATGGTGTAGATCCATCTTTCTTAGCTGCCTTACCAGAAGATATGCGTGATGAAGTAATAGCAGAACAACTGAGGTATGTCAACATTTATTTTTTTTATTTATTAATTAAATATAAATAGTAGTATCGTATATAATTTATTTTATTACTCAGATTACAACGCATAAGACAACGTGCTCAAGCTTCGGCAGCTGAAGAACTCGCAGGACCGGTTGAAGTAAATCCAGAATTTTTAGCTGCATTACCACCAGCAATTCAAGAAGAAGTTCTTGCCCAACAAAGGTTGGAACAACAAAGACATGCAGCTGCTTCGGCAAATCCGGAAGATCCTGTCGATGCCGCAGCATTCTTTCAAAATTTACAACCTTCCTTGCGACAAGCAGTTAGTAAATTGATTAACATTTCGTTTTATTACATTTGGAAATTATCGCTATATCACTGTGTTTTATTCTGTTTATTCTCTTATAGATTCTTACGGATATGGAAGAATCGCAAATATCTGTTTTACCTCCAGATTTGGCTCAAGAGGCACAAAATTTGCGTAGAGAATGGGAAGCTCGTAATCGACATATGATGCAGGAAAGATTTCTTAGTCATGTCAGTCAGGGAAATACAGCTTTATCGAGCATATTGAGAAGTTCCGGTGGAGGTAATTGTCAGGCGTTTAATAATTAAAATTAATCTATCAAAGATTTAAAGAAATAAAATTTAATCTTAAGAAAACTGCGTTTACTAATATTTGATTAATATAATATATATATTTGTTTTGTTTAATAGGTAGAGGAGGTGGTGCACGATATGCCATTCATGCAGTACCACAGAGAGCTCAATGGGGATCATGGAATCCTCGAGGAGATACTGCTATAACACATCAAGGAGCAGGGTTACGTTTAAGAGGAAGACAATTACTTGACCACGAATCGATGGCATGTTTGTTGGTCTTGCTATTTGTCGATGAACCTAAAATTAATACACTCAGACTTCACAGAGTGATAAGAAATCTTTGTTATCACGGCAGTACAAGAGAATGGGTAGTTAAAGCCTTACTTAGTATCATGGAGAGAAGTAATGACGAATCCAGAGATATACTTACAGATTTCAGTGGAAAATTCAAAAGAAAAAGTTTACTTCCTACCACTACGACGGACTATTGGTAAAGAAATTAATTTTTTATTTTTTTCTATATCAGGCACCATATATATTCTATAAAAATATATGAAACAGATTGAGAATGTCATTGTTTTTAGGTATCCCAAAATATTTGAGCAAAGAAATAACACACAGTCGTGGTTAAATATTAGTATGGACGCTGCATTGGGTTGTAGGGCAAATGTATTTCATATTATAAGACATGGTGGTAAAAAGTCTGAAAGGCAGGGCAGTGTAATAGCTATTCATCCACAAGCTGCACCAACAGTTTGTAGGTCGGTATACCAACATTACTATTTTATATTTTATTAAAGAAACATATTTCTTTTAAACGTTATTTTTTTATTTTTTAGGCATACCTTAGAACTTCTAATCTCCTTAGCAAAAAGTTTCCCAGGGTATTTTGTGCCAATCAAATCTAAGGAATCCGAAGATAGAGATAATAATAAAGAAAAAGATCTTGGCAGTAATAAAGATGAAAGTATTTCAAAATCTAAGTCTGCATCAAAACCAGGAAAAAGCGATATTCCTGATTTTTGGGATATGCTGTTAAAACTAGACTCTTGTGCTTCTAAAAAAGGAAAATCTGTTGCGAGAACTCATTCAAATTCCAACTTGGGTATGGACTTGGAACATACAATGACAACGTTTGAAGCATCTCCATTTGGTCAATTAATTTCAATGCTAAATTGGTCGGTTATTAAACGAAGCAGTCAATTAACTGATAAACTATTGCGACTTCTTTCTTTGATCTCCATTGGATTGACAGAAGTTAATCTATATCGTCGACAAGAAGGTAATAAAAATAAAAAAACTGAATTGAGTAAAGAACAGAGTGTCGCTGCACCAGAAGGACATTTGAGATTGGCTGTACAAGTATTAACCAGTAAAAGTTGTTCCGAAGAAGGCTTGGAAGATGCTACAGCATTGTTGCTTAATTTATCACACTGCCCAGACCCGACTAGACAATTGGTACAGTATTACTAAATAATTATATGTTTATTTTTATAAGAAATAAAGTTCTCCTAATTTATCTTTTTATTTTCCATTATTTCGAATAGATACTGAATTTACTCTTAGAAGGAGCGATGGAATTGGCTAATATGGTCTGTGAACACATAAACGATCTAATGACAGAACTTAAAGTTTTAAATCGCGAATTGAGCAGAAGAAATTCTATCGAAGAACAACCATCGACTAGTTCTGGTGGAGGTGGACGTGGAATTCTTTTGGACAGGTAAGCAACTTTATTTTTACAATTCTTAATATTATTAATTATTTCGGAGAGATGAAAATTTATAATATTTATTTTAAGATTTACCAATGAAAATGTGATTGTAACGGCCCCAAGTAAAGTCAAAGCCGGAAGCGATCTCCAATTACCATCGATGGCTGCTCTTGTCAGTAAGACCTCTAGTCAGGCGTTCTTTTTAAGAATACTTAAAGTAATTGTACAGATAAGAGAGTCCGTGCGATTAGCAAGTACAAAGAAAACAGGTATACATTTTTAATATATATTTATATAATTACAAAAATTGTTTATCTTGTTTTTAACAAAATATATATTTTTTTTCTTTTATTTCCTATATTAAGCAAATCAAGCAGCAGCAGCAGCAGCAGCAGCAGCAACAACAGCAGCACCAACAGCAACAACATCAGCAACATCATCTACTACTGCTCCTACAACGGACACGGCAACTTCCAGTCAAAATCAAGGAACAGGTGATATATTATATTAATTTGTAATTACATTATTTAGATGCAATTCTTATTATTATTGTTTAGTATTAAATCATACTTTATCATGCCATGTTTCAGCAGATGATAATTCTTGTGCAGATGTTCCTATGGACACTGTGCAAAGTAGTAATGCTGTTAATTCGGAAAATACCAAGACAATTACTCCGCGTACTGGTAAGTTAAATAAAATTAGAATACGTATATGGCAAATAATGAAAATGACATGTATATACAATATATTTAATTTTTATTACAGATGATGAAAAATCACCACTTCCACATTTAAGCGAAAGTTTGGTGTTGGATCATTTATGGGAAACGCTTAGTGCTTGTTTATTAGAATTGGAATATACTCCAGACCATCATGCCGTCCTTGTTTTGCAGGTAATATTCAAGGACATCGAATTAAAAAGTCAACTTTAGTTGAGAACATTTAATAAAAAAATATGATTCTTTTATATTATATTTACAGCCTGCTGTAGAAGCATTTTTCTTAGTTCATTCATCGTCTACTACATCATCACGCGACCGACATCGCAATACTACTACAGAAAATCGCGAGGTCGTACCAGACTTAGCACCAGTTTCACCAATATATTCTGATAATGAAGGTACTACTTCACAAGCGGAAACTGGTACTACTACTTGGGATGCACCTATCACAACACAAAAAACTCTACCCCCGGATCAACTTAAGTTCTTGAAATTTGCTGGTATGAATTTTTGTATGCATATTTGTACACATTCATATACATAGTTTCTTATAAAAAAAAAACTTGGATTCTTTTATTTCTTAGTTTTTATTATATTGAAATATATTGTATTGTGTTGTTATTTTAGAAACGCACAGAACAGTACTCAATCAAATTCTACGACAGACAACCACGCATTTAGCCGATGGTCCATTTTCTGTGTTAGTTGATCATACAAGAGTATTAGATTTTGATGTCAAACGCAGATATTTCAGAACAGAATTGGAACGAATGGATGAAGGTATTCGTAGAGAAGAACTTGCAGTCCATGTACGTAGAAGTCATGTATTCGAAGACTCGTTTAGAGAACTCCATAGAAGAAATGCGGATGAATGGAAGAATCGTTTTTACATTGTTTTTGAAGGTAAATTTGTATTTTTTTTTTCAACGAAAAATTAGTACCTTTCTCAGATGTCATTGTATATCAAAGGGTTAAACAATGTATAGAAATGATAAAAGTAATTTTTGTATTGATTTGTTAAAGGGGAGGAAGGACAAGATGCTGGTGGTTTATTGAGAGAATGGTACGTCATTATTTCACGAGAAATTTTCAATCCGATGTATGCTCTCTTCACTGTTAGCCCTGGAGATCGGGTTACATATATGATCAATTCATCTTCTCATTGTAATCCAAATCATTTGTGTTATTATAAATTTGTTGGACGGGTAATTGGTAAGTTACGACTGGTTTTATCATTCGTCTATGTATTATATTTATAATTGCAGGAAAATAATGAAATCTTCTTTTTCTTACAGCTAAAGCTATTTACGATAATAAATTATTGGAATGTTATTTCACACGTAGTTTTTACAAACATATACTTGGAATTCTTGTAAAACATACGGATATGGAAAGCGAAGATTACAGTTTTTACAAAGGACTTGTTTATCTCACCGAACACACTATCGCTGATCTTGGTTACGAGTTAACATTTTCAACAGAAGTAAATAAATTTATACATACACACACACACACACATATTTATCATTTAAGTTATATAAATTTGTACATTAAACTTGAAAAATGTTCTCAGGTAAATGAATTTGGTGTTAACGACGTTCGAGATTTAATACCAAATGGTCGTAACATAGTAGTTACAGAGGAAACAAAACTTGAATATATTAGGCTAGTATGTCAAATGAAAATGACTAGAGCAATTCGTAAACAGTGAGTATTATTAAAAGTATTATAAATTTTTGTTAATGGAATTTAATGATATGATTTTCTTATTATTATATTATATTTTATCTCTATAGATTAACTGCGTTCCTGGAAGGCTTTTATGATATTATACCGAAGAGACTGATTTCCATATTTAATGAACAGGAACTGGAGTTATTAATCAGTGGATTGCCTAATGTAGATATCGAAGATTTAAAAGCAAACACTGAGTACCATAAATACAGTGCCACGTCCCTGCAGGTATATAATAAATATTCATATTTATAGTAATTTTGTATATTTATTCAAATCCATTATATAATGTATGTGTGTTTAACAGATTCAATGGTTTTGGCGTGCGTTACGAGGATTCGATCAAGCCGATAGAGCTAAATTTTTACAGTTTGTTACTGGAACCTCTAAAGTACCTTTACAAGGTTTTGCTGCATTAGAAGGAATGAATGGTGTACAAAAGTTCCAAATACATCGGGAGGACAGATCAACGGATAGATTACCATCCGCTCATACATGGTTAGTACTCGATTATGCAATCGTGTAATTGTTTAAAAACAAAAATAAGTAATTTATATTTAATTATTTATAAATAAATTATATATATATATTTTAATTTTATAGTTTTAATCAATTGGATTTGCCTGTATATGAGACATACGACAAATTACGCACGAATTTACTCAAGGCGATTCATGAATGCAGCGAAGGATTTGGATTTGCATAAAGTGTAATTTGAATACTGTTTTTACATATTATAAAACTTCATCGTAAATGTGTTGCCCTGCCTATCTACGATATATTATAGAACATAGCCCTTATAATTATTGGCTTATTATTCAAAATCGAAGATATCCTAAGCAGTCATGCTTTATCTTCGTTCAAGATCTACTGATGATGATGAGAGACGTATATAAATCAACGTATACATAATATTATAAGATACACACGTATGTATATACGTATAATTATCATGATGTAATTATTGAGAATTATTTTCAATTATATATCCACTCTTAAAGTTTATTTCGTTTGAGATAAAGGATCTTGAGGAAGATGCTGAGCTTTACAATAATTTTCAAACAAATAAACAACAACAAAAAAAAAGATAAATAAAAACGTAATATAGGAAATTTAACTAAGTTATATATGGGTAAGATTAATGTAAGATTCATATTTAAGTAGTAAGAAGTTTAATTTCTCATAAGAAAATACATAGGGTGTAAAATGTAATATATTGCACTTCAACTGATTGGCGATACGTTGTAAACGGTTCGATAGTTTATATGGAAATAATACCATGGATATCGCTGTTGAGATAATGTAGTGTTTAAAAGAAAAATGTTGTAACAGAGGGAGAGAGAAAGAAAGAAAGAGAGAAAGAAAGTTGCATGGCAGCAAGTAAGAAATGTGTGCGAATGAGTGCGTGAATTTGCTAATAAGGGAGCGAATGTTCCAAAATCGAATGGGAATTATTGATGGAAACGATGAGCCTAACTACAAGATTTCATAATAAAAAAACGCTGTTCTGCCCCATGTAATGTATGGTTGTACACTATTAGTATTAATAATTATAACTAACTTTTAACTAATAGTAATGATCGCTAATTAATATCATTTTAATATTAATCATTCGAAATGTGATGTTAAAATCGTGTAATTTTTTTCTTGAAATCTAACGAAATAAAGTTTACAGTTGAACAGACATTAATTTGTAAACACATCGAAAAGACAATATCAATAATACGCGCAAAGAACAATTCAATACGCAGTTATGTTATTATTATTATTATTATTACTATTATCATTATCATTATTATTATTATTATTATTATTATTATTATCATCATTATTATTATCATTATTATTATTATTATTAGACTTCTTTATTGGATATTGTTAGAGAAAATTACTGCTACTAGAAATCATAGAATAAACAGAACATTGTATTTCTTCTAAAAAGAATTGTATTTTTTATTGTTTAGGATAACTTTTCTATTTGCGTTCCTTTTATTCCGCGAGAGTTTCTAATTGAACAAACACATTTGTTATTCTGAAGCTCACTTCATTTCAATAATAATAATCTACTTAATAATTCGTTCAATTTGTATAATAAATGCAAATATTATACTTTTCTCGTTAGATTAAATAATATATTTCTAAAGAAGAAACAAAAAAAAGGCGGCCAATATCCTTTTATCGGTGATTTTTATATACACGCTCATATTCATTACTTTCTGTTAATTAAAAATCAAATTAAAAATATGACGAGGTAAGAATCTTAGATTAATTAATAGAAATTCTTGAAATATTGTTCTCCTTAGAAGAGTATCAACAAAAATTCAACCTAAATTTCAACAGCAGCAATGACATTTCCTCCTCAACAACAAGCGTTTCATTTACACAACATAGATAAGACTCTAAACCAATTGCGAAGGTATTTGCTTCCTTTCTTTCCGCGTGTTTTTACTTATTTTGTGCTTTCATTTCGTTTATTTCTAATATTTTTATTATACGTCGAGGCATGAGAAACACATTTTGTCTTATTGTTAATTTTAATTATATTTTTTTATTTACATTGTCTACGAACGAGACTTCATATTATTTTTATATATATATATATAATTGATTTTAATTTTTAGAAATAAATTTTCCTTGAAGTGACGACCTTTGAATAAAATATAAAATTAAGCATTTTTACGTTTCTTGATAATTTTCTCTCCAATTTTCATATTGTAATAGTCGAGAGGAAAAAACGAAAGAAAAATTTTTTTTCTAAGTAACATTCTTTTAAAATATTGCCGAAAATAATTTACGAATGAAAGGAATATGTAATTTTACATTTTACATTTATTTTCTTAATCAATAATCTTCTTGGCTTCTCCAATCAATTCTGATGCATCTTACTGGCTGAAAAACAAAATTTATTATCTTCAGATATAATGTACGATATGAAAGAATTTTCTTTCTTTTTTTTTAATGAAAGCTTGATTTTTCTACAGCATTGTGAACAACTTTTTGTATCTATCTCATTTATTAAATTTGAAAATGAAAAAACGGGTTTTGGAACAATCGCTCAGCATTAGAAAATAATATAATGAATTTTTTATTTCTAAATTTCTAACGGGGGTGACCTTTCTTCTCTCTGTAAGAGAAAGTTAATTGAACGATGGACTATCCTGAACAAGTCGCTATTTAATGTCACGATCTTTACGGTATGTACACACACATACATACATACAACCAGTAACATAAATAGTATTCACATAGGAACTTGTGCGCAAAATCAATGAACAGAAAAAAAGTGCAATATTGCGTATCAAGCAGTTGTCATTGGAAAATATAGCCTATCCCACATCCCTTAACATGCGCATTTGTTTCTTACTTAATTTATTATAGGTTTTCCATTTGTTTAAAAACAGAATGTTATAGTTGTTGGTCGGATGGTGACGTTATCGATGAAAAAGTAATACCTTTAAACATATAAAATTGTAATAACGGTAATAAAAATTCATAGGAATAAGAAAAATTGTTCAATATATAATATATATATTGATTTGAATTTTTATTATATACTTATGAGACCTATATATTTATGATAGACATCAAGGCAGTATATCATGAAATTAAAGATTGTCGTTTGTATTTGCTATTTTTTCTTTTTTTTTTTTTAATTTCCTACATCGTTCAATAGTGTAGATGATTAACTTACTTTTACAAATTCGCATTGGAAATTCTTGCGAAAAATGTTAATGTTAATTTTCCTAACGTTACAGTAGTTTAAGAATAAATATCATTGAAATATATATTACATTGGTCTCTGGTGCACGGTTACTTCCGGTTAAATTCAGTGCTATCTCTAATATTTTTTGTATTAATTTCCATTTCGAATGTAACTGTATAAATGCAGGACTTCTCAAAATTGGCGACTAGCTGATGCCCCTTTTTATCCGAGCGTGAATTTTATTTTTTT
This sequence comes from Mischocyttarus mexicanus, assembly GCA_023678845.1. Taxonomy (NCBI): domain Eukaryota; kingdom Metazoa; phylum Arthropoda; class Insecta; order Hymenoptera; family Vespidae; genus Mischocyttarus; species Mischocyttarus mexicanus. Next base: position 346,716 of record JACGTP010000037.1, on the reverse strand, counting down.
TTCGCGACCCTGGTTATAAATTCCATACTATCTTCTCTTTCGCTATCATAAATTTATGAATATACTATAAATGTAACGTTGGCAAATCGGTTTTGAATAATTTGACGGACGATACGCGCGTTTAGGAATTTTGTAATTACGTTTAAATTTCTACGAGCTCGAAAAATTATTTAGGCGATTACATAGGCCTATGTAATCGCAACCCACAATTTGAGAAGCCCCTTGTTTAATGTACATCGTAATTCTTTCGATTCTTTTTTTTATTTTTCTTCTTACAATTATTATTTATATATACTTTTTCGTTTTATTTTCCAATTGTAAATGTTTCATAGAAAATTCACATATATAACGTGATGTAAAATATATGTAACGTTATCACTTATATATCATGGAAATAACAATACGGAGTTTACAAAATTTCTCTAATATAAATAAACATAAATTAACAAAAGTTAGAACTTAGGATATGACGGATGAATTAATAAAACAGTCATCCGAAATAACATCATCTTCTACTTCTAATGGTAATAGTAATAGTAGTAGAAGAAATATAGAGCCTTTTCTTTTCTTTTGCTTTTTTTTTTATAATCTATAAACTTAATAATTTATATTATAAATATCAAATGCATATGTAAATTCAAATCCTAGTCTATATGAAAATATTTATGAAATAAATAAAACATCTTTTACAATGTATGCAAATATAGAGGAATTTTCTTACATATACATAAGATTCTAATCTAATTACGAAATACTTTCAGATATAAGAATACAGCATAGCTGTATAAATTTATATATATGTATATATATATTTATATATATTTTTATATATAACGCGGATCTAAAGCACCATTTTAATGTATTTTTTCTTTCCGTTATTTTAAGTAGCATGATGGATCGTATGTGTATTTAATACACACATCTACGTATTGTAAGATCACAAAATTCTATGAAAATACTAATAATACCCAACGATTTAAATATTATTGAAAAAAAGAAAAAAAAAATATATATATATATGTATATATATTTATATGTAATATTATATAACTACAATTGATAATTTTTTTAATTGACGCGATTGAACAAAATTTTCTCTAAGGTCGTCGTATTGTCCCCTTATTTTTTTCGAATAAGAAAATATTAACACTAATAGGAAATACACTAATGTTTTCCAAGTAACAGAATCATAGTTAAATTCGTTTAAAAACTGTGATCTTTTTTTAAATAAATAAGAATTAAAAAGAAGTAAATGTATATGCATATGTATATGTATATGTCGTATGTGCTGAAATTAATTAATTTAGGCTTAACAACTGTTATTAATAGGTACGCACGTAGTCACAATCTTTGTCCAGTAGTATGCCGTCAGCCCCTTCTCCTAAGTCGCTAACAACCTTTTGATCATAGAACGAAGACGTTTTATCTTTATATGCTATCAATTCAAATGCTTGTTTCTTTTTTTTTTCTTTGCTGAAGAAGCTAGACGTGTTTACGTGAATAACACAAATAAAGAAAACAAAATCAATAGCAATTGTGTATGAAAGATCGTAATTAATCGAATGCAAATATTTATATCGTGATAAAAATATTTAAGAATTATCGTGCAACGTGTGTTTTTTACATAGAAAAAATATTTCTACATAACGCGAACGCTAATTCACGATGACAAGAAACAAAGACGAGACGGACGTTGCACAAATTCCACGAGTATCCTTCAAAAAAACCTTTGATGATCGAAAGCGTAAGCAAGATGATAACAAAAGTTTTCATGAAAGAATAATTGTAACTAAAATAAAATTCTCTCCTACCCGCTCTTGTTATGGTACGGAGTTAAACTGGAGAGAAGACTGTGGATGGATTGAATGATGGATGAATCTTCGCAAGAGACCTTTAGCAGCTTTTTATCTTATCCGATTGGCATGTGTTGCATTTAGCGAGGATGAAGTAGAAGAAGAAGAAGAAGAAGGAGGAGGAGGAGGAGGAGGAGGAGGAGGAGGAGGAGGAGAAGAAGAGAGAGATGGAAAGAAAGTGTGAGTGAGAAAGAAAGCCTTCCAGATGAGATAATAACTGCATCAAATGTGTAATCCCGGTTGTAAGGCGGTTGAACTAAAAGGTTCCAAAGGATGATGGTTGCATCCTCAAGGCCAACACTAGCAAATTCGACGTTTCGTTTTCCCGAGAGCACACTAGCTTCCCGGAAACAACTAGAAGACAGTCATGGCCTTGTTGCGATCAGCGACAAGTGATCTCGTTAGATTAACGATTGTGATTAGAATTGCCATTATTCACCTGCGTACCAGCTTCCGTTGCTTGGTAGTACCCCGCTGGTCGTTGGTCTTCCACCTGGCAGCTACTTTGTCTTTCCTCGAATAGATCCGATATGCAGAATGCCTTAACGGATATACAATTTTATTAAAATTAATATAAACGATACTTTGAAATCTACATATTTTTTATAGTAAATAAATAAGAATAAAATATTGATAAATGTCGTAGAAAATAAAATAATAATAAATGAAATTAATTATAGAGCACTGTGTTAACATTGAAAAGAAGCGATATCTAATATTTACCATAACGAGAGCAATAACAGTTCCGATAGACGAGCCGGCTAAAACATCACTCCAATGATGCTTATAATTGGAAATTCTCGACATTGCTGTAAACCACGCCATGCAGATACATATCAGTTGGAGTACATGTTTCAGTAACTTGCTACCTTTCCATGTAATTCTAATTTGCAAATAAATCTAAAAAAAAAAGATAGAAGAAAAACAAAATGGTCATGTTACCATTAACAAGTTCTTGGAAAATAAAATCGATCACGTTTCAAATAACTTACGGCGAGATAGATCATCGTATAGGCTGAAAAGGAAGAGTGCCCCGATGGAAAGGATAATCTGAAGAAAATTAATCGTATTGCGTGAAATATCGAGAAAATTTCTATACCATTAGATGTTTTTAATTCAATGTATGCGCGTTATAATAACTGATTCTTTGATTTATTCTAAATTAATATCAAAGGAAAGACAAAATATTAATGAGATCTGTCGTCATTTTACCTCATCTCCTTAAGTAATTTTGGTGAAATTCCTGGAGCGGTGCATGAAAAATTTTGGATATATCTGAATTGATTTTCAGGTAAAGAACAATTAACATCCGGTACGCAGAGCATCAGAAAATGTGGTCTCAAACGACCAATCGTGTATTTAGCAATATCCGTCACCAATACTGTCGTTACTGCACCAAATCCGAATGTTCCGACCTGAAAAATGTATATTATATTAAAGAATAATCTTAATTATCATATTCGTATACGCGTCATATTGGATAATGTAAGATAACGCATAATAATTCATCATAGAAATAAAAATATAATTTTTAACGTATGGAAACTTGAACGTATTCTTATCGGTATTAATTTCGTTTATCTTCTTCAACTTCAATTAGCGTTTCTTATTTTCAATTAATTTTTCTTCCATTCGTTAAAATAGAATACAAACAAAAATAACGTTGAAAAATATTATTTACAAAAGAGAAAAAAATTAAATTATTAGGTGTACAAATAAATTTCCGCCGTTCTTATTAAAAAATTAAGCATTTGATGATTTGAAATGATGTAAAATTGCTTGCTGAGTTACTCCGAATATAAGTGCAAGTTTTTTTTTTGCGTTTGACACGAATTTTCAACCAATAATATTTCTAATTTTGCGTATTCGTACACTTTCAGCCTTCCGTTACGTATTTTACCTTCGACGTCACAGTCTCTGTTCTTGAACTATAAAAACCATTCATGAAAACTTCTCTAACTTAAAAAAGCCTCGACATATGTCTCTACAAGCAATCGATGCTCATCAGATGCAGATTTCTTTAAATTAAATAATTTAATCAAAAGTTCCCGCAAATGGTGCTTATTCGGCTCAAAACTCGACATTTTCGAAGGAAAAAAAATATCTGTTATCGATACAAAATGACTAATATACCAAGATTACGTTGTTGAGAGATGTCAAACCCTACGATATGTCGTTTTACATGAGACAATTTTAATCATAATTTAATCATAAAGTCATATTTTGTTGTACGGTGGAAACTTATTTATACACCTAATAGTTTACCTTAATGTAAGCCATCCAAAGCCAAGGTGGAATGGTGTATCCAAAAAGTACTTTCGACGATTCGGTAGAACATTTTCTTCTGTAGAAATACTCTCCTGCGATCATCTGCGGTAGATAAAAAAGGTTAGTTTAAGTGAACGAACGATAATAGAGTTAACAATAATTGCACCGCATTTAAATGATTTAAAATGAAATGTTTGGAAGAGCGAGCATCGTAAAAAGGATGATAAAAGATAGGATATAATATAGGTAGTGTAGTGCTTTTGTCTCTCTCTCTCTCTCTCCCTCTCTCTCTCTCTATCCTTTTATGAATCTCCACCAATGTAAAAGACTACATCCGTATACCTAAAGTGGGTTAACCGGTCAAACTTGAAATAAATGTTAGACCAGGTGATACGAGCCAATGCTGCAGTGATCGAGGTCCTAAGGATTGTTTGAATGAAATATAACTGCAGCTAGGAGAAATTTTACCTGCCTATTACCCAAAGACGTCGACCTCTTTCATCTTATTTTTTTTTTTTCCCCCCCGAGAGTAGAATACCTCGAGTCTCTATTTCTTTACACGTCAAAAGAGATTAAAGGTTTTCTATGAAGAAGAAGAAGACCGTAAAGTTCAGAGGCCTCGCGACGCAGACAGAAATAAACCTTTTTTCAGATTCTTTACAAATCTAGACATACCATCTCGTCGTATATTCTCATATATATATAACTATTTGAAGAATTTTATTTTATATATCAAAGAGAAAATATTTCTTGTGGTAGAAATAAAATATAACCGCAAACATTATTTATCTTTAAACTCTTTTGCCTATCTTTCTTCTATTTATCTTTTCTTTATTATCAACCTTGACTTTATTTTGTTATATTTTTTTTCGTTTTTTTCTGCTTAAGTAACAGATAAAAAGAGTTCCAAATTATAAGAAATGAAAAACTCGTGTACTAACTAATACGAGCACTTATTTTTTGTCGTTCTTGTTAATCGAAGATATAGATAATTGTAATGGTAACGGTATCATCGGATGATCACTGATTTTGACAACTACCTTAACGTCTTCGAGAAATAGCGATTAATACAGGTGACTCACCGTACATATAGGAAGTAAGAGACCAGTGACGTAAAGCATGGCACTCGTAACCGTAGACGAATGATATGGATGCATCAATGATTCATCGTTGCAGAAAAACCCACGTTTGTATGGCTTACCAAAGAAGAAGAACATTAAAACTGCTATGCTAGCTATAACAAAATCATAAAGATTAGAAAATATTAGAAAGAAGTGGACTTTGTTTTCGAACAATTTTTTACTTAACTTAAAAATTTCTGTTTAGTTTTATTTCTTTTCTTTCTTTCTCTCCCCCTCTCTCTCTCTCTCTCTCTCTCTCTCGCTTTACACATAACAAGTTTCACCTGATATTTCCAGGTAACAAATTTGCATTGGTTTAATCATTATGTCAGTTCGTAACGATCTGCATACATCAGGATCCCTGGTTATTACCCGGTATGGTAATTATGGTTAAAGAAAAAAATATAAAATGAGAAGTAAACGTTGCAAAATTATGGACCCGATCGAATGGTTTTGCATGAGACACGCATATATTTATGGGATCGGTAATATTCGCGTACTACGTCGTACAGGAATCGACTATGTAATTTTATTTCAGGAAAAAGAATATTTTTAAAAAAGTATAAAGAAAAAAAAAGGAGATCAATAATTATGTTATTTACATAATTGCGAAGTTGACTATAGACGAAGTTGTTAAAATATACAAATTCTTTAAAACGCGTAATACTCAAACATGATTAATTGTTATTGCATATTTCTTCGTTGTTTACATTTCCTCCTTGGTTATTAGAATTTATTGTGTACTACGCTTTTAATTTGTTATTTTAATTTTTCTGTTTAATATCGTTAGAACGACATAATTTATTACACCTAGTTGAAGCGAAAAGAGCATTTTATTTACGAATATAAATTTAATAAAACATATATAAGTTTAGAAAAGAGAAAAGAAATTGTTAAATTGTCTTCAAATGTATGAAATAGATGATAAAAATAGAAAATAATATTTACTAATAATAAGAAAATTCTTTTTCATATACGAGACAATTTGTCATAGGACAAAAAATAACGATTTATAACTATCTGTCTTCCTATAATAGGAAAATGCCGTTCCATAATGTAATGGTATCGATAACGCGATAGAAATAACACTATACGTCATCTCTCATCGCCTACTTCTTCTTGTTCTGTTTTTGTATATATCATTATCATTAACCAGTTTAACAGGAGAGAGAAACAAGTATAATAAATAATCTTGCATTAGAGAAAAAGAGATAGGTTTAAATGCAATAGAGTGGAATACGGTAGTCGGTAAACGTAAATTAGATCATACAAATTAGCAATAAAATTCTAGTCAAATCGTTAATGAAACGTTAAAATTTGACGAGCTAACTAATGTGTTTCTCGGATTCCAATGAATTGACTCTCTTATTTCTCTCCTCTTATTTCTTTCCTTTTTCTTCTTTTTTTTTTTTTTCTTTTTTGAAAGGGTCGAGCAGGTTCTCGTCATCCATCCTAACGACGTCTCAAAGGGAACGAGCGATCATTGTGTGTGCGTTCAGTAAAGAAATAAGCGTTAACGCATACACTATTGATGAATAGTGTGAACCTCAGTAGGATCTTCATTGTACATGCTGGTTTGCTTTAATTTACCAGTTATGATAAAAAAAAAAAAACAAACTCAAACGTTATCTCTTATTAAATCTTTCTATGAACGATCAGCACGTACAATCAGTTGCATTTTAAATTACCATTTAAATTCTACAAGATGTAATTCTAAAAGAATAAAAATCTTGACGTATTATCATATCGTTGAATAAATACTATAAATTATAATATTGACACTGCGAAAAAAAAAAACAAGGATAATTTTCAAGATATTTTCTTAAGCTTATGTAAATTTTATTATTTATCAGAATTATTCATCGAAAAATTGATAATTAATTATTAATCGTATGGTAAGAAAATGTTTATACGACTACATCGATAAAAATATTTTGATAAAATAATTTTTGTATCTAAGCTGAAAGTATTCGCGATAATTGATATTGTTAATTAATTAAATGTTAATCAGGAAAGATAAATAATAATGTAATGACAAAGAGATCACATAGTTCGAATCACCATGTTACTTTAGTGATTCCAATGCGTGCAATCTTCTGAAGATATGAAATTTTTCAAGAATTGTATGTACTATTTACGCTTATGCACTACGTACTATCAAGTTCTACGAAACTCTAGTAATAGTTGAAATGCTTAAAATAAATTCTTCGTAAATACATAGGTATATGTATCCTACCATCTGTGGAAACTTTAAAACCATTTATTTTATTGTTCGATAATTAATTGAAGTAAAAACGCTAACCGGAAAATTGTTTTTTAAATCGTTTTTTAATGATATAATTTAACAACTCTTAACCACATTCTATGTTATAGTTAAACTCTACGTGAAAGATAATTACAAATAAAAAATATACATAACATCGCTCGTAATTTTCTTACTTTTTTTCTTGTGTACAATATTTGTTATTTAATATTATTATAATGTACTATCTATTTTGATCTATTATTTGATTCTCTATTCTATATTACTCAATAGAAAATACAAAATATTATATACATAAAATTGATTAAGAAGAGGAAAGAAATATTAGAGATAATTGGATATAAGATAATAGTTCTGTTGTACATTAATTACAAACACATAATACTTCAATGTAATGTCAAGGTATGGATCATAAACTCATAACCATTAATTTCACGCTAATGAATTCATCACATTCTTTATTGTTTCTATCCGTTTAAGAAACAAATATAATTACCTTCTGCGAATATTTATCCATTTGTATATTCAATGTATGACATAATAAACCTCCTACGTAACAAGTAAACGATTACTTCAGGTACTTGAAATAAGCATACCACATCATCGTAATAAAAGTTGTGTACCGTAAAATTAGTAGGATTATTTACGTGAATTGAGAATCATGCGTGTGTTATTTTGTCATTGGCTTCCAAGCTTTTTACAGTTCGGTAAAGAGACGGGATAATGATCGTTTAAGTTTTATATCTTTTCAGAGATTACTATCTTTTCGATCGTTTAAAATATTTCTAATAATATACAATTATCATTTTTTTTAATTCTGTTATTAAGTTTATCTATTTAACTGATAAAAAAAAGAAAGTAATATAAAAAATTGTCCAATTCTCGTTTGCATTTGGCACATGCTCGACGATAACTATTTTCTTTTTACTTTTCTCCGTTTTCTTTCTCTTTCGTAAAAAATGACGAAGCAAAAAAAAAACCATACTTACGCATAAATTTAAGTCCATACAACAATTAAATTGTATCAGATAATTTTTTCGTAAGACGCACAAGACTTTTGGTAATTGTCCAAATAATGTAACATAAGTTATAATAAATAAATAAGAAAATGAGTGTTTTACTATTATTATCTGATTCATTGTTTGATTCGTTAAAAGATCATTTTGATTACCTGGACAAAAATATTATGACTAAGACTTTATCTAATTAATTTAATTTCAATTAAAGAGTTTTTCTTATCTAATTCCTGATGTATATTTAAGTAAGTACAATGATATATTTGCTAGTGTTTTCTTACAGGATCCTATTTAATTGATATCTATCTGAATAAATATTAATTTACAGATAAAAGAAACATTGTGGCCTGGTAACTCAAAGGCGTGTAGATTTATTCACTGTGAAACTATGTCATCTTTCTTCGGATTAGATCGATGAAAGTAGAAATGATATTTACGTAAGACACTTTTCAGACAAAGTAGACCGAAACGTCATTAAACAAATTTATGTTAAATCGTTCCATTTTTTAAATTCAAATTTTTAATATCCAAATCTTTTTACTTTCTATTAGACACATAGATAATTACTTTAACCTGGTAAACTAACCAGGTAAAATAAATATGTGAAAATTTGTTCTATTCATGGGAAAAGAAACGTACCCTGTTGCGTTAACATATTGTCGAATTAATTAGCGGTCAAGAAAATGATCATTTATTGTTTCCTAAGAAATCATAGCAACGATAATAGTAAATTATGACAAACGAAAGAAAAATAAAAGCATATATTATGTACTTGGAAAATATGCAAAAATCATTTTTTTAAATAATTCTTAATACAAAAAGATCGTTTTGAGTAATTAGTAATAATAATAAACGATCAACGTATTATAAAAGAACGGATTCGAGGTTTGACAATCAACGTTGGTGAAAGTGAATTATAACTTATAGCAAATTTACGATCCTTCCTTTCAATGACCTCGAAAGATTGCGTAAATTGTTAGGAACTCGGCAGTGGGGACCTTGTACAAAATGTTAGCAAGAAGGCAAGCAAGAAACCAAGCAAGGATGTTTCCAGGAATCACTGCTGAGTTAATCATGACCGAATTCATCGCTTTCTCGAACGTGGAAAGTAAAGGCTGGCGTTTAGTATGATATTCACGTAAAAACGTGAAAAGATAAAGAAATAAAGCAAGAGAAAACAACATTATCTTTTTCTTTTTCTCGAGAAAGACAAGATGAAAAACAAGAAGAAGAATTCGCAGATATCTGGGTTCTCTGGACAAGCGTACGGTTACACGTTCTCAACGTGCTTTCACCAAGTATTTCAAATAAACGATGTTCCTAAATATTCCATTCTATTTCAAATATATTCCAATAGATTAAATTCGAAGGTTAAGCTTTTCAGAGGTGCCGCCTAACAGTGCTTTGATCTGTCACGATCTGTCATCCCGTTTGACGTAACGCAATCATCGTTCGTTACTATCCCTAGCTTTTTCTAACAGTTAACAAACATTCACTTATCTCTTAGGGAATTTACAATCTATCGTTTATGATAATGAAATCACTTACCGATAAGTAAACAAACAAAATCGATGATGACTTTTCGTAATAGTAACTTTGACGTTCGATCCATCTTTCCTTCGATAATTTTCTTGTCTGGTAGAAGTAGTAGTAGTAGCAACAGCAGCAATAGTAATAATACTAGTTACAATAATCCACAGTTAGATATTTCTTTCACGCGTCTTTACTTTCTATGATTTATAAGTAAATATATATATTTTATCTGTACACGTATATTAGTTACAATAGTGCGCGTTTGCGCACGTGTGCGTATTTTATTGAAAGATTGAGAACAAGAAGAGTACGCGCGAACGCTATGCGAAATATCATTCGTGTGTGAATAAGTATGGATGTGTGTCCTATCGTAATTCTTAATCAAATTTTTTTATTTCCGTTCAAGGTCAAATGGAATAAAAATCTTATCCTCAAATTTGTAGGATAAAAATAGTTAGAAGATGCGTGTATATATATATAGAGAGAGAGAGAGGATTGAAAATAAAATTGTAAAAGAATGAAAGAGTGTAAAAAGTTTAAAGAGAGAAAAAGGGGTAAAATCACAAGAAGAAAAACGAGCAACTCCTTCGAGATCCGAAGGAAAACTGTGCGACTACGGCAGTTTGCGGCGGTCGAAGAATGCGTGCGTCTGCGCTTCGTTGCTGCTTCGTTGCTGCTTCGTTGCTGAATACGGGCTGCGCACGTGCGCTTTTTGATTGGGCACCAAAGTACCTAGAACGCCCTTCAGATATAATATCACTTTAAAAAGATCCTAAGTGATTTCACGCGAAATTCTATTAACCCGAAAAATTCTTTTCATTCGTTTCGATTATTTTTATCGAATTAATATCTCAATCGATAAAAACCAAGAAATTCTTTAACAACGGAACTCGGATCGTAAACGGGGGAGTTCTTCTTTTTCTCTTTCAGATAAACTACTGAATTCGCAATGACATAAGAATGATTAATATTATTTAAAAGATAATTAAAACGTTCATGTTTTTCTTTTTAATTGTATAATTAATTGCATTTTTATGTCATGTTTCTTTTTAATTGCCATTTTCTCATTTCATTTATAAATCTATAATATTTGCGCGTTCAAATGAATTCAAAATATCAATTTAATCATCAATTGATCGTTTTAATTTTATTAAATTATTATGCGTTTCGTATATGTGTAATTGCTATTGATTTTATTTCAGGAGATTCTTTGTTAGGTCTTTCGATCGTGTTTATACGATATAATGTGGCCCTTATAGTCATTTCTTTTTCTTCTTGTTTTTTTTTCTTTTTTGCATAATCTCTCTCATACGTTTCGTCGAAATCTTCGCTAAAGGAAAAATGAAAGCTAACTTCCGGAAATAATAATATTAAATAAATGTTTGGATATTATTTGAAATTTATTTTACTATCTTGTACATGCGCGCGCGTTATATTTAAATGAATTTCTTTAAAACACGTCCTTTATTTTCGAAATTCTACGTACGAAATTTGAATTAGATTAATAAACAATAATATTTAATAATAGAGAAGAAAATTAACCGTGTATGTATTTATCTATATATGTATTAAATAATTTACTATAAATTACAGATAACTTATTATTAATTAATCAAATGACAATATTCTCAAAACTGACAGATGATAAAACAAATATAATAAACGTTCTTGTAATAATTCTTTATCGCTATTCCATATATATATATATATATATATATATATATAATTAATCCTCTCTTCAATATTATCTGATTCCACGTATTTAATCAACTTCATATTTGCACGGGGCACAATGATAAAAATAAATTTTACATTTTATTTAATTAAAAACTAAGATTATAACATTTCATACAATTTGATATAAAATTTCTTCCGATTCTATTTTTAATATTCATTAAATAAAGTCCCCAAGTTTTATAATATAATTATACTAATTATATAATATTTTTTGCCGGAAAAAAATGTACAAAGATGATAAATAAAAATAAAGGTCATTGTCCTGTATATTATACTTATCTGGAAAAAAAATCGGATGCTGTAATACATAAGACAGGTTTTAGGGATCTTTTTAAAAGAAAAAGACGATAAGATTAAAGAAAAACGTAAGTTAAATATGTTCCGGCAAACATGCTTTGATTTATCGTCGTAGCTTCCTTCGTACTGCAAGCACGCCGACTCTATACAGTCAAATTAAGTGATAAGACTGATACTTAAGTCTCATTGTTCATTGTAAAAAGAAACAAGGTACTATCCAACATTTCTTACGCATCTCTCTATTTGTATTAATAATATTAATAATAATAATGTTATCATTATCGTGATTATCATCATCATCTTCATAATCATAGTCATCATTATCGTATTTATTATTATTATTATTATTATTATTATTATTATTACTGTTATTGTGACAAATTCACATACTTTAAATATACACATTTATGTAATGAACATTTAATTGGAAATTATATTTAAAAAAAAAAATAAATACATCTATATGCATATATATTAATATTTTGACTTAACATGATTGTGTATTTATTATCGGGCAATTATATACAAAAGACAATACAGAACGAAGCAAGTACATGGAATTTACATCCTCTTTTCTTCGTCTGTAACATTTACCATATACAGGATATACCTAACAATTATTGCTAATTAATAGAAGCGACTGTTTATAGTATTTATAGTACAGACAAAAATAGTCATATAAATATATATACGCTTGTCTGTAAGGTTCAACTCTGCCTATGAGTTTTGTGAGTGTCTCTTAATAATCGTATATGTGGTCGAAGCAACCTATTATAAATCGTCTCGATTAAGTACATTAAACAGTCAGCATTACTTACTTTTACACTTTTACAAACATTTTCGAAGACTGAAGAAAATGAATATTATTATCCGCGTATATATATAGGATCAAATTACATTAAAAATAATTTAATCGTTCGAATACATTTCCGATGGGTTGTTCTGCTTATGATGGTCATGTAGAACTTTATCAATTAAAGTATGTTGTTAACTTAAAAATAATGACTCTTATTAATTGTTTCGTTTACATTATTCATATAATGCTTTTCGCGTGCATTAATCCTAAACACTTTATCATCCATTTGTAAAGATGTCAATATTTAATATAGTAATATATATTAATTATAGAATTATCTGCTGATATAATTTAATTTTTATTCTTATGTATTATACCTGGGCGCGCGTTATGCTTATGAAAATTATGCTGCAACAAGAACAACGTAGATCTCTATTATTGTTCTTTTATACTTTTCTTATTACATTTTCACCTACTTATTTTTTCTTTCTAATATTTGTGTTTACGTGTTTTTAGATTAATACAGTTTAATTGATTAACAAATATGATACATAAGCATTTTATCCTTATACGAATATTAATAATTTACGTTACATTGCATCGACGATAATCGTATATAGATAAAAATAATAATAATAATAATAATAATATTAACATAACAATATTTTTAGATTGTAAAATATCTCTCATACATATTGTAGTCGTGCACGATAACTGTAATAATAATAAACAAAAAAATGCTGCTTACTCTTCTTCGACATATGAATCTGCGTATTGTGTGATGTATATTTAAATATATAAATAAATTTTGAATAAATCTTAAACAAGAAAAATAATTGTGCATCCTCTCAGCTTAAAAAATGCGACATATATTCGCGACTAGAAAAATTAGGGCCAAAAATGTTTTATATCGTATATTCGTAGTTATCTCTTATGTGTCCTTTTTTTTCTTTCTTTTTGCAACAAATAACAAGGTTGTAAAAAAAAAAAACAAGTAATATTTGTCGCTTCTTACCCGTTAATCACTCGCACGTTAATAATATAAAAATTAATTTAAACTATGTCAAATTTACATATATTACGGAATATAGCTTTTATCATTTTTTTTTTCGTTCCAAAGTCATTTCCACATATAGTACGGCAATTGAAGTTACTTTTTTCTTACTGTACAAGTTGCAAATTTGTATTAAATATTTAATTTTAAATGTATGCCAACACTTATTCACACAGCCTCTTTCATCAAGTTCTACGCACGCACACATATTTCAAATTCTTAATCAAACGGAGCACAAAAATTCAATTTCAAAAATGCTGCTAATTGCATCCTTTACAACAATTCTCTTTGGTTATTATCATCAAGAGACTTTGGTTGTGCTAACCGCTATTTCATTCATGATTACAAAAGACATATTCGAATATACTTATTTTTATAATTATATATATACTATTAGACCCAGAGACAAATATACATAATCAGAATAACTTTATGCTAAACAACGGAGAAAAAAGATGTGTATTTAACTCTTTTCTATTACTTGTTATTCCAAAACATATATATATAGAAAAAATATTCTATGTTTAAAAATTTTACTTCTTCCTTCTCTCTCTCTCTCTCTCTCTCGCTTTCTCTTTCTCTCTTTCTTTTGTTACCTTTCTTCTTTTTCCTCTTTTTTCCTTTTGTACTTTTCTTCATATCATAATAATTAACCCTTTATGCTACGCGAGAATAGTGCAGTGCGTTTGTCCCGTAATTTGTACCACGTATTCGTGATAATAGCAGAAGAAGTTAATTACACAAAATATCATTTGAAAAATTGTCAAAAGTAATATTACAGAAATTCCCTCTCTAATAGTCATCTTCTTGACTCGGATGCGTACGCAGTTATAGTATTATCGACGCATCCCGCTGCTAAAACCACACGATAAGGATGAAAACTAAGACAACTTACAGGACTAATTCGTGTACCCATAAAACCTTCGTGAAACTTTATCGTATTGAGGTGTTGTCCAAGCGTAGTATAAACACTGATGCAGTGATTCGTTGAGCCACTAAAAAACAATTCAATATATACAAGAGGATTTATTTGAAATAAAGAAATATTAAAAATAAAAATGATTTATAATTTACTTACCAAGCAAAAACATTAGCATTTTCATGAACAGTTAATGCTGTAATGCCTTGTGTTATCTGTACAGAACTTATGGAAGAATTTTTTCTTATGTCAAAAATTCTAATATCTCCAGAAGAAGATCCAGTAAATAATTGTGATATGAAACCATCTGACTTTCTCAAATGTGTTCCCAGTACCCACGCGGTATGTTCTCTCCACGTCATAACTCTTGCTTCTAAGGGAGCCAATCTTCTATCAAAGAGTCGAACTGATCCATCGCCGCAGCCTAATGCCATCAAAGATCCTACAATTGAAAACATTTTATTTTCAATATTATTTACTGATAAATGCAATATAAGTGAACTATTAGGTGGACCGGAAAGTAATGTTGTTATTTACTTTTCTTTGCCACGACTTAGAAGCAGACTCTGATAGCTGTTAAATGATATGCCCAGAAACGACATTACTTTCTGGTCCACCTAATATATAAAAATATTTTTATTTATATAAGATTGCCTAAAAAAATTACAAACCTGTATTATCGACATCGACAGACGTAATACAGCAATCAGCACCCGTTGGTATGTCTTGCTTTTTCAACTCTGTTTCAGCATCCCACAATCTGACGATACGAACATCACCAGTCACAGCTAAAGTTAAAGACTTTTGTTCCCATTTAGTAATCAATCCAGCCGTTGCTAGATATAAATATCCTTATTAATCCTTCAAAATATATATTACACTTGGAGTAATATCCAATTATCTATTATTTACCAGAAGAAGTCCTTGCTAACGGCTGGATATCTGACAATGCTTGCCATGCGGTAAGTAATACAGGATCACGACCTAATGTGCTGCTATAATTCTTCCATACTCTGATTGAACCATCATCAGAACCAGCCATTAATAATGTAACATCATGAGCATTGATAAACTCCAAAGTCGTAATTCTTGACATTCTGTTACCACGACTGGCGTAATATGTTAGCTTTACGCCATTTTGATAGTCCCATACTCTGTGTTTAAAATATATTAATTATATTGTATTAAAGATAATTATAATAATGAAGTTTCAATTTATTTACTTACGACAAACAATATATATTTAAATAATTCTATGACTGCGCATTAATATTTTTTAAACAGTAAATCAGAAAATATTTAGAAAAACGTTCACTTTTTTTAGATTTTGGGAAATTTTACAATGACTTATATATTGTTAAATCGTGTGTAATTTTATACACCACATATTCCTGTTTATTACCCAAAGTAATCCCTTAATGCTACAGCCAAATGTGATTCAAACGGATGTAACGTAAGAACATCTGGTGACTGAGAACATCTCGCATGGAATATTTGAGATTCTATTCTATTTTGCATTGCTCTTGACTGTTCTTCTTTTGCATCGTGTTTCTGTCGTTTATTCCGTAAATATCTAAACAAGTCATTTCACAAATTTACGTTATTCGAATAAATATGATTATAAATCCTATTTTATTTTTAACCCTTTCGCTACGAGCGTCGGCTATAGACGACGACAGCGTGATAACATTTGACTATCAACCCCGCGTGCAATATGCACACTTTCCGGCACAGTGCCTCGTTCAGCGGTGTCACTCGGACGGAGCGCACTGTCGTAGAGAAAGGATTTATAACACAAATTACCTCCATTCACGTTCATAATGTGCTCTACTTTCCATATCGTTTACAGATTCAATTTCATTTTTTAGAGTAACAGGTTGCGCGAATTGTCCACAACTCCATTCAACAAATTCCGAAGTAGTCAAAGGTGTTTTTATATCAAATATTTCATCTGCTTCTTCCGATATCTTGCAATAAAAAAAATTATAAATATAATAAATTAATTTCTATATTCCTACTATATGAAAATATAAAAAAGGTATTTTATATTTACTGTAATAGGTACTGGTTTCCTTGGACGATTACCGTGCGAAGACATTCGTGCAGAACGCATTAAATCTGTTCCAGAATTAACTATTGGCGGTGATTCTCCCTTGCTATTACTAAAAACAATACCAAAACATTTTCAAATAAAAACTTAAACGAGAAAATATATATTCACTAACCTTAGATAACTAGTTTGATTTGATGGAGATGGTGGAAGGGATAACGACGAGGATATTTTAGTCTCTACTACTTCTTTAGGCATAGACGACTCCTTGATCTGAAATTTTTAATTAAAAATTTCATTTTAATTTTTACTGAAATACTAATAAGATATTACCTTTTATCGTGCCAGTATGCATTACCTGTCTGCGAATATGATTGGTTACTTTTTGAGACATTGAAGCAACTGCAGGATGAGGATCGTTGTCAAGATTACCAAGCCCATGCCATAATTTCATATATACGCTACCATAAGATAAGCTTGGCAAATTTCCCAAGGAACTGTGACCTGTGATAATAAAAAAACAAAAAAAGCAATAGATTAATGAAAATGATAAAAAGTACGATTATTATAAAAATATAATATATTATATATTATAATATATTATGATGATATATACATATATTAAAATATATTGTCACCAAATAAAATAATTAAAATTCAAGATATAAATATATAAAATCTATTATTGTATACATAAATAATAGATAAAATGTTTAATCAAAAACATGCAATTGAATTCCTAATTATTATTACCAAGTGACTCGCAAGGTTTCCTCACGAACTCCCAATTATTTCCTGGTATATGAATGAAACAATATAAAGTAGCTATTATAGTGAGATCAATTGATTATATAAAACGACCACAGGACGTAAAAGTTTTACCTAAACTACTTATAGATGACGAAGAAGAAACTCTTTTTATACGATCTTGGCCAAGCCCATCGGATGTGTCGACAGTGTACGTGTTATTAGGAGACAGCAGCTTCAAACGATCTCTTGAACTAATACGCCTCATTCCGCTGAACGGCGATAACGTTTCTACAATTAAATCTTTTCGACTATTTTCTTCAGCCAGAGCTAGCGTCACAAATGAATTCTCAAAATGTAGAACCATCCACTGAAGCGCTACTACCAATTCCTATAAATTCATCAATTATCATTCAGTTTTATGATCATTTTAATTACATACGTACTTTTCTTACTAAAGGACACATGTCATGAGAAATAGTATTAATAAGTGTCATAGCAATTATTTGATCAATATTATTTGCATGTTCACTTCGTGTTGTAACGCTGTTTATAAAAGTTCCCAGAGCATAAACACTAGCAGCCCTTACCTACGTAATTGAATAAACATATTTCATTGTTTTTTTTCTTCTTATAATATATATTAAAAAAATAAATAGACTTTATACCTCAGGAACAGGATCATGTAGCAATATGAAAAGTTTCTCATGAGCGATGTCTCTTACTCCGCACCACCTTGCTTTATCATAGTTATGCCAAAGTCTTCCAAGACATAAACAAAGCCATTGGCGTAATAAAGGATGAGAATCACCTAATTGTTCAAGACAAATTGATACAAGACTTCCATGATTGGCAGCAATTTGTCCAGGTCGGTAATCATTTACAATACAGGCCAATACAAATGCTGCTAATGTTCTGTGCTCCCGCTGAAAATATAATTACTTATTAAAAATATCCATGCAAGAATAGAATTGATAATAAATACATTAAATATATTATTTTTAACAGACATTACTGAAAATGATATTAAAATGTTATACCAAAATCGTAGTATCTTGCAGAACTGATAGAAAATATTTATGACCATCATCTCGTACTAAATCAGCTTGACAGGTCTAAAATTCAAATGACGGCTATGCATTAACATTAGTATTAAAACAAAGAAAGTAAAAAGTAATAAAATAATTTAAAATATAACTTACATTATCCACTGCAAGAATTTTAGCCCAAATAAACACGAGTAAAGGTCGAAGTTCTTTCGCATTACTTTGAAGTAATTTTAAAACATACGGAAATATTCCAACGCTCAATGCTAAATTCACAGCCCACGGACCAAGATCAAGAAAACGTCCCAGTAATTCCAATGCTCTGAGTCTATGTACTTGACTCAATAGCACCTGTAAAACAATTGGAAGTTGTTCTGGAGGATTGCGATTTTTCGAACCTAATGTAAGCCAAACTTGAAAAGCTGTTAATTGTTCTTCGAAGAAAGGAGAATGTACAAATTGTTCTTCGTTTTCTAAAATCTGTGGTAATTGTGCTAAACATAAATCAAGTGCTAAATCCCAGGCTTGCCACATTGGATGCTGAAATTATAAATATAATAGAAACAATAATATTCATATATACGAAAACTTAAAAAATGAAAGAGTTTTTAAGTTAATTACAATGTTGAATTTTACCTGATATGTCGGTGGTAATTTTGGACAAGATACTGGAGTACAATCATATGAACGAAGTATTCTTTCGGCAAGTAAAAAGTTTCTAAACAAACTAGCAACTAACAAATCTTGTCTAAACAACCTTTGGAATAAGTCTGAAAAAGACAGATATATCTAATTAACCCATTTGCATCATCGCTCTGCTTAAGCTGCCGCGTTTTTAAACATAAGTGACGTTCAACCGAGGACTGATTCGTATCTCCGCACGCGGTCGATCGTATGTGCAATAACAGGCATCGTGGTCTGTCGCAATCAAAGAATATTTCGCGAATAGTAAAAAAAACAGTTGTAGGCTCGCAGATTACTCCGCGAGTAAAACATTTAACGTACCTCTAGGTAATGTGTTCCATGCTATGGTATCTGTAATTGCAGTAAATATCCAATTTAATTCCCCTAGCATTGTTCTTCTATCGGTCAATTGACCTGGAATTCTGTAAAGTATATAAATACATATTTCATTGGATTGACCAATAAGTAATATCAGAATGAAATTAAAATAAATGTTCATTTTACTTGTCGATTAAATCCAGTGATATTTTTGGAATTAATTTTGTGGTATTTTGCATAACAAACCTGTATAAAAATCATATTAATAAATAAAATGAAAAAAATATTAAATACAATCATAAAATATTAACAAATTTATTTTCTTACCAACGTAAAGCAATTTTGATCGGTGTAGTAAGGCAAGACGTAAACACGTCTGCTGGCAGATCTGGATTCATAGGCAAAATCTGATTAGCTGCACATGCTGCCAATTGAATACAATTTTTATAAGACGGTATAGTAGAATTAGCAATTCCGGTAGCACAATTTTGTTGGACTGCTTGCTTTTCCATCTAAAAGATATAAATTAATATCATAGAAGTAAATGTGCGTCATTTTTATAATCGCAAAGGTGAATTTAACAAGACGTTATTACTTCGTATTCTTTTTCATGTTGTTCAGCGAATTGTTGGAAAGATTCAACGATAATACCAGCATTAGAACAATCATATACATAGATACTTGGTGCTCCCATCCATGTTTGTAAGTCGTACACTGACAATGGAATGTATTGTGTGTAAGTCTGTAAAAAAAAGAAGGAAAATCCGTGTTTCAAAAAGATACGTAATAAAATAATTGAAAAACCATTTGTTCACCAACCCTATTAAAAACCCATATTTCACCATTACTAGTAGGTTTAGGTACACCATGTCCATTGTAATGAAAAAGAACCCTTTCTTCTTTAGCATTTCTTCGTAAAGAGGTACATAGTTTTTTAACTTCTTCTACAGTAGGATCTAAGCTTTGTTTGTAACGTGCTCTAGGCTGCCATCTTTCATATTGTTTCTGTAAATTAGAGCCTATCATTTCAAGAGCTTTTTGTGGACTCACAGAAGATGGATCTGTAATGCAAAAATTATAAATTTAACATTTTATTTAATAATTTTAAATCTTATATTCTTATGTTAATTAAAGCATTGACTTAACATTGTATTAACAATAATGAAAAATACAGATGGTAAGTAAAATAAATACAATTACTTACCGATCCAACATTCTAAACGAGCACATGGTTGTGTTTTCACAATATCAGGTGGATCCACACCGACATTTAAACAGAGTACTAATGCCACGCTAACTGTTTTCATCTGGAAGATAAATAAATCTTATCTTAATAAAAAATCTAAAATACTCATAAGAACCTCAAGGTAATTGAAATTTTAAAAGAAGGTAATAAAAAGAATAACCAACCCGTTCTTTCATACGCCAAGTTTGGGTGACACAATTTATTCCCTCGATTGTCGTTGTGTGTCGAGGTTTTTGAAAAGCAACAGGCATTTTCCAATCGTTCTCGGTCAAATTTGAATTCTCTTCCTCGTGGCATAATTTTGCGTCGATAACTGACATCATCTACTTATATTTTACGGAAAACCACTAAAGGTTTCCACCAAAGACACCTCCCAATAACATCAAATTTCTATTCAATTTAACGCGTGTTACACTCTGTTAACTTTAAAACGAGAAATCACAAAACACACGAATCGCTAATGTATTGAATTAAATCCGAAATTCGTAAGTTTACCTCAACAGTCGCCATGATAAAATTCCATGCGACTCATACTATCAGGTTGGCCAATAATAATATTCTTCGCGAATTTCTCTATAAATTAGGTAAGCTTTTTAATGTCGAATCTATTGGAAACATTATAGCAAATTTATTCAAAGATACCAATTAGATTTGTCAAAGTACGCGTATTTGTAATTTTAATTAAAAATATTCTTAACGAGTCAACAAGAATATTTTATATTAATGCGCATCACGTGTCAATAATCATAGGTTAAAGGTACCATTTTCACGTGGCGGCATGATGCCAGTGAGGTAAGTAAACGTCAATAGTATTAATTTAACAACAAACAATAAGCTAATGATATCAATTAAAAAGAAGTGGTCAATCAATGATAATAATCTCCTTGGTAGCTATGGTTATTTTAAATAATGCAGCTTTTAAAAAGTCCGCGTACAGAAGGGATAGATGAAACTAATGAAAAGGGAAACAAGGCCACATGTAGAGGTTCTCTCGTGTAGTTTGTTAATGACAACTTATCTACGTTTAAATCCTGAACGCTAACTTTTATTACATTTAATTCAAAGTTCGTAGATTCTAATCCAATTTAAACATATGTTACATATAAACTAACGTTATTTATATTAACCAATGAGATATCTAATAATTAATATATCCATATATATTCGTAGTTTTGTATATACTTTACAATAGTCTAGTTGCATAATCATATATACTTTACATTTCAAACTTGAAAGAATTTATTATTTTTTTTTTTAATAGTTTAAATAAGCATATTTTCGTGATAACTAAATTACAAATGAATTTTTTCATTTAAGATTAAGCATATTTAAATTAAAAAAAAAAAAATAGGTCTATTAGAAAGCGCCACGTGTGAATCATTGAAAACACGTCAGCATTCTCTCTCTTAAAATGTATAAAAATAATATTATTTAAATACACTACTGGTTCTAATTGACCATCTTCTTTCTTTTTATTTAAATCAATTAGAATTTTATAACGATCACCATTTATTGAAAAGATATTGGACTTCTCGAAGAACCATGGAAATTATTTTAATCTTACTTTGCACTATCAAAGAGGAATAACAGGTAACTTAATTTTAATAATAATATATCTTTAAATATCAAACAATGAGGTATATATATGTGTGTGCGTGCGCGCGCGTGTGTGGTGGATATACCTCTGTGTTCGTATTATGCGTGTGTTATTCATTTTAAGAGATTATGATATTTCAAAATTATCAATCATAATAAAGAAGCAAATGATAAGGTTATATTAATGACAAATAAAAGATAATATAAAACTAATTTTGTTGTTAACTAGAATAATTATTTTCTGACTAATTAATGATGTATTAAAAAAAATATCAATAAATACTATATACTTCTATTCAATTTACAGTGTAATGTAAAACATGATGTCCAATGGTATTCAAGCTCCTGCAAAGGAATCTGAAGATGGTTCTACGTTGAATAATATAAGCAACCTTTCCTCTACATCATTAACATTAAACTCACCATTGATGAAGTTGTCCTCGTATTTCTTGGCTCTTAGACCTTGGTCTCTAAGTGCTTCGTTGGTGCCAACATTACTTGGATCTGCACTTGCATACCGTTTAATAGGTCTAACAAACTTTAGTTGGATATCATTAATTTTAACATTATGTACAGTCATATCTGTACATGGAGCTGGTAATGTGGTAAATACTTATTTCGACTATATAAAGGGTGTGGACAGTCGAAAAAGTGACGATAGAATATTAGTAGATCATCTTCTATCTAAAGATGAATTAGTTTCGTTGGGAGCGCTGTTATATGCAGTCGGATGTATAGGTTTTGTTTTGTTAACAATGATATCTCCTGCAAAGATGGAACATCTTGCTTTAGTATACTTTGGAGGTTTATCTTCGTCATTTCTTTATACAGGTGGTATAGGTTTAAAATATATCGCATTAGGGGATGTACTTATCTTAGTAATATTTGGTCCTATATCAGTCCTATTTGCATTCATGGCTCAAACGGGCTATGTCGAATTAGGTACCATATATTATGCAATACCACTTGCATTAAATACAGAAGCTATTCTACATAGTAACAATACGCGTGATTTAGAAAGTGACAAGAAAGTAGGAATTGTAACGTTAGCTATTTTAATAGGATACACAGCTTCACATGTTTTATATGCATTTTTATTATTTACTCCTTATATAACTCTAGTAGTACTTGCATTAAGATATTCTGTTTGGTTCCTATTGCCAGTTATAACTTTACCAACTGCATTCAAAATAGAGAAACAATTTCGAAATCCTCATATGATTCAAAATGTGCCTAAACAAACAGCCCGGTTAAACATGTTTCTTGGAATTTTATACATTCTTGCTTGCTTGCTTGTAAACCCTCTTCCTTATGTATAATATTTTATTATATATAAATGACAGTAATATTTCTTATGGAGATCAAAATCTGAAATTAAAATGAGCGAATATGTACAATAAACCAACAACCGTTATATGCTATTGTTATTTGCAGTTTGTCGGTTGACACTTTTTTCACTTTCTTCTTTTATGATTCAATAATAATTCGATTCATTAGTCATATTGAGTAAAAATAAGAATAATATATATAGAACACACACACACAGTAAATTATTTTAGTAAATTATACATATAGTAACTTATTATAATATCGAAGTTAATAGAAAAGAGTTATTTACAAAAAAAGTTATTCAAATTAATACGTCGTTATTAATTAGTTTTTATAATCCTATATTTAACTTGGAAAAGGTATTATTTAATTCTACATTGCATTAATCATATATATAATTTATCTAATAAATTTATAACATAGAATACAAACTTTGCTAGATGTATAGCAAATATGTTAAATAATATGTAAGTTCAATTAAATTATTTTCTTCTTTATAAATTATTTGATTAATTTCACAGAAATTAAATAAGATAAACTATTAACTGATATTTATTACCACAATATTTTTTAGGAATATATCATTGTGTATATAGTATATTAGTATTGTATGAATCATATTATTCTAGAAGTATAGTTAGATATTCTTTGTATGTATAAATGATGTGCTTCTATTAATGCATTTCATTACGAAATGAACAGTATAAATGTGCTGTATATATAATTTAAATTGTATTCTCTAATTAATCTATTTATATTTAAATAACATGTAAATGTAAATTATCTCATTTATTATAATGAAATATCTTATGACAACAACCAAAAAACAAAACATATATATATATATATATGTAAAAGAAATATTATAACACTAAATTATAAAGTATTTATATTCTGTAACATCCCTTATGCGGTAACAATGAAAAGAAAGACAATAAATATACATATTGCATTACTTGCATCACAATAACAGTCTGATCTCTTAATACAATTAAATTAAGAATAACAAATTAATTTTATTTTCTAATGAAAAAAGAGATGATGTCGTATACTATATCTAAAAATTAACAAATAAAAAACTTTAACAAGTATTTGTTTTATTATATCTTTCGTTTATTTTATTAAATTTTTCCTATATTTTATTAAAATAAAAATTAAAAAACGCCTTAAAATATTGGAAAAGGTATGCACGGTGACGAATATTTATAAAAGTAAAAGAATTTAATACAAAAAATGCAAAAAGCAGTACCAGATGAACGTTAAGTAATCTAAATATAATACTCTTGTTTCTTTGCGTACAAATTGTACAATTGGAATAAAATATTTCTACAAATTATAGATCGATAAGAAATTAAAATTTTTAATTATTTTTCAACATGATATCAAATTTATTTCCAAATTTGTATATGCTTTAGAATCAATCAATCAATTAATTAATTAATTAATTAATCAATCAATCAATCAATTAATCAAATCACAGGCATAAGTATTACAGTTTATATATTTATGTATTTTACAATACGATTATTATTATTTTAAGAATGAATGTGTAAACTAATAATATATTTTAATAACCGCGCGCAAGTACAGTTTTATTTCCTACTACATTTTTGAGAAGAAATTCAATAATTAGAAATATTATGAATATCTATAACTAACATTTCTCTCTCTCTCTCTCTCTCTCTCTCTCTCTCTTTCTCTCTCTATATATATATTATGTAAATACAGTGTGCGTAATCTGATAAATTTTCATTTACGTACTACACATGACTAGTTCGGAAAAACTACTAATGTAAGTTTTAATAATTCGGGCTAAATATGCAACTATTTTCTTACAAACAAAAGAAAATGTTGTATCATTTAACATCTTCCTGAACAATACAAGTGAGTAATTCTATGAAATACTTAACACAGTTTTAATACGCATTATTTAACTCGATAGTATTTCTATTAAATAAATAATTTACACATTAGAAACATTGAAATATTTTTTTCTCCTTTTTCTCTCTCTCTCTCTCTCTCTCTATAATATGTTAGAAATATTTTGCTAGTCATGCAACGAAATACAGACAAGATGAAAAGTTTCAAACTATTTTCTTTGGGAAAAATAAATCCATTATTTTAGCGTTTATTTCAAACTAAAGATAATGGATTTATTTTTCCCCAAGATAATATAAATATATACAAGGTGCGGCAAGTAAAATAAACTTTTTTACATTACAGAATATATTTCATTTAAAGAAATGAAGATGACTGAAATCTCCTCTATACCTTCATAGAAGTAGAGCATCGCAATATACCCAGCCCCCTCCCCTTTTCTATACCATGCAAGTTCTGTACTAAACATTTTCTCTTATTACAAATAACAGAGATGTTCAAAGTGGATAGAATTATTGCCTCACCCTATATACATAATTCTAATTTTTGCATGATTTTATATAATGATGCGAACAGCAATATTATTGATTATTGGATCTAACATTATACATTTAAGCGTGTCCTGTTGAATTCTTGCAAATAGATCACTATTTCAATTATAACCGAATTATATAACATATTTTCTAAATAAAGATATTCTTAATCTAACATGTTTTAAATTATTATTCCACAATCAATATGTAAATACTAACTTAGTTCATGCTTATCTAGTTTTCATTTAAATATTATATATCGCACTAATTATACTACAATTAAGCTGGTAAATCTGGAATGTTGCAAAATATAGGATCCACAAAATTGCTATTTCTGATACAATATTATATAATACAGACTAGAAAATTCAATATACTTAAATAATCCTAGAAAAGTTTAGACGATAAAAGCTGTTGTTATATTATTTATGATTTTTATCAGGCATCATTTTGCGAACTGTTCATAAATTTGTTCAAAATTTATATACTTTTATTGTAACTCGTAATAAACTTTGGAAAGCTATGCATTTATAACATCGGAGAACTGTAATTGTGTCATTCGATGAAAAGAGAAAATTTATATAATTTTAATACCATTGGAATTTAAATATTTTCATTTATCGGAATTATTATCAAATATAAGAATACGATAGAGCGAGAAGCGACAATAGCACTTGGTGGGAATACTTTCTGTTTAAACATAAAACATCCATATCTTCGCATATACAGCCACGAATATGTAACATTATTGTTCATTTTTGAAATATCTCAAAAAAGTTCAGCTGCCAAGAAATATATGCCTTTTCTTTGTGATATCTTATTATATTATATTATTAATATTATTATTATTATTATATCGTATTGATTATATCTAATAGAAATGCAATATTTTAACCATTAATTGATAACTATACTTCATTTCAAGATTACACTATACACAACGTATAGATATCTCAATTAGAAAGTATGTTAGAAATAACTAGACGTATGAAAAAAGAAAACATGGACGAATAGAGAGAACGTTTCCACCATACACTATTAATAATATTCGCTACACAAAGAGATAAGATTATACTTATGTATACATCGATAAATCTCTGATAGCTTTTTATGGAAATAGAAAAAAAATTAAAAAGGAAAAGAAATTCTCTTAAAAAATTTGGAATATTCAAACGCATCGTTTAAACGAAGCTCTCAGCTGCGATTGAAAAAAGTTTTCAAATATCTTCATTATGCTATAAGATTCAATATATTAGACTATTGTTTATAATTTGTTAAATTTAACTACATTACATTGCCTTATTCGATTCCAAAGGTATTGGTTTCCTCCACCGCTAATAATAATTTTTCATATAAAATTTCCGGTGTAGGATATGGTGGAAGATCCAAACGATTAAAGCAAGTATGAGCTCTGGAAATAAAATAAAAAATATTTGAATTAAATTTATCGTTAAAACATATAATAAAATGTAAAAAAAAAAAAAATACCTGGGCAAACTGTTTGGTCTTCCCCACTTTTCAATACAAAATTTTCTTGGTCCAGTAGATCCACGTAAGGCTGCAAATCCTTCGTATGGAATGCTCGAAGTTCCAGTTACAAATTGTAACAATCGAAGTCGTTGTTCGTTCGAGAATCGGCTTATACTACTCCAAAACCATTCTACCACAGGATGTGCATCGTGATAACCACTTCTGTATTCCGTATGCATTCTCCAATCATTAAGATCTATTTCAGCAGCACCTGCTATTACTAATTCCAATTCACGCGCATCAAAGACTGATACCAATCGAGGATCTACCACTTCGTAGAAGCCCCGAACAAGTGAATCTATCTGTTCAGCAACGCCACGTTCTAATCGCCAACGTACAACCCTTTCAAGATATTCTTTTTTATTTTTTTCTGTAACAGCGATGTTCCTTCCACCTGGCTTTAACTCACGTTCAGCTACACGACCCAAAAGTTCTTCCGTTACGGAAAAAGTTAATTCCAAGGGTTCTATGCTTATATCTCTTTCTTTAATCCACATTAAACTTTGATGGAACTCTTGATCCAAACTTTCTAAATCGCTTAGGCTAGCTGGTATTTTCAAAAGTGCCTTGTAAAATGGCCTTGTAAAAAACGCATCCAATAAATATTGATGAACTAATGCCAAACCTAAAACTCTACCTGAAAATCTAAACCAATCGTGATAGTTATCAACAAATGCTGACATAGGAGATACTTGAACGGTGTACGTATCGTTCGCTGAATATTCAAATAATCCATAATAAGGATTAAAAAGTTCACGTGATAAATGAAAGAAAAATTCACGAGATGGACCGCCATAATCCAAACCTTCTTCGTGATCGAAAATAACAACTAATTTGCCCTTTTGCAAATCTTTCTTAGTAGCAGCCATTATACGCGTAAAAGCATCTTCCAGCAAATGCTCTCTTCTAATATGCAACCTAAAGAAATAAAGCATTGATTTTTAATTTTTTTTAATTAAATTTATTAAAATATTATTTTCTAAAATAACATTAAATGATTTACTTCAGTTTTCCTGGTCCTTGTCCATATCCTTTGCTTTCTAATTTTCTATAAAAAGTTCTAAGTTTAGCTTCAAAATCTCTTCTATACGGAGCTGGTGCTCTGGCCGAAGCTCTTGTTAGACCTGGTGATGCATGCGGACTACCAATTGGAGATCTTCCAACATTTCCAGGTACGTACGACATAATTTCTTGCTCGAACAAACTTAAAATAATGTTCGTATTAAAATATACAAAATACATAATAATAGATACATATTTGAAATACTGTTTCTCAGTACCTTAACAATAATGCTAAAGGTACATCATGTCCGAGTCGTTGTAAAGCTGTGGTACC
Organism: Mischocyttarus mexicanus; assembly: GCA_023678845.1. Taxonomy (NCBI): domain Eukaryota; kingdom Metazoa; phylum Arthropoda; class Insecta; order Hymenoptera; family Vespidae; genus Mischocyttarus; species Mischocyttarus mexicanus. The sequence goes on along the minus strand of JACGTP010000037.1, from coordinate 317,566 downwards.
TTCTACTCTAATGGTATTAACTTTTTCACGTAATGCTATATTTTGTCCTAACGCTGAATGTCTTTCCTTTAGAATATCCATTATATTTGGTTGTCTTAAAAAGGCCACAACTTTGTCATTATAAGCTACAGGTATATCTGGCGTTGTCGTAATAGCAGATTGTTGTGGTCTGGGTGGTGGTGTAGGTGCTTCATCCAGTAATGTTCTTGGATGTGCAGCTTCAGTTGGTAATCTTGGATCAATAAATGATGTAGCCTTCCTTGCATGACAAATGAAAAATCTCTGAAATTAAATTATATTTCTTTACTTATATATATATCATTAATATTATCTATATAATATCTAAGAAATTGTCAAGATAAGTTAACTTAATTAAAAATTAAGTTTCTGTAATGGTAAAATCGTAAAGTAATGTTTAGTTATTCGTTAAACAATTGAACACAAGATAAAAAAGATAATATATATATACACTTAACGTACTTTGCCCGTTCTATCGAGTTTTGATTCGTAACCTCTTGGAAGTTCTTTTGTTGGATCAGCAAAAAAGTTAATTAAAGTAACTAAATCTCTGTTATGTTCATATCTTGGAAATATGGCCGAATCTCTTCTAATTCTACTAATCATATGCTTTAAACTTGGATTACGGTTGTATAATTCCATAGCTTCGACATTAGTATGAAGGACATTGAAAAAATCAGGTCTTGTTAAAAATAGCACCGGTGGTATTGTTGTAATATCAAAAGTCTCAGAATCTGTTCTCTCAGTAGATCTGTCGTTTTGTCTTTCGTTATTTTCACTATGATTTCCATTTGTACTGGGATTACAGGGCTCACGATCAATGTTATCAGGCCGAGAAATAGTACGTCTAACACTCTGATAGCGCCTATCTAGTTGTTGTCTTCGAAGATCACAACCCGTATTTCGAGTAGCTAATGTAGGTCTTTGCCATGTTGTAGTATGATTAATATGATCTATATAGAATACTCTACCATGACTATCTATTCGTGCTTCCCATGCTTAAATAAGAATATTTGCATATAATTAGTATTGGAATTTTGACATTGTACATTAAATATTTTTGATTAATATTATATTAGAATTTGTTCTTACAAGGTGGTAATGGTTCTTCTGAAGATAATGAAATATTTGATGTTTGACACATAGGTAATGGCCGTAATGGTTTCGGACGGTGTGTTGGTGTTGGAGGACACTCTGATGAATTAGATAATCCTCCTGTTTCTGGTCTTGTCAATGATCTATGAGTTCTTGGTGAACTTAACAATGCTATACTTGTGGTTACCGCTGTCCTTGTCTAGAAATAATTATTTTTAAATATAAAAAACAGACTAGTGAAAATTTGTTGTAACAAGTTAAATTGAAAAAGGTAATATTTAATAACGATTAGAAACAGTAATTGTGTAAACATATGTATTAACCCATTTGCATCCAAGCGCGGAATAATCCGCGAGCCTACAACTGTTTTTTTTTACTATTCGCGAAATATTCTCTGATTGCAACAGACCACGATGCCTGTTATTGCACATACGATCGACCGCGTGCGGTGATAAGAGTCAGTCCTCGGTTGAACGTCGCTGATGTTTGAATGCGGCAGCTTAAGCAGAGCGATGATGCAAATGAGTTAATAACTGTGAAGAGAGACGATATGAATAAAATATTCAATTGTAATAGCAAAAGAAAAACAAAACATATAAAATATTTAGACTCCAAATTATATAAAAAAAAAGTGTGTGTAGTAATAAAAAGTTTATAAAATTTAGTTTTACCTTTAAATTAGACGCTTCGTCAACATCTACAATTTCAAATCCAAAACAGTCTGAAGGGTGCAAAGGCGCAGGGTATTTTGAAAGATGCCTTTTCGGTAATTCTGGTAGCAATGCATTCCTTTTGTGCAAAAATTTGTTCACTGTTCTTGGTGGAAGGGGTGGGGGATTTGGATAGAGCGTTTCATATAAAGACTCAGGGGGTGAAAGTCCGGCAGTGCTACGCCACAGCTGATAATATTCTACCCCTTCTTTAGTAATTATACCATTAGTTTCGGTTAATTTCTAAAATAGAACACACCCATGCTTCTAATTTATCTATGTAAATAGCAAATCCAAGTTTTGTTTTTGTAAAAGAAAAAACATAGATTAGAGTTTGATATATTTTAGAGGCAGAGTCAAAATATCACCATTAAATATCATAATTACGAAAGAGGCAATAATAGTAACAAACTTATATAGCATGCCATTTATATGAAAAATGTAATATTTAAAAATATCATAGAATTTATATTCCTTTTTAAGCATACCATTGCAGATCTATTACGAGTTGAAGTAGCTTGTTGAGATTCTGTATCAGAATTGCTTCCATCGCTACTGTTAGAAGAACGAGGATCCAATTCTATACTCTGTGCTTCTTCTAATAAAGTTTCTTGCCTGGAAACGGATGGTTCTAAAAGCGCCATAGCATTTTCTTCTAATTCTGTTGGCTGAATTGCTGCAGCTTCATCTACATTTCTCAAAATGGACATTTTAAATAATTTCTTTCCTTTTATGATATTATTATGAGGCATATCGGATAACATATTGTCAACTGGCATATCACTTTTGGATGTATTTCCGGATAACGAATCAACTTTATTTAAATTATTTACATCGTACTTATCTTTTTCTAACGAGTCTTTATGATTAATATCATCTAATTGCAAATTATCCTTGGTAATCATAAAATTGCTGCAGTGCGGCAAATTCGTAAAACTATCTTGTAATTCTGGCATTCCATTCATTCTACGTAAACATAAGACATTGGTATCATTAACATTGTCGACCAATTCTTTATTATTAGTATCTTGTATGCTTAATGGCTTCATAGCAGTGATTAAGTTATAATGGGAATCAAGTGAATCTGTTTGAGTAGGTAATGGACTTAACAATCGTTTTGGCACAAATGAATTATCCTTAGTAAAACCACTGGCACTATCTAATAAAGAATCATTATCACTATCGTTAGGCAGTTTTAATAGCTTCATTAAATTCATAGCATTGCTAACATCTGCTGAGCCATTATCAAAGGTCGAATGTATATCAGATAATTCATGAGAAAATAGTCCTGATTTATCCGCATTCATATCATTACAATTATCTTTTGTTCCTTTAGAATTTAAATTAGTTGATATACTTTCATTGTTAGCTTCAGATTGTTTGCCTCTTGGATTCCAATTAACACATTTTTCTTGGATTAAGTTTCTATCATTAAACGTCGATTTAAAATCAATTTGTAATTTTTCATATTCGTTATCCGAACTTGCAAAGAAGATCTTCTTCCTAATTAAATTTTTCTGCGACAATAACGCAGGCATTGGACTCGAAGTTCGCGCGAGTTCTTCGTACATAGCATTCTCATTGACGGTAACATCTTTGGAAAGTTCACTTTTGTCATTATATTTTTCTTTAGATGCCAATACATACGAAGCGTTAGTTTGTAAAGTTTCTTTTTTATTTGGATTTTGCATAGTATAAATAACATTATTTGTTACTTTATCTTGGAGTATTTCAATCTCCCCTTGTTGTGAAGAACCATTCTCGGGTAATATTTGATTATCAAATGATACAGATGAGTTACCTGCTTCTTCTATTATTTCAGTTCTATCATTTGACGTTAAAGTCTCCTTGTTGTTATCTACATTCGACGAAGTATTATTCGTATTCGTATTCGTATTCGTATTCGTTCTTATAGACGTTGCCAACTCTTCTGCAGGCATTTCTCTTTCCTCATCTTGGGCACTTAAAGCGTCAATACTTTTTATTTCTGATGGCATTCTTACAACATACTTTTGATTAATTTCATTAATTTATTTTCATTTCATGGGCCTCTGCAACAGAAAAAAAAAATATTCTATTAGAAATTTATCAAACAAAGTATTACAATTGCAATGACTTTAAATTACAAGCACGTATTAATCATATGTTTTATTATTATACCATCATTTGTACGATTTTCAATTACTTCAATTCATTATTATAACAATAAGAGAAATATTGACATCATATATGTGTTTGATCAAAAATATTACGTTTATAAGAATATAAATCAGTTAAAATTTAAAACTTTGTCAAGTCTAATTTAATAATTTATCCAATTGAATGAATGAGAGAGAACATTTATTTAAAATAATACATAATTATCAGAAATTATTCTAAATGTAAAAAGTAAATGTTTTTTAAAGGTTACACGGAAATACTTGGAGGAGTAATCTATGAAATATTCTTCGAAAGATCTTGAGATAATTTGAATTCATCTAGTCAATGGAAAATATTTGTTAATATTAAATGATAAATAATGGAACTTACACATGACACATCTTTCGTAAAAATTCGCAAAAAGACATTTCATTTATTCATTCTACACAATTGTAATTACTTTCATCGTCGAATAGTCTTATTAATTATACACGGATACGTTACACCGATGAACATTGTAGTTTGACAGAAAGATATAGCAGACTGAGCTTACTCATTAGTATTATTTTATATTCTTTCTCTTTCTCTATTTCTCATACACACAACACATAAACACGCAACACACTATAAAATAGAACAGCTAGTAAATGTAACTATACACGTGTTCTGCTATATCATTTGTCCTTCTCTTTTGATACGATTTTCTAATCTACGAAGAGACAAATATCGAATGAAAAATGTTTTCTCGACCAGCAAGTAGAAAAACCGCAAATATTATTTCGATCGACCAATCGAATTCCTATATTATCGATTGACAAATGCTATTGGTTGTTTCGAGAAACGCGCTTTTAGTTTGAACTCTCTAAAACAAGTTAAGAATTGTAATTGATTTTAACAATAGATGGCGATTTTCTTCATACAAATTTTATACGTTGACTAGAAAGTCTTATGATTTTTTAAATTTAGATATAATAATCTTCAAAAAGTTTTATATTAAAATATTAATTTAGTTATTTTTTTTACTATCGTGTATGTAACAATGAGTGAAATAAATTCAATAACTTCGTCGTTTTACGATGAACCGCAGAAACCTTTGGATAAACAAGATCTTTATCGGAATATAAAAATGGTTATAAGAATAAGTACTGAGGAAATAACTCTATATACCATAATTTGACGTTAACGTGACGGTAGTATGTGATATTTTTGTTTGTTTTAGACCATGCAAGAAATACAACGGGTTGTGAACGATGTTGATCAAAATATGAAAAAAATTAAAGTTAATGTAGACATCACAGCTACTTTATTACATTCAATTAAAATCTCCTCAACGAATGAACAAAAATAATATTGCTTCTTCGATATAGATAATAATTTTAATTGAATAATTAAATTTATTTTAAAACACATTCTCATCTGAAATTATTTTTTTAATAGAAGTATTTTTATTATTAAATAAATAGACATATATATGTCATGTAAAGAAAAAAAGAAAAAGAAATACTTGGCGTATAGATCGATTAATTAGAACACTGTCATATTTATATTGCAGTGGATAATTTGTAATTATAGAATTAATCATTTATAATATTAATTGAACAATCTTCGTGATCGATCTATCGGTCAGTTGAGAATGGACATTAAATCCGCTAGATGTCAGTTTCATTCATCACGTTGCGTATTTTGTTTCATTCTGAAAATTGAGACCAATTTTTGGCACAGAAGTTAACTATAATATTTTGTTTGCCTTTATATAATATAATTGTATTTTTAAAAAAATGAAAATATATATTTAATTTAAAATATAAATATAAAAGATGGAAAATATTGAAAATAATAGATTAGATGAAGAAACCATGGATTATGTGGAAAGCATAGTTGATAATAACAAGGTTTCACATATAGAAACAAATTTAAGTAAACGGCAATTAAAAAGGGCGAAAAAAACAGAAAAATGGTTGGAGAAAAAAAATGAAAAAAGGTGCTCATTCTATCGTTTAAATAAAATTAGTAATATTCAATTAGTTGAACTTCATAATATTTATTCCCCTGCTCACAGTTATATTCAAATCTTTTTTTATTTTACATTTTTTGTAGGCGATTAGAACGAGCTAAAACAAGAGAAAAACGAGCATTTGCTCGTGCAAATAATATAGATCTTGGACCATCTAGAAAAGCTTTGAAACGAAGTACTATGGCAGAGAGTAGTTGTAAGCTTACAGTTACAATTGATTTATCATTTGATGATTTAATGATAGATAAAGATATTGCAAAATTGATTAAACAGATATTAAGGTGTTACACCTTAAACAGAAGAGCTGTTGCACCTTTACAATTTTCTTTAACAAGTTTTAATGGCAAATCTAAAAAGGAAATGGAGAAGCACAATGGATATGAACATTGGGATGTACGTTACATTGCTACTTGTTCTACTTCCTATGCTTATTCCAAATACACTTAAATATTTCTAGATTACAGGTTAAATTTGAATGCGATTCATATATGAGTATTTATCCAAAGGATAAAATTGTATATCTTACTAGTGAATCAGAAAATGTGATAGATAGACTAGATCACAGTTGTATATATGTTATAGGTGGCTTGGTCGATCACAATTGTCATAAGGTAATCTATAATATAATGTTTTTCAATATCTGTTTATTTTTTTCATTAATTTCATTATTATTATTTTATTTAGGGTCTGTGCTATGAGTTGGCAATGGAGGGTGAGATTAAACATGGTCGCTTACCGCTGGATAAATTTCTCTTAATGAAAGCTAGAAAAGTTTTAACGATTGATCATGGTAAAAGAAATTACATTGATCTAAATATATATATATACACACACACGTACATAATTATAGTAGATGTACTATTATATTTTTCAGTATTTGAAATACTGCTTAGAGTAACGGAAGGTAAAACATGGCAAGAAGCGTTTCTTCAAGTATTGCCAGAACGTAAACAAGCTCAACCAATTGTATCTCCTGCAAAGAAAACTGAAGAATATAATCAAACGAATAATTTAAAAATAGAACATAATTGTGATAAAGACATGTGTAATATAGAAAATGTATTTGAACAAGAATAAAAAGTTATAAAAATTTGTAATATTGTGTTTGTTCTGTTTTTTGTTCAAATTATTCATTAACCGATCACCTATTATATTATATAATTATTATCCATCGATGAATAGATGTGCGTAGATGTGCTGTAAATCATTGAATGATTTTACTTGTAGACACACTCGATCATCGACAAAAAACTATGTAGTATTATATTTTCATCTTTATTATCATTTTGATTTATTTGCAAATGATAATAAGGAAATAAGAAAGATATAATGAAAAAAATGTTAATTTAAAAACGAAGTAAAATTGTTGATCGTTCATCTATCTAATGATTTATTAAAATAACTCATTTAATTATATCACGCGGTTTTTGTTTAACACTTCTGTTAGAAAAATTATATATGATATAAAGAGCACACATTTTTATTAAAAAGAAATAAAGCAGAAGACACGATGCAATTTAAATGGGAATTATATAAAAAATTTTGCGTATTAAGATTCGAATTTTTAATTATGGAATTTTTAGATAATCAGTGTAAAAATTTTATTACTTAATACCAATTACCTACAATTTTATGGTATATTTCATTGAAAGAAAGAATAAATACATTATTAATCATGTCCATATTGTATTACTAATGTGTCACAATAATTGCGGCTATTAATAATTAATATTAAAAGTAACACAATATATTCACACACTTTTTTGTGTGGAAACATAACTATCGTGATCTGTTATCTTATCACAGAAACCATTTTAAATAGGCCATAAACATTTCGCATATAAAAATAGATTCTATCAGATCACTTATCCCTTTTATTCAATCTTTTGCAGTTTTAATTATTATTATTTCAAATATTATGATACGATTTTGTAATTATTCTATTTAATTTCCTACACTAGGGAATAAAATATATACGTTCAGATAATTTCGTGATTTACCAAAAACGATACATTTATAATGAACTAAATAAAAACAAATTGTTTAGTTTAATTTTTGTAATACAATCTGTATAATAAAAAGAGATTAGGATAATAATATTTTTTCCAAGAAAAACACATAAGAAAACGTTTAGATCAATGAGAAATATAATACCAATGATATTTCTCAAAAATTAATTATCTAACGATGAGTATAGAAAGTATAAAAAAACTGTATCATCGAATCCTTTACCGTCTGCTTACCGGAAAAAATAAGATAAAATAAAGTAATAATAATAATAAAAATAAAAAATCATTACAAATAAAAATAATTCCAATTTGAATTTGAAGAATAATTTTACTCGAATACAAATATAACCCATTATTATATTCAGTCTTGGATTTTATCTCAACAAATTGTCATTGACTTTTTCATATTTTGCTTGAATTGTAAAAATTAGAAGATTTCATTCCATCTAGCTTACGATAAGCATTGTATTATTATTTACACAATTCACCATGATAAGAAATATTTGGTATTGTATTTACATGAGATTTCCTGTTGTATATAAAAAATATTAATAACAAAATTGTAATGAGATAAGTGTAGAATTAATCTCGGATTATAATTAAGCAGTTGACAAACGGTTCAATAATAATTGTCAGGTTAGCAATAAAATAATAAAGAAATATTTCTTACATAAATTCAAGTGAAAAATGTTATAACGTAATATAATGTTATTTGCAATCGATCGAATGTTAATTATATACCACTAGTATTTTTGTTTTTTCTCTTTTTTCCCCCATCTTACGATACAATATATATTGTAATCTGATATATATATTCTCAAATATATTTTGAAATAACTATTTTCCATTGAGATTTATTGTTAATTAACGAAAAAGAAAACGCATTCCGGAAACTTGTTAACTGATTTTAATCTACTTATTTATATCTTTCGGATAAATATTCAGGCATTATTACTTTTTTCTAGATATGAGAAAACAATATATGTAATTTACAAAATGATACGTGCTTCATGGAGCTCACCCGTGATAAATATATTAATTATTTATAAATACATGAATCAGTTTGTTTACTATTTTTATATAAAGAAATTTTTTCCTTTCTTTCATTTTTATTAATACATATCAGAGATTATATGCTGCAAAAGAAGATTTGTTTACTAAGAGATACGGAGTTAATAAATATCTTTTCAATGGACAAATTAATTGTAATTACTATTTAGCGCGAAACGAAACGTGTTAGAATTGATCTTTTGCAAATTGTAAAACATATCGATTAATCTTACATTAAATTAAAATAACGTTAAGCGTGTGATATATATTCTACCTGTTTTTAATTCTTTATATAATATATATTATCATATGACATTATCTTTAAATATTTTTCTGTAGCGTCAAAAAAATGTATCTGAGTATGGTATCAATTCAACGTTTCATTGTTAAGTCTAGATCACAGAAGGGTCTCCATCTACATCTTATTGTATAGTTTCTAAATGTTACTTTGTTGTATGTATCTGTACACATAGCATAAAAATAATGATTTTCTTTTTAGTCATTTCTTTTAGTTATATTTTACTAGAATTTTTCTATTAATTTTTTTCTTTTCATGTGTAATGATTTTTTACAAAATATATATGCGAATATTAAAAGAGTGTTAATGTTTAACAAAAATACTTTTTTCGATTTCCATAAAAAAAAAAGAAGCAAGCCAATATTCATACAAGTTATAATTATATTCTTCCATCTTATTTTGCATGTATGTCACAGTTTTAAAAGAAATATACCCACGTTTCAGATATCTTCATACATTCTTAAAATCTGCAACTTCCTCCTTACCAATAATTACGAATTCATTATCACTCTCGTCACTTTGATCAAATTTTTTTTTGAGCATTTCTTGTCTAATATCTATTTCTTCCTCCGAGGATGAACTTTTCTCAAAATGTTTGCTTTGGAACTTAATGTCACCTATATCTGTCTCTTCACCACTAAGTTCCAATTCTGAGGCAACTTCATCACTGCTGTTTTCGTCGTGGGATGGCATTAGGAAATCCATGATTTCATCATCATTAAAAAATTCTGTAATGAAAATGATAAAACATACATTTTTGTTATTAAATCTTTGAGGTCATATCAATAAAAGAAAAAAAAAGTAATGAGCATTAATTTCTTCGGGATCGCTTGCTAATATATAAAAACAAGAAGTCATACCATTTTGACTATCTGATTGTTTGCTCAATGGTGTTGGAGAATGGTCACCTGATTCTCCTGCCATCTTTAATACTTGGAGATTATCTTCAGTTACAGCAGGTAAGAATTCTTCTACTTCGCTATCCCATTCTGTAACAATTTGATAAAGTGCTTACATTATTATGAGACACAATTACTCGCTGTTAAGTATGTAGTATTACATTTTCATTATTTTTACCTCTATGTGATATTACTGTTCCAGGTAACTTTAGTAGTAATGCAGGTACTGTTAGAATGCTTAGACCTAATATATAGGCGAGAAATACTTCGTTCACAGTGTGCCCTATTATCCATAGGTTCAAGGATAGGAGACAAGTAGTGGCACAAAACTATAATTTGATAACACAATTTACGAAGGCATTAGTTTTTATCTTAATTTATCTTTAAATACGTCAAATAAATTGCTTAATGCTCTTTATATACACATTAAACATATGTAGTAACAAATATCAAAAGATAACATACCACCCCTGGCTGATCTTTCCGCTTTTGTTGTAAGATCCTTAATAAGTATTTTATTTTTCTTTCTATTTTTTCAATCTGTTCAGCTTTGGGGTATGATCTATAAACATATTGCAAAATTTATTTACGTTGATTCTGAAAATGGACAATTTATTATGCATATGCGATTTGTTTGATCGTCCAATTATGCATAATGTTCAAATATACAAGAGCAAGGAAAATTCTAACATCAATTACAAATTGTAAATCATTTAATAATCTAATTAAATAATCATCGAATCTAGAAATATTTTATTTTATGCTCTTATGTAAACTTTTAAATATTATACTAATAGGAACACTTGAGGACTTGTATAAAAATAACATCGAAAGAAATTGTCTTTTTCTCTATTCAAATGTTCCATTGAAATATTAATCTACATTTAAAATAACTTTCTCTAACTTAAATATAAAAAATCGTTCAACTTAAATGCTTTTCAATAACTGTGTTATTAAGAATCCCAAAGCTTTGAACCATATGCATTATTAAAATCCATATAAAATTTTTAGTTTTAGCATTCATAACTTAAAATTTATTGCAATAATAGAAAAGAATAAAAACAAAAATAAAAATAGGATAAAAAATGAATAAGTTACCACATGCGCAACCTATATATATACTTTTAAAGCTTAATAACATACACTAATTTTCCCTTGTTCTCTTCTTGCATCAGCGCTTCCAGATTTTTAAAACCCAGAACCATAATAAATGCAATGCTGCTGATCGCTGCAAAAATTCGGATGTCTAGGAAAATAATCCCCCTGAAAAATTAGTAGTAAACACTTGCCTTTCATTTAAACTTCATTTTAATTATCTAATGGATTAGTTATAAAAAAACATATAAATATATTAGCATAAATTTAATGTAAATTGTTGAATATTTAGGAGAAAGTAGGATGTGGATTAGGATTATTAGATTTATAGATACAAATAAATGTGATTATGCACCCTTATGCACATTTACAGTATTAGAATGTTGTACCTTAAAAGTATGTTATTTGTGCAAAAACCTACCGCATGCATTATCTAAAATTCGAATGCAGTTTATTGGAAAGAAAAAAAAGTAAAATAAAATAAACTAAATAGAAATAAATAATAAGTTTTGTATAAAGAAATAATAAATGTAGAAGAATGAGGAACAATGGAGTCGGAACGATGGAGGAGCGTATACGTTCGGGGTTGTACATATGCGAAGTTATATTTTTTAATTCTTATTGTCAAATGCGTAGTCAAATATTGCATCTTGAGAAATACGTGTATAAGTAAAAGTACACACGTATGTACGTCAGCAAGTACTGTAAAACCCATCACAATTCAAAACGATCGATCGATCTATCTGCATGCATGCACGCACGCACGCGTGCGTGTGTGAGTAAGTAAGTCAAGAGCTAGAGGGAGTAGTTGTGTTTGTTTGTTTGTGTGAGTGAGAGTGAGAGTGAGAGTGAAAGAAGAGAATGGATAAAGAGAGAAAAAGAAGGTAGAGGGGGGAGAGGCGCGTGCGTGCAAACACACATTAATGGGGATATACAATAATCTAAAAAAAAATGTATCCATAGGAGTAGAGTATTCGTCACTCACCAAAAGATTATATTATAAACACCCACTGCATATAAACTGTAACGAGGGTTTTCCCATAGAATGATGTTCTCCACAATTCTAAAGAATTTATTCAGAGTCTCAGTATCATTAACATTATTATGAAACTCCTGGTTGTTTTTTTTCTCAAGAAGGAGAGCTACATTTCTCGAAGAATTGACGACCTCGAGGTTCTTTGTTGCATCGCAGGACAACGTCGATGACGACGCTGCTGGTGCAGTTGCAGGTGCATCTGTTTCTGGCGGTAATATTGGTATTATTGCTGGTGGTGGTGGTGTTGATGGTGATGGTGTTGGAGGTGGTGTTGCTGTTTTCTCTATTGTAGTTTCTATTGTTGCAGTTGTTGTTTCTGATGCTGCTGCTGCTGTTGTTTCTGATGACGATGACAAAGGAAAACTTCCCAACCAGCGTAAATAATTGGCAATTTTTCCTAGCTGTTCCATGACAATTCTAGGATAATATTTAGTTAAAACTTTTATCGACCTAATTCTTCTTTTCTTTCGGCATGTTATATCCTCGAACGGTCGTAGAAAATTATTTATAGCGCGTGACAACGAATAAGACTACGGTCGCTCGAAGTGGTTCCTTCTCTGTCGTTTCCGAACTACGAATGCTGGACGCTTAAAAGGGATGCTAGAGAGGGGGAGAGAATGCTAGTAGAGAGGGGATGTTTCTCTATATACGTATTTTAACACATACATTCCTAACTATATATTTATGTGCATGTATTCATATATATATATATACGTGTTTGATGGGTATATACCTGCGCATGCACGCAGTGCACAAATTTACAAAACATACAAGCTCAATTGGTTGCAGTTTTGCTCTACTAGTTTTCCCCAACAGAGAAAGAGAAAGAAATAGGACTATTAGAAAATATTCTTTGTTTATCTATTAACGCAATTCAATGTTAACATTTTCTCTAACATCGTTTATTTTTCTTCTCCAAGCTACTACGTCATTCGTGCATGCGCTTGATGGTGCATCTCTCCCAAATACATACATACTCACACCCATATGCATGCAGCGTGCATAAATATGTACATGTATACGATTTTATTCTTCGCTTACCACACATTTAACACATAATTATTGCAATGCAAGATCACAAATCATCGCAGTAGTCATGTTATTCCACACTCTTTTACATTAGTTTGCTTTTTTCCAAACATTTTCAAATTGTTCTACATTTTTTCTTATTTTCCAGTAAATTAATTGGAAAGAAAAGGAATACATTTGATCAAGAATTGTTCATTGAACGACATATATGCAAGCTTATTTGTTCTCTTTGTGATATCTAATTCTAGCAAAGTAACGAAGCAGGGAACATCGTCGAATTCTCGAAAATCTTCAAGACAAAATATTTACTCTCTTCAAATATGCGTTATATTTCTTTCTTTCTTTCTTTCTTTCTTTCTTTCTTTCTTCGTTCAATCCGAGAGCTATCTTTCTTTGTCCTCTCAGACCATAGCTCACATATACATGTGTAAGTTAAGTTTCTATTGCTGCCAAACAAATGTTCTAAAATCTTACGTTTCTATAATAAATTCAATAATAATTCAAACAAAAATTCATTTGTTTTATTTAATATTTTATTCCTTATATATTCGAGTTTCCTATCGAATCTTATCGTTACAATCATTGTTATATCAGGTGATAATTCGTAGAATTTTAAATAAAAATACATTACAATGAGATATCAACGGAAAGAAACTAGCCAATGAGAAGTTCCCTAAGTGGAAGCCATCATGTGACGTATTCTTAAGGTCAGACATTTTCTTCTTAGTGACGGATCACTTTTGATCGTTTTCAACTACATTGCATTGCATTGCATTGCATTCTATGTTAGTATGATACGCAACACAAATTGCCATATAAGTCCATTATTTTACAGTTTTTTTTTATCATCATACCTGGACGTTTACCTAATTAATTGCTTTCTGGGAACATATTAATGAATTTTCTAACGCAATTACAATGCATACGTTTAAAAGTTTATATAAATGTTAAATATATGTCTCTATATATATAATATTTTAATTTTATTATATAAGGATAATACAACTTACAATAATATATACAAGCTAAGATAATATAAGATAATACAAGCTAATTGCTTTTCTTTTCCAATATATTTTTTCCAAATTTTTCTAGATTGCTTCAAATTATCCTTATCTTTTTAATTTTATCAAGCTTTCTAATGGTTATTTGTCATTAGAACTATCGTCGTTTAATCATAAATTTACTACAATAATAATTTTGTAACTTTTTATGGTTTACACTAAATTGTATATTATTAAAATAATGCATACTGCATCTTTTAATGTTGTTTCTTATTTAAAGTACAATAAATACGTTTCATTGAATTATTGTGCTTTTGATTTTATATAATAAAATTAAATATGTATTTTATATAAAAAAAATCTTTACCTATATATATATGTATATATACATAGAAAATATAATTTCTATAAAATGTAAATATGTTCATATGAAAATAAGCAAATCTGTTATTCGTATAGTTCGCCTAAATCTTTAAGCTAAAAATATATATGCAAACTATTAATTAGATCTAATACAAATGCAAATTTTTGGCTTCAGTGTCGTATGTTTTCAAGGTATTATTATTATTTTCATACAACATTCTGCCTTATCGACAGATCGAATGAAAAGTAGATTGTATTGATGGATAAGAATAATTCTTGCATACGTATAATTTTAAGTGTTTAAATGCATCTTTGAACATAAGTGTCGAGTTTTGTATTAAATTTTTTGTATAGTATATGTATATGTGTATGTATATGTATATGATATGTATATTTATATGTATATGTATATAGTTAAGATTTAAACAGGTTAGGTTTAAAACACAATCTCCTTGATAGTGCATTAACTCTATGGTTAAATTCATAACACAACATAACGTAACAATATATTTATCTGTTATTTCTTCTCATATGTTAATTTATTCGTATCTTTCTAAAAAGATTTGTAATTAATTATTTTTAAAATAACGATATCAGAAAGTATCAAATTATTAAAGATCATTCAAATATTTCAACATGACGAAACATTATTCTAAAGAAACGTCTATTCCATCTAAATTAAAGGTAAACATTACTTTTATTATCTTCTTTTAATTAAATTTTTATCTTTGTTCATATATATATAGACACGATTGATCTTTTTCTAGGGCTCCAAAGACCACAATAATTTTTTAAATAGAATTACTAAATCATTATATTATATTGAATTTCCTGTGACAGATTGCCTCAGTTTGCCTGTTACTGGTTAGTAATGAATCTTCTTTGATTAGTTCTTTTATTTTCATTTTATTTGTCATTAACCCATTTGCATCCAAGCGCGGAATAATCCATGAACCTACGACTGTTTTTGTTTTAATATTCGTAAAATATTCTTTGATTGCGACAGACCACGATGCCTGTTATTGCAAATACGATCAGCCGCGTGCGGTGATACGAGTGAATCCTCAGTTAAACGTCGCTGATGTTTGAACGCGGCAGCTTAAGCAGAGCGATGATGCAAATGGGTTAACAGTCTCTATTCTATTCTTGTAAAATAATGATTTATAATATTTAACTTATAATAATTAACGTATTTGTAATGAAGACGAATTAATGTTTCTAGAAATGGCAGCAGAACTTTTTAATGGGGTGAATCATACGTTAGATCGATTGGATGTGGAAGAAGCAAGTAAAATTTCAAGAAATGCCTGTGTTTCTCCGTGTTCTTTGATCTTAGCATTATTATATGTTGAAAAATTAAAAGATTATAATCCGGAATACCTCCATCAAGTGGCACCTTCCAAACTGTTTCTTGTATCTTTAGTAAGTTTTCATTTTCGTATATGCAATGTAGATGTTACCACATTAATTTTCCTTATTAAATAAATATTATTTTATTTTTCTACAGATGATAGCTACTAAATTCTTGAATGACGATGGGGAAGAAGATCAAGTTCTTAATCAAGAATGGGCTTTATCAAGCAATCTAAGCGTATCGCAGATTAATCAATTGGAAAAGGAGTTCTTAAATGCTATTGTAAACAGAAATAATGTTGTTTCTCACAAAACGCATATGCTTAGAATAGAATAGAGTTTTAATACTTTTATTTATTTTCTATAGGATTGGTGCGTATATGTTCAAAATCAAGATTTTTGGAAGAAACTACAAGAACTGGAAAAAAATATTGCCTATAAAGAAGNCGGTTAATATGCAGTTTAATGTATTTAATGTATGTTGTGTGGTGCAATATTTAAGTGTATAATATTTTTTATAACTTTTAACTTGTTTCATTATTGTTTTTATAATGATTGCCAATTCAAGATGTAAATATCTAAAGTGGAAACTTGCTGTGCGATTAAGTTATATCTTAACACTTTACCGACCGGTAGCGGTTCGAGAATCCTACGCCCTTCTCATCGGTCACTCAGCCGCAGATCGTCCGAGACACCAGCTCGGTTTCGGCTTAGACTGTCGCGCGGGAATATATAAAAGTCGAAAAATCGACTACCGGTCAATAAGCGCTGTGAAATAAAAGTCGATTAATCGACTACCGGTCGGTAAAGTGTTAACATTACAATCATATTTTTTTGATATGCATCTAAGGATACCGATCAATTTCCATCGTGTTTATTACTTAGCTATTATTATAGACCATAAGTGTATATTTTAGTGCCTCCTGTGATGTGTGAATTTCTCGGTGCCAGTATTTTACGGTTTATATAGACGATTTTCTACGATGAGAAGCACGTGGTACGCACGTGGTACGCACATGGTACACACGTGGCCACGACGCGGCAAAACGTTCATAACTTCCGAAGATTTAGGACGTTAAATAAAACCAGTCGCAACGAAGGATTCGATCTAAGATAAGTAAATTTGTTTTTTCTATGTATTCTTATATATGCAACGTATTAACACGTAGACTGCCACGCACGTTTACAGTGAAATCCCCGTCAGGCCACGCGTACCACTATACGGAGTGCATTCCGCGCATGCAAATAGTGTTATGCAGATAAAAGTCGTCGAATGGGCAGATCAAAAACACGAGATAATGTAAAGAAAACAACAACTTATTGTCCAAGTTGTCCCAACCAACCCCAGCTTTGTATAGAATGTTTCAAAGTTTGGCATTCTCCATAATTTTCTTAATAAACCATTTTCATATTACTTTTATAACAATAGTTTATACTAATGAATATCCTATTATAAATTTAAATTTATATTAATAAATATAGTTTATATTAAATAATATTCAATAGTTTTGTTACTTATTCTGCGAAAGTAGTCAAATAAGCGTTACCCCAATACGGGTGACGTGGCAGTCAACGTGTTAACCCTTTCCTTACGGCAGTCCACTCCGCTGGAGTGATGCCACTGAACGGGGTGCAATATGCACTTTGCATGTCGGTAGTCTTCTACATAACAACTATTTCATCGTATTATTTATGAAAAATATGAAAATGAATATATTGTATGAATATTCAGTTGAGTGTTGTAGGCAACACCTGTTACACAGATCATCGCGAGAACGCCGATTATAGTCGGCACCTGCACACACAGATCGCCGCCGACTATAGTCGGCACCCGTAAGGGAAGGATTAATACGTATTTGTAAAATTGCATCTTCGAAACATCTAGAAGATTGCTATTTTTTTTTACATATCTTTTTATATATCTCTATTTATATATCCCTTTTTAATGAACATCTACGACCGGTGATTTGATTTAAAGTACAGTCAACCCTCCTATAACGCGGTGAGTGCGTACCGCGTTATATGGAAACCGCGCTATAAGAAACTCGGATTTAACCGTACAAACCAGGCTAATTCGTAGCGCGTTCTATGGAAACCGTCTACCGCGTTGTATGGAAACCGCGCTATAAGAAACGCAGAATTAGTACAAATCACATTATTCGTACCGCGTTATATGGAGACCAATAAGGACAAGATAAATTATAAATTATTTTTATTGAATTGAAGAGTTTATATAAAGAAATGATACCAAAACTAAATTGAAAAACTGTTTTCCAACAAAAACAAGAAAGACTTTTGTCAAATTTAATCTTTCAACATTCATCCTCGCTGTCAGATAATATGAGTCGCCTAACTCGTCTTCTTTTAATAGGCAAAATGTTCCCTTATAATTCAAATAGGCCCTAATGAACTAAACATAGACTAAACATTCTTAGGCTACGCGGAAGGAACTTATGGGATGCTGTTGACGGAAACCGCGCTGTAAGAGTATCGTGTTATAGGAGGGCTGTTGCATTTTCAGCTTCGCGTTATATGGAAACTGCGTTCTGAGAGTACCGCGTTATAGGAGGGCTGTCGCATTTTCAGCTCCGCGTTATATGGAAACCGCGTTCTGAGAGTACCGCGTTATAGGAGGGTTGACTGTATATTATATTATACATAAAATGGAACAAATAGCAAAGATTTTAAGGTGTACAAAATGAAATTAATTAAGGTCTTTTTTAAAAATAAATTTAGTATTTATTTATGACAAAATTGAAGTTCGATGTAATCGATACCTTTGTTTGTATTTAAAGACAACGATACCAGATTTACTCAAATTCTTGATCAATAAAAAACCTTTGTTTATAACATTAGGAGAAATTATTGTTTCTTTTTACGAAGACCGTGGAATGTATCACGTTTCAATAATTTGGTGGTACATACGTTAGACATTTGTTTTCTGCAATAATAATTTTTCAACAATACTGTTACACCTAAATAAATTAATATTAAGTTTTTGTTTTAACAGTAAAAAAGAAAGAAATAAATAAAAACAATTTTAAGAATTTTTATAAAACAAATTTTTGAACTTGTTTATTAACATAGATATTTTCTTTATCGTTTAATTTCTTTTTCTCGTTAATTTGACGAAAATTTTGACTAAAATATTCGACGAAATTCCGATATATCCAATTTGAATAAATAATTTTAAGAATAGTATATATGTATATATAGGCTAAACTTTAACATTAAATTGTAAAAGAAATTCTTAACTACAAACGTTCACGTTAATTGTACTATAAAAGAAATAAAACAAATTTTGATGACTTTTCTATGTAATAATGCTAAGTACGTGAAAAATATCTCGTAAAAATTGATTTTTATACATACACAAATTTGATAGGAATTATTGATAAGAATTCAAGATACCATCTGTCGTCATCTATGCGTCATGAAGATTAATTTTCCTAGAAAACTCCAAAGTACATTGAAAATTAAAAAAGAATTTATTGTTTTCTAAACGATATATGTATATATATATAATAATAATACTCGCAAATAATTTTCTAATTTAAAATCTCATAAAAGAATTAGTTCATATTCTTGCATTGATACTATAACGTTGGTGCATATGAAATGTCAGATTTTTTTTACATAAATACGAACAGTTGTTTCTTTGTTTCCTTTATACTTTTGTTTTTGGCATAATGTCGTTAATAGTCGTACTGCCCATTGCCAAATTCACAGTTCAAAAAAGGAAATTTCCTCAAAAGTGTTCCCTTTTATTTTTTGTTTCGAATTTTCTACCGATATGAATTCAACCGATATTCGCGTGTAATTTCTTTCTATGAGTATAAACTTTGTAATAATATTGTAAAAGCTGTAAGCAACATAAACCAAGCATTTAGGAAGAATACTGTTACCGTTTGAAAGTGTTAACAGTAGCGTTGGTTTGGAAAATTTGGGTCTGGCAATTTTTCTCTACTCAATGATCCGCGTCGAAGATCCAAAATGTCTATGAAAAATGATGATCTGAAGGCATTGGTGGAAGCAAATCCAACTGTATCCACGAGGGAACTTGTTACCAGAATGAAAGTTGACCATACAGCAATATTACGACATCTTTTTGAAATTGGTAAGGTGAAGAAAGTGGATAAGTGGATACTGTACGAACTAACCGACCGAAACGAGCTGTTGGATTTACTGTCATTGTTTTTTTGAAGCAGCTGATCGTAAAGTTCTACTGGTACCTTCTTTTTTAACTACGTCGACTGACTTACTACTGTCTTTTTTCTTAAAAATTTTCTTCACCTTCACGTACCTCAATGGCAACTATTTTTTCAATTTCTGCTTTTTCTCTTTTATTTGATCGGCCTTTGATTTTCCATTAATTTTTCTAAGTTGCTTTTTCTCTGCAATTTCCTCGGCCTTCGATTTTCCACTAATCTTTTTAAGTTGCTTTTTCTCTGTTATTTGCTCGGCCTTCGATTTTCCATTAATCTTTCTAAGTTGCTTTTTCTCTGCAATTTCCTCGGCCTTCGATTTTTCACTACTTTCTTTAAGTTGCTCTTTCTCTGCAATTTCCTCGGCCTTTGATTTTCCACTAATTTTTCTAAGTGGCCTTTTCTCTGCTATTTCCTCGGCCTTTGATTTTCCACTAATTTTTCTAAGTGGCCTTTTCTNTTTTTCACTACTTTCTTTAAGTTGCTCTTTCTCTGCTATTTCCTCGGTCTTTGATTTTTCACTGCTTTCTTTAAGTTGCTCTTTCTCTAAACATGATGCAGTGTAGTTTTTCAAGTAACGCAAGGTAGAAGGCTTTAGAGACTCAAAATAAATATCAAACTCTTCTATATAGTAGAATGAAGGCTCTCGAGATTGTAATAGGGAAACCATTTCTGTCAGTTTATCGAGAGGTAATTTTTTAATATCCGAAACAAGTTGCTCCATTTCATTATAGGGCATTGGTTCAACATAATCTTCGTCCTCAGAGTTAGATTTTATTGAAGGTGGTTGATTGATTGATTTCTTTTTATATCCACTTGAGCTACTAGTCTCTTTCAGGGTTTTGATTGCAGCCCTAGCTATAACAGTCCTCTTTATAATTTTTGATTTAACAATCTTTGAAATATCGCTCCTACCACCAGGTTGTTTTATATTTCTTGTCTTCATTGCAAGACTCGCTATACTAGTACCAACACTATCGGAAACACTGGGAATTCCACCGCTCGATTTTAAATAAAAATAGGTTAAATGTAAACGAGTAAACGAGTAAACCAAGTCGTGATTTTTATGCAATTATTTTTTCGTATTCTAACGTGCATTAAACGGTAAATTTGTTTAAAAGTATTTTATGTTTCTCAAAGAATAATAACTGTTACTGTACTATAGAAGCTTTATCCCATTTCAAAAAAAAAGGAAAAATGTTCTATTTAAGTAGAAAATTTATTTTTCAACACTAAATGCAAAAAGAAGTGTTAACGTGACCCATAGCTATTTCCACACTTGTAAGTTTGTGTAATCTCTCACAGTTAGTGCTAATAAGTGATGAACAAATTTGCCGTTAAAGTAGGTTTAAATTTCTATTGCCAAATAACGATAATCTAAACTTAATTTTAAATTTTAAACACACATTACGCCGTGTGTTGTTTTTATTTTTATTTATTCCACATCCCTTTGTAACCGTTCTGACGTAAAGACGTCTCTGTCTCAACTCAATATCAAATATATTGTTACGTCTCAAGACGGATTCTTTTTTTTTTCTTCTCATGCTCGAAATTTTCCTCGTCTTAAACGTAGGTCCTGTAACTGATGAAAAGTTTATATACAGATGATAAAGACCAAATGATTGACGTTTCCCACACCTCGCCAGCTACTAGAGACTGGAAAAAAGGGGGTGCGGTACTCAAAATTCCTAAACATCTACCCCTATCGGCTACAAAAACTACAAATCATCCGAACGACACCATGGGCCGGACGCCTGCACCAAATGAGGCTCGTAGGCGTCATTTAATTAACAAATTGGGAAAAGAAATGCATTTTCCTAGAGCTGATTCGTCTTGCTAGAAATTAGCTAGACTGTGAGCAGAGGGTAGGAATTGCCTGTAAAAGGAAAGACGAAAGGCCGCGCGAACACACTTACAACTCACACTTATTATTTCTTACAACTCAGCTTACTATTTCTCTGTAAATTCTGTATCCAGTGTTAGTTAATAATACCGTATCCTGTCTTAATTAATAAGCATTTTCTTTAAAATGTATTACAATTAATACATTTATTCTTTTGTAGAATAATTTACAAATGTATTCTGCTCCGCAATATCAATTTCAATCCAAGACTGTTACGTGCCGATGAAGAAGACTATTTTACTGCTTTCGATCTGTTGATTTATTATAAAATATTGTTTATACCAGGGCTTCTTAAACTATGGGTCGCGTAGCAAAATTCTGCGGTCGCGAGAGATTTTAATGTCAAATATTTATACCATTTTATAACATCACTAGAGTTGGCGGAATACAGTGGACTTGCAGCGTTTAGACACGCGCATTTGTTGAAGGTTATCTAATAAATAAATCATCAAAAAATATTAATTTATTTTTCTTTTATATTTGTATGGGGTCGTCAAGAAACTCGCAATCATAAATGGGGTCGTAAATGACAAAAGTTTAAGAAGCCCTGGTTTATACTAAAGTTGCAGATGCATATTTTAGACTTAAGAAAAATTAAAAAATTAAACAAGATGTTAATTGTATGAATATATACCGATGTATTTATATATATAATTGTATGTGTATATATATGTATATATGTACAGGTATGCGATCAACATACCCCCATTTACGATTGATTTAAAAAGAAACGTTTTGTACATAGATTTTAATTAATCTAATTAAAACGAAAAAAGACGAATAAAAAGTTAAAGTAACATACGAAGAGATGATTAATTCTATTCGTTGTTGTACTAATATGAGTATTTATGTATTGTAGTAATATAATACGATCCTGTAGCCTATGTTTAAAATAATTGACATTTAATTATTTGTTCGAAAAAATGAATAATTACATAAAAACGTCGATTATTACAAAAAAAGAAGCTTAACCCTTTGCGGTCCGATGTCGAGTGTGACTCGACATGGCCTTTCGTTTCAGTACGTCCAATATATGGTTAACACGTTGAGCGCGGAGCCAATATTTCTAACCTTTCCGCTCTGCCGGTAATGAGCCGGTATAAGAAGGGCCCAAGATAGCCAAAAATTTAACAAAAAAGGTTGTTACATTTTGTTACATGTGTAAATATCAGTCATACTTTTGCTTAGAATGTTTTAATAAAGCTCATTAAAACCATATTTGACTACATTTCATTCAGGCGACATTTATTTTTTAACTTTAATACTGTCGGTCCCACCGGACAGTAAGGAAAAGTCTAACGCCGGTCCCAGGGGACCGGCGCCGCGCTCAACGTGTTAATTATAGGCTGTAAACAATAAAAAAATGTTTAAAAATTTTACAATTTTATTTTATACATGCACTAATTCATAAGTCCGTTACGTCAGTAAGATCATGTATGCTTTCCACAATAAACGCTACCAAGCGGACCTGCTGAAACGGAACAGTGAAAAGCGTTCAGACCGCAAAAGGTTAAATACGTGTATTATGCGGAAATAATAATTATTAAAAAATATTTTGAAAATTTTTTTATTTTTGGATATTATTATGTTAATGTGTTAAAATCTATTTTGTTGTTGTTTGTATTTATTTCTTTTGTTTTAGTTCCGCTTAATACAGGCTTTTTTTTTAATAGAAACATGATAACTGTCTATATTTTTTCATATACATATAAAAAACTATACAATCCGTGCTCTCTCTCTTTTTCTTATTTAATTCAGTGTTAGCTACCGACGGAATTTCCTGTGATATTTCTTCTTCTCCCTCTCTCTTTCTATTCTTTTTTCCCTTAATTTTTATACATTCGAGTTTCAAGTGTCCTCTTATAATATCTTTTATCTATTTATTTTAATTTATATTATTTTTCTTGTCAGTTCTGTTCGACATATTGATCGTATTAATGTATAATAATTAAATAATTAATGAATTTAAACAAAAAAAATAAACAATTAAGAACAAATGTAGCAAAAGCAAAGACGAGTTCGAGAGATTAAATTGTATTATCATTATTATTATTATTATTATTATTATTATTATTTTCTTTAATTGAAGAATCAGAAAAAGACCATGACGATGATCAATCGCATTATAATTTTTGATATACTTGTATTTATAATTTAACTCTGATTGTATGCGCACGTTTTCATTAATATTTTTATATCGAAGTGTGAGAGTACGTTACGATTAAAATTAATAATTGCCTAACATTGATATGACTAAAACAAATGCTAAATTAATAATATCATATTGATTCCGAACTATGCAATAAAATTAATTCATTATTTTTACAAAATTAGAATTATTTAAAATAAAAAAAAAAAAAAAATAAAAAACAGAAAAAATTCGCTGGAGATTTGTTTCTATCATTTATTATTTTACGTTATTAACTTGTGTGTTATTAAACATAAAAAATTAATTAATTAATTAAAAAATAAGTATAAGAACGATTGCACAAACTTTCTTGCCCAGGATGATCTAAATTACAATCGATCATCGATTATTATTCTTAAGCACCCTATATATATTTAAATATATATATATAGATTATTATACTATTATTATATAATACATTCTTAGGTAACATTGAAAGTATATTACGCATACATTTCATTCGAGATGATTTTTTTTTTTATTTATCTTAATAACAAGATATTTTTTCTGTTTGACAATGAGATAAAAGAAAATTTCTTGTTTAGTTTTTTTTTTCTTTTTATTCACGATGTCGTTTTATATTCCGTTAAAAAGAAAATAGAAAAGAAAATCAAATAAAAATGACTATAAACGTATTTATCTTTAATATTTATTTCTATGATACCACAAAGTATTTCATCTGTACAAAATATTTTTTTCTTTTTTTTTTTTTCATCTAATATTATAAATTCTAAAGTTCGTTATTAGCTTTGTAATTTTAAGTTTGTAATTCATTAATATGCAAATTAACTATACAATATTATTTCTCTAAATTTTTAGTTCGAATACAAATGTAAAATTTGCATTGTTTATTATATTCATTAAGAAAAAAAAGAATTTAGGAAAGAAAAATTTGAATTAGGTAGACGATCGAATAAAAGACACACACAAATCTAACTCGTTTCTTTTTTTTTCTCTCACTCAAACATGTTTTTTTAGAACATTAAATTGGACGTACGTATACATATACAAGAAAAAATAGAAAAATTATTATTACAATCGATTAAAATTTCTTTAATAAAAAGAAAGGTATCGCGGTATTATTTATTTATTATTTTCTTAAAAAAAAGATAAAGGATTTCAAAAACCAATGCAAATGAAAATTAGTGTTTCCATGTAAATCAAACCTATTTTATATACAAGTTAATTCGTACAAAGATCACCTTTTTTAAAGAAATTTACATAGTGGAACTAAAAAATCCTTATTATTCTTATATGTTTATACCTAAATACCAATAGATAATCATGATAATAATAATAATAATAATAATAATAATAATAATAATAATAGTAATAATAATAATATTAATAATAATAATAATAATAATAATAATAATAATAATATTAATAATAATAATAATAATAACAATGGTTATAAACACAAGACAACAATTTAGCTATAATAATGCATACATTTGTTAAAAATAATGCAGTATCTGTCGTTAGTAATACAAAATTTTTTTTTCGTTTTTCGTTTTCTCTTTACAAACAATAATTATTTTTATATCGTCATTGTTGTGATTATAAATTCTTATATTATGCATTTAGATAACAGTTCATTTGAAAATGTAATATTTTATAGCTGTTAAGAAAAATGTTTTCAAGTGCCTCAATAATAAAAAACTCTTCACCTTGTTAATTTATTATTTTTATCACGTTTCTTAAATCTCATCAAAATTTAAAATTGTATATATATACGATGTGGCAAATCGTTACGAAAGAGTTATATTATTTGATTTAAAAGATTTTACTAAGATTGATTGAAATAATATAAATTAAAATTTAAAAATTAAAAAAAGAAAACAAAAAAAAATATATATATATATAATATATATAATAAACAAATTAAAAATTTAAAATCCAAATGTATAAATGGCTGTAATAATTTTTCTTTTTTTCATTTTCTATAAACTTTCGATGTGATTTCGTTTCAAAAGTTTGTAGAATCCACTTTCTCTAATATTTTCAACAAGTTAAAGCTAAGTTATTAACAAACAGCGTATGTTTATATTTATGCAGGACTTACGTCTGCATCAGTAGACGTTTACTGTATGTATGTATTTAATGTATTTCGTGTATTTATGTATTTTGTGTGTTTGTATATATATGTGCGCACGTGTATGTGTGCAAATCGCACGCGTATATGAGTGCGTGTACAAAGTGTAAACGCTAACAAAAAGTCACTCGTGCGTCGCATATACGACGGGTCAAGAAGTGTTATGATTTAAATTTAACCAAAGGTATGCTTTTCGATTGTAAGCACTTATCACACACCCACTCGGCATAAACTTCAGCAGTTAACATTTGAAAAGCTGCTTCTGATAATCCTGTGCATCCTCTGAAATATAATAATTACGATATTTTATTTCTTCTGCTATATAATTTTTTACGAAAACAAAAAAATTATCTATTGATATGCTTTAACCCCTTGCACTATAACAATGCGCGAGACTCGTGATATACTTTATGGCCTAGAAATAAGAAACGTAAAATATAGCATCGAACATGGCACGCAGCTAAGCAATTAATTCATATTGCAAGGGATTAATATTTATTATGACTAGTTAATTCGTATAATCAGGACATTATAATAATATAATATTAATAATAATAATAATGAAATTTACCTGTGAAACCAGAAATTACAACCAGATTCACAAGGAATAGCTTGATCGTTATCGTGTACTTCTTTATGGCAAACTCCACAGGGATAAATTGGCGGTGCATTAGGATTTTGTGGGTTAAATACCATAGCTTGATCCGGAGGATATATCTGCCAAAGTAAACAATTAGTGTTAAACGATAAGAAAATATTTGGTAATAAAGTGAAAAATAAATAAATTATAATTTATTCGTTATTAAACGATGAGATACTTACTTTTTCTGCAGAGATAGACATTGGTTTAGGACTCATTCCTGGTGGGCCTTGAAATCCATGTGGCGGCATAGATCCTCCCATATTAATAGCATGACCCATAGGTGGGCCACCTCCTATATTGCTAGAAATAGTACCCATTGGTCCTTGCATATGAGCCATTTGATTATGATGGCTCATATTCATATTAGACATGCTGTTCATTGGTGGTCCACCCATATTAATATTGTTCATTTGACTTGGCCCACTCATATTCATATTATTAGAGACCATGGAACTCATGGTGGTCATAGGACCATTCATAGGTCTTCCTATATTACTAAGATTATTTCCCATATGATTCGGATGTGGTTGAGATCCATTGTGTCCTAATGGACTATTGACATTGACATTGTTTATAGATGGACCGTTTAAAGGACTATTAGGTGGTAGATGATTATTCATATTGTTCATGTTCATTGGTCCATTTTGCATATGATTCGATCCACCCATGGTGTTCATTGGCGATCCCAATGGACCTCCCATTGGACTTCCCATACTATGTCCCATATTATTCATAGGACTACCCATAGGCCCACTGTTCATGTTATTCATCGGACTACCCATAGGTGGACCACTTAATTGAGAATTTCCCATATGACTCATATTCATATGATTGTTCATGGAATTCATAGGACCAGGTGGCATGTTCGGTCCCATATTATTCATAGGACTTATACCACCTATAGGAGCATGATTCATAGGAGACATACCACCCATGTGGTTCATATGATTTGCCATAGGTGAATTACCCATTGGACTCATACTACCCATATTATGCGGCATCATAGGACTCATACCACCAATAGAAGTAAGAGGACTCATACCACGCATTGGCGGTCCACCCATATGATGAGGATGGTGAGGATGCATATGAGGAGGACCACCATGCATCATCGGACTTTGAGTAGTTTGTGGTGGCGTATCGTCAAATGGATTACTTGCGACTATTGTATCCCCATAACCACTTAAAGGTGGTGGTAATAAATCCTATAAAGTATACAAAATAATCAAATAAAAAGAAATTATTTTTCCTTCATAATGATAATAATAACAAAAATAAACATTTAATGATAAAACGAAATTGAATGAACAAATTAAACAATTTAAATATAATATTTAATAACGTAGGATTACATTGGTGATCTCAAATGTGTTAAGAAGATATTGTGTTGGAATAAAAACTATCTATAAGTGAGTAGTCGTACCTGTGCAGATGGAGGTTGTTGCGGGGGTGGCTGTGCTACATTGGCATTGGTACGCCTCTTTTTCTTAGGATTGGCACCAGCAGGTGGTGGTGGTGGAGGATGGGGGTGAGCAGAATTTTCAGGATGTGGGTTACTAGGACCCATGCTCACACCCATTCCCATACCCCCCAAAGGCATCCTCGCGAAGGGTGGCATGCCTGCAATATTGTGGCTCATCTCCTTCGTTCTCTTCCCCTATTTTACCATGCTGTACTAGCACCACTAGAAATTATTTTTATTACAAATTAATATACAGGATGTTCCATTATATGTGGGACATGAAAACAATAAAAATAAGTTATTATGAACATGTGTGATCAAAGGTCTGTTTGATCTTCTCAAAATGATCATCCTCATTTTATAATTATAAATAAAGCTCCAAGTCTTGTCAATATTTCTTATCCTTATTGATGTTATATGCATATTCTGTTAACTTAATTTACTCAGTTTAATTTAATCAATTCAATTTCAATGATCAGTTATTGCGTTAGAAGTATTTCATTATTTTCTATTTGCTATACATTAAAAGTTACAAGCACGTAATTAGATTTTTATTTTAGGGTTCATTAGAAAACAATTGCGTATTCAACATTTCATTGCTAGCATTGAAGAACTTTGAGCATATATACAGAAAGATTGACAGTAGATTTAAAGTGTAGTTAGAATTGTAGAAAGACTGTGAAATCAACTGCAAGCTTGGATAGAAACTGAGGATGGTCATTTAGAGCACCTTCTATAAAGATAAATTTTTTAAAGATTATTGGAATGCAAAAATGGTTAGAACTTTGAAATAAAGTTTAGTAGGACACGTTTGTTCGAATTTTTTTCATTGTTTTTGTGTCCTGCTGTTCATTCCTAAACTGGGTCTCATATATTACACGAAAGGAATCTTTTATATTTATATTAATCATATAAATTTGCTTTTCTAACATTAATAATAAAATAAAACGAAAAGATCTCAAATATACTAATGGAGAAAAATAAATTTGGAATAAGCACAGAATTTTAAAGTATCAACAACCTATAATTAAAAAATGTAAATTAAATCTGACCAATAATATTAACAAAGCTAATCTAAAACGAGCATTGATTGGCATCTCGCGTATAGTATATATTTTTTATAAATAATATTTATTATGCATACACACACGCACAAACGGTACTATGTAAATAAATGATAACACTTCTATTATTTCCAAGTTAATTGATGAAAAAACATTCTCAATAAGGTAAACAACGATAATAATAATAATAATAATAATAACAATAATAATAATATTAATAATAATAATATTAATAATAATAATAATAATAATAATAAGAACTACAATAATAATAATAATAACGTGTAACTACGAAGACGCGTTTAAAGGTATTAAATGTGATATTAAAAAAATATAGGAGCAGTGAGGTAAAAAGAAGAAAATGAAAACTATGCGTCAATGCCAGTTTCTCGGTCTAACCTAACCTAAACGTTTTTTTAAAGTATTCACTATGGCTGACTCTTCGCGTCAAAATAAATATCTATTGATGATAATAATTCATTTCACCATAGAATAAGAACGTTATTACTTACCAGTGCGTTAAAATTCGTGCGATATGGTACTATACATGGGTTATGCGTTTTTTCACCAAAGGCCAACACCATGGATTCTTGTTGTAAGATTAAAACTGACTTTAATCAGAAATAACTTGCTGGTCTCTTACTTTCTATTCTTATTTCTCTTTTAGTCACATAGTTTATTTTAACACTAAAGAACATTAACTTCATCAATATATGTATTCAAGTAGCATAAACACTGATCGAGTTGTCAATATTTTATTGAATGAAGAAGCGCACGCCAGCCTTTTAAGTCGCCATTGTTGCGTTCGCTTACTTACACTAATGCATTTGTGTGTATGTTGCATCGTCTGCGCATGCGTACTTAAAACCTCGCCGCTATGCAACTATGTAATAACTTCTGTTTACCGTTAGATGACACTCTCATATATTTTCAAGTATACTTTGTTACTAACAAACATATTTTTAAATAAATAATATTTATATTAAAAAGTATATTAAAGTTTATTAAAATGCTTTTTTATTTAATTTATTATTTATTTATTAATTTATTTTTATTATTTTTTTATTATATATTGTTAAGAATAAAATTAATTAATAAATAGGAAACTACATATTATTGATGTGTCAAGTTGTATATCAATATGATGCATTTTATTTTAAGAAGATAGATTTTAATTATTTGGAAAGATAATTTTGTAGATAGAGATATATATGTATAAAATATTTAAATATTCATCGAGAGAGAGAGAGAGAGAGAAAAAAAACAAGAGTTAGCTTATTACTATACGAATTATTAATATTAACAATATGAATAATAAATATTGAAATTATTGATTATCTAAATAAAGTTATCCATCTACCGAAAGAAAAATGAAAAAATATGAAGAAAAAGTAAAAGGATCTCGAACTTCTTATCCTTAAGTCATTTTACAATTATTTTTCTCATATTTTATCTAAAACGATGAATATAATGGTGAGAGAGTGCAGTACTACCAGCCCTTAACGCGTAAGACGAAAATTTATGATGGTCGACTGTTCCCCTCCTGTTCATCCAGTACCTCAATTATGACAGTGAGAAAAAGTATACATTAAGGAGATAGCCCAAGAGCGAGCTCGAATAGGGCTTGTGGCTGAAAACACTGACAGAAAAAAGAACAGAGAGAGAGAGAGAGAGAGAAAAGGGATTAAGATATGTAAGGGGTGTACGCAGAAAAGCGCGTTGTAAAATGATCGTTTAAGCTTCGTAAGTTGAGAAAAGATTAATGAAGAACTTGAGGAAAACGTTTTCAAAGGAAAAAGTCACTTTTAAATGTAGGCATTTAGATTAGCAAAAGAATCTGCTGTTATGGGGATACGATAAATAAGGGTTGAAAAAGTGATTTGGTTGAAAATAAAATGAGAAAAGAATCTAGAAAAGTTTAATAAAACGAACAACTTTTCGTGTATAAATATGTCAATAGTTAGATTAAATTCTACTTTTCAT
Organism: Mischocyttarus mexicanus; assembly: GCA_023678845.1. Lineage (NCBI taxonomy): Eukaryota > Metazoa > Arthropoda > Insecta > Hymenoptera > Vespidae > Mischocyttarus > Mischocyttarus mexicanus. The sequence goes on along the minus strand of JACGTP010000037.1, from coordinate 285,911 downwards.
CTGATTGAAAACGAAAAAATGAAAAAATAATGCAAAGTTTTTAAATGATAATAAAACGACAAATGTTTTCCTGTGCTACGAGGAAGAGTTTTAATAAATATTGTTTTTATTCTACTCATTATTTTTAGAATATTTACAAGAGACGCGTGTACACTTAATAGAAAAATAGAAATGATTTTTGATTTATTTAATAAATAAATTATCTCATATAAAGTTCGACTAGCGAAGAAAGACTCATGTAGAAAGACAAGTTACGTACATGCAACAACATGCTTGTGTGCGTGTATAAAACGTTTAGATTTTGAATTTGAGTTTGTCATTAATTAAGAAATTATTCATTTCATTTCGTCCTGACAATAAATAATACCTTTCTAATCATTTTTTCTAATTTATATTGTTAGATTTTATGATATACCACTCTAGAGGTCTTTGGTATCATAAGAGATCTTTTTATTTTATTTTATGTTACAATATTCAGTGAGATTAAAGATAAAATCTCATAAATCAGAAACGAAT